>VWYP01032742.1:279074-505696 GCA_013400435.1 Pycnonotus jocosus | reverse complement strand
TGGTTTTTTTTTTTTTTTTTTTTTTTTTTTTTTTTTTTTTTTTTTTTTTTTTTTTTGTTGTTGTTGTTGTTGTTGTTGTTGTTGTTGTTGTTTTTAATCCAGTAGGCTCCATAGCTTGTTAGAGAGGTGAACTAATTAAAGAAAATAATGAGCCATACCCATATCAGATCAATATATTTGGAATTTTTTTGCAAGCTGAATAACAATCAAGCTGAAAATAAGGATGGAAATGTTGCTAATTCCATGAGCAGCAATGAGCAAGGAAAGGGGCATCTGGTTTAATGTCTGATATCAAGGTTATTATTTGATAGTTTTCAAAGTACTGCCAAGAGAGTACATAAAACTGCTACTGAGTTGCATATTTAGGTTCACTATTGTTCTTCCAACTGGAGTACTTGGAGCACAGTTACAATCCTTATCTTGCTTTCCATCTCACCATGGTAACATGAATTATGTACCAAGTCTTTCTAATTCCAAGTACCTTATTTTGTGAACAGTCTTTTTATGTCAGAGAGAATATTTTCAGGCTGTATGCTTTATATCATTGACAAGCAACTAACTCAGCACAGACGTCTCACAGTCCCGTTGTGATGAAAATTGTTGTGGCCCCAAATGAAGTGCTGATTTTCTATCAGTACCTATTTTTGTTTCTTCAATGTCTCTTATTATTATTTTCTCCTATTTTCTCCTGGTAAGACATTCTATTAAAGTAATTTAACTTCTGTAAACAGCTTTTTAAGATGCCCTGTTAAGTTTACAAACCAGACACTATTTGTTAGTCAGTCAATTTATAGAAACAAAAAGTACCTGACTACTTCAGAAATTATGTAGTCTGCAGTTTGTTCCCTTGTTTGTTTAATCTAGTCTTGTAACTAATGGTGTTAATCTCAACAATTTTAAAGGTGTCTATTTGCTTTTTTCACAGAGATAGTTCTCAAATATGAACCTTGTCTCAAACATCTGCACAGCAAATTCAGTGAGCTAAAGTATTGTGGACCACGAAATGCAAAGCCACTCCTTTTCCAAGCTGTTGCTGCTCTGAGTCAGTGATTTGTCTCTGTGACAGACATACTAAGTTCTTCACATATAACTTACAGATGAAGGACATTTTTTTCCTAACAAAAAGCTGGCTGGTCACAGATCTCAGGACTCATCTCTTCTGAGCTACTTTTGCAGTTTCTTGCTGTCATAAATGCAAAACACCAAAGAACCAAGTTCCTAGCAGAAGGAAAATCACTTAAAAAACAAAGACTTACAGATTGCATATGTAGAAGTTCAATTTAGAACTGAAGGTGTTTATTTAAAATGTCCCAAAGCTAGAGTTGACATTATTTCCTTTTACTGGCCTAGCAAACACTTTCTGTCTTACATGTGATTGCGTGTGTGCTAGACATCAGAGGGCTTTTTTTTCAAAATTGGTTCTCAGATGTGTATAAAATTTTAACAACCATAACCAGTCTTCAAAAAGCAGCTTGTCACATGACATTTATGGATACCAACCAAGTTTTTATTCTTTTTTATTCTTTTTTCTCCTAAATGAAATAATTTCTTCAGGCAGCTTCCTACAAACTACTTCAAAGAAGTCTGAAGTGGTTTTTTTTTTTTTTCCCAGATGACCTACTACTCTAGTTCTTCTCAGAAAATTAGTCAAGATGATTGAAACTTGAGGAGTGTACAAAACAGCAAATTTGATTTTTTTAAAACCAATAATGTACTTCAAGAGTCCTGATTTTATTTTCAGTGATTTTTTAGTTTATATCTCTCAATTAAAGGGAATATATATCTACAAAGGGGTAAAGCCTACAGAAAATTCGGTAGTTTTGGAAAACTACAAGGCTGACAAAAAACAGTCTCAATCCAACACAGTACTTTAGTTATGCTTAATGTCAAACATATGAGTTATTGTAGGAAAGCTGAGATTTGTTCCTCAGAGCTAATGTGTTCTGATGCTCTATCAAATGACTGCTGAGAGAGCAAAGACTACAGGTTACCTGCACAGATTTGGCACATCCAGCAATGGAGGTTTCTTCCATGCCCCTCATTTGCTCGATTGAAATACGCATCAGCCAGTGGTCTCTTAACCTCCTTATTTAATGTGCCAGCAACTGCTGCCCATTCTAGATAGCATGAATTCTAACCACATGCTGTCGCTTTGGTGGGTATTTTTGTATTTTTCAATAGACTTTTTTGCACAGTACAGGTGACTGAAACTGTGTTTTTGCTTAGTTAGGAAATAATGTTCTACGTGAAAAGCCAAGCATTCAACATTGTGAAAGGCCAGAATTGGGGTTGTCCATCCATTTTTAATTTGGCACCATATATGTGCTAGTCCTTAACAGCACAACTATATTCTTTCCGTTTCCAGCTCCATTCATTGTAGTGCAGTATGCTTAGAGAATCCAACATCTGTTCACTATTTTTATCATTGTTGCTTAACTAGTGGCTACACCATGGAATGAGCGCAGAATTATTTCTTTCCTCATGATCCTTTCCAGAGCATACTAGAGTGCAGCAGTGTCCAAATGAATCATGAACTTTAATGATCATATGGCTGCTATGAGATGAAATGCATCATTATCTCCATTTGATGTCCGTGAAAGTGGAACAAAATCCTCTCTGGAGGCCACAGGGAACCAATGGCAGAACTGGAATTTGGGACCCAATCCAGTGCTCATTCTCCTGGATGAAACCATTTTCCTTTGGGAAGTGCTGAGCAGCCTTGGCTTGCACTGACTTTGCATTTTTAAGCATTCATCATGCCTGCTCACCATCACAGCACTGGTGATCTTAAAAAGCTCAGCCAGAAGATAAAAGCCCAAATACATACAGTGCTTCTATGCCTGAAGCAACAAAAGCAAAATGCCTCATTTAAACAGGCTTTTCAATGGAATGATGAAACTGAATGAAACAGTGTATTTTCATTGTCGTAATGCTTCCTCCCTGTCCCTTTGAAACCCACATTTCTTCCTTGTGACTTCTTCAGTGTGCCCACTGGGGAAGGCACCCCTCGTGCTAGGGATGGCACAGAGCTACACTCGGGATGACTGTGAGGCCAGAACCGATGTGACCACTCATGATCTGGGACACGGCTGCCCAGCTGAATGTGGGGTGGACCATTCCATCTGCTTTCCTGTGCTGGGATTTGGGCATGTAGCATAAATCCAGTTCCTTACTTCTCTGAAAGTTATTAGGACTTAATTAAGGCTGGAAGCCTCCTACGTTTGACTAAATGGATGAACTTTTCCAATGCCTTGTATTTGAAGGGTGGATGGGCAAATCAACATGCAGTCCTTATAAACAAATAGACTATCTTTCCTTGGCAAACCATAAGCAATTTCTATTTTCCGCAAAAGAAAAAACAACATTCAACAAGAGAAATGTTTCTAGTTGTGAGAAGGCAAAAATACTTACAGATATATACAAGGTTTTGCTCTTTCAGTCTGTTTTAGATGAAGGCCGCTCAGATATTTGCAGGGATAATAGCAGTAGAAAATGTTTGGACAGGTAAATCGAAATAATTTTCTTTCAACTGTCATGTTCTTAAGCTAGACAATAGAGTGCTAATGTATTTCAGACATAAAAAAGTACGTAAATTGATTTGAAAAATCTGGAAACTAAAAGCTATTCACTTTCATGCCAGTGCCTGAGGTCATGCAATTTCTTTAGATTTTCTGACAAAATATGCCTCTTGGTTAATATAATTTAGCTCAGTTAAACTTGTTAAATAATAAAGGTAATATATCCTATGATAATTGCTATATGATGAATGCATGCTGATTGTACATTCTTTTGCTAAAATGCCCTCCTCATTATGTTGTGGAGGGCATATTTTTCAAAGGAATTTCAGAAAATAGGCTCATTTTCTGGGCTTGTCTAGAATGTGCATTTATCGCTAATTAGCCAAACCTTCATCTTTTTGGAAGCAGTTAATTGGGCTTGATGTGGTATATGACCCATAGAATTTTCAGATAAATTTTAAAGCTAGATCCTATGTGCTTTGATCTGTGGGCATTTTGGCTAATGTGGTTACATGCAAAGAAAGTCTGGCCTTTAGTGGAGGTTGGCAAACACCAGAACAAGTCTTTGTGAAACCTCACATGCAGTGAAGTCTGGAGGACCTCCTCCTCCTTCAGCACTGACTAGCATGTGCATTTGCTGTCTGTCTCATGCTGTGTTCACTTCAAATAGTTCATGATGATCCAATTATCAAGAGAATTCAGTGTTTCATGTGCCATTAGAGACTGCTCAAAGTTTCGATGACAACTAACCTTCCCTGCCCGCCCTGTAATACAGTTACCACTGTATTACACCAGGGTTTTCCATTTTGCATCTTCACTCCATGAGAACTCTGAACAGCTGTGAGAGCAATCATCTGGGAGCTTCTGGTAACTGGTACACTATTTTAAAGAGTCCCAAAATTACATACCTAAACTGTTGGATTTCAAGTTCATGCAGCCCATGTATAGAGACTGAAAGCAGAGATGGTAGCATGTGTGGCATATAATTAAACCTCTTTAATGACACCAACAGAGTTTACAGAGTGGAGAAGCACCTCACAGCAGTGGAAATATTTGCAGTTACAAGGGGAAATTATTGTCATTGTAAACCCCAAGAACTTGCAGCCTGCTTGCACATAGAGAAGACACCAAAGGAAGGCAATCCTCCTACGCTATGAATTTAACAACATAAACAAGGTTAATGGGCAAGTTGAGCAGAATTATAAAATTATTTTAACCTGAAGAACATTGCCTGTTAATCTCTTTTGTTTTGGTGTGTATTTCACAAATGAATAAAACCTCGCTTCCATGAATGAATTGGGCTCATGGATATAATATTAACAAGTGAAAATACAAAATGTTCCCAAATAATTTAAGGAGCATATTGTTTGAAGAAAAATCATGCAATAGGCATGGAAGCATTTGAGAACATTTCCACATAGCATGTCATGCTCCTAGGACAGCTCTCCCGATTTGCAATGAAACAAATCCATTCTACAGATAATGAAAAGGACGTGGCTGTCCTTTGTTTTTTGTTTCCTTTTCTGCTAGGAAGGACAAGCATGACTAGGAATGACTTCTCTTGTTGAGCTGCAAACATTGCTTAATGTATTCTTAGTTGCTTGACAATGAGTTTCTTGAGTTGTAGGGTTGCTGTGAAATGTAATGAGCAGACTGTGCAGATAAGAAACTTCACACCAGCAGATCTGGTTTCATTACGTAATCATTCATTTCTACTCTGCAAGCTTTTGCTTGTACACCATGTTCCTCAGCTTTGACACCCTTAAATTAAAAACAAGCCTGCAGAGACCTTCTTATATTTAATAATGACCCCAATGAGAAGAGTCTTATAAGGCATGAGAAGTATATAGAAGTGTGAATTTTTCTCACATTTCAGTTCTTCTCTGTAAACTAATCACATTTTCTCATTTAACTTGGTATAATGTGTAGTTATTTGAATGAATCAATTACTCCCTTAAATCCAATGAGTGGCAGTCCTAGTTCTTAATTTAAAACTGCTTATGCAGCAATTTTCACCAGACATAAGGATACCATGTCTAATTGCAGAGGCATAAATCATTATTTTTATGGCTCAAGGCCCCTGTTCTCAGAGGGGTTTTTTCCCACTTTTTGAAGGTCACTGTAAGGCCGGGTTATGATAATTTTTCATTCACAATGTCACATTTCTTTCCAGTAATCTGACATCTTCTCACTATGCTCCAACTTACAGAAGACTCAAGCACCAATGACATATCTAGTTATCGTGTACATTATCATAGCACATTGCCACTTTATTACTTGTGTTCAAAGTTTATGTGCACATGTCCTGCTGTTGAACTGTAGTAAAGAGACAGACGAGGAGAGCCGTAATATTGCTAATTAGTTTTAATGCTAGAACTGTCAGCCAGTGATAATTTTTCAAAATTCTGAAAGACGTGAAAGCAAACTTATGCTTAAGAATTATGAAATATAGGGAATTAGATAGTATTTTATACACTTCTTATTCCTGTGATTTTTTTCCCCTGTTGTAACTGTAACCACATGGCAGTTGTCTCCCATCTTTCCCATTCTTTCTTCTGAAAGTATTGTGACAGCTTTTATCTTTTTAAGACAATTTTGAGATATTTTAAGTACAAAGTGCAGATACTTCTTCCTACTTATTGACAATTTAGACAAAGAGATACCCCCGCCCACATTAAAAAGGACACAGGATCTCCAGAGAGGAGGAAGATTCTGCTTTTTTGATGAACTGTAGCAAAACTAAATCATTAGCAAAACCAACAGATTTATAACTTCCTACTGTACATGTCAGACAAAAAATGTTGCTTGTCCCGTGTTTTCTTTCTGTCACTATCTTGACTCTATTTGCACAGCAGCTTTTTTGAGAAAGGGAAGACAAACACTTCTCTTTGATTAATGGAGATATTTCCTATTATTTTGCCTCCCTGACGTTCTTGTCATTGACTAAAATGGGATAAGGATCTTTTGTTGATGCAAGATTAGCCATTGCTGGGCTAAACAGCTCTCAGGTAGAAGTGCCTGAGCAGAGCATTTGAACAAATCCTGTGACTTCTTATGGGATAAGGTCTAGTTTCATAACTATCAGGACAAATACTTCACAATTATTCTGAGAATGACTGATCAATTATGTTTGCTGTCTTTACAGGCTGACTTAACTTTTACAGTGCACTACTAGGGTTAAAGCTGGATCTGAATCCTGAGGAGGTGTCTAGACTGAGCACTGCTTCTTTGGGGGTGAAGTGTAGCATGGGCTGTGCAGGGCAGCAGTGTCAGCTGGTGCTGCAGAGCCATGTCACCTTACTGGGTAATGCTGTGCAACCAGCCTCCCTTGGCAGATGTGACTGTATAGAAGGAAGGCAACTTTTGTCAGCTCCACTCGTGTTATCTATGTGGCTGATGCAACCAGACCCACTGGGAAGCTATTCATATATGCTAGGTTTCCACTCAGGAACTTTGCAGAAAAAAGCCTTGTTCACAAGTCAAAAATTTTGGTATCGCATCTGCCATCAAAATCTGGGTGTGTGAAACAATAAGGACTGTCATGTCCAAACACATATTCACAAAGTAATTTTTGTATGCATCAAGCCATCTGTTCTGATAAGCTTTTTCCCACCTATTTGGCAATTCAGAGCAAAGCATTGTGATCCTTCTTACTTATAATATTACCCCAGTTCTCCCTGGCTTGCTGACATCTACAGTGTAAATTAGTTACAGCAGTAGAGTCTCTGTAGTGCAAGCACGAGATCTTTGACACACCAAAGGGGGTGTGGAAGGCCAGCTCAGCTGCCCTGCACTTCTGGAGGGAAGCTCTGGGGAGCCGAAGTGGGAATGAGGCAGGAGCTGGAGTCAGTGCAGCAAAGAGCTCCAAACCTCAGGAAGGCATTTCTCCAGTGGGGCTGTGCCACACAAAGATGAGAGTCAGAGAGCTATGTCAGGTCATTCATTGACTTTGGTTTCATTTCTAGGATTACTTAAACTTTTTGAATAAAATTGCATACCACTTACAGTGAGAATAAATATTTGGGCCTTTTTTTAATTTTAAAATATCTCCTAGACTCAGAAAACACAAGAAGAATATTTTATTAGGAGGATAAGGAGACAATGTGCCACAGGCACTTCAAAGCAAAAGGGGAGCTAAGACATGACAAGAAACGAGTATCAGATTAAATGAAGCTGAGATTGTCTGAAAGAGGGGAGTGGCCGAAAGGATTTAATAGAAATGCACACTATAATCTAAATCCTATATAGGCAGTCTTTGCACTGAGCACTGAGCTAAATAAGCTTTGGATCATGACCAAAGAGACAAATTGTGTACCAAGTAACCCGCATCTAAAGTTTTTACATGGGCATTTTGATCCACTTAGTGATTAAGGTCACCCAGCAACATCCCTTCCATTTTTGGAGTTTATTTTGCAACATACTGTGCATATCTTACTGAGAACTCACAAAATGCATTTTAGTCTAAAAATGATCAGGAAATTGCAGTGAGCACCTTGAAGAGCTGGAACTCAGGAATAGTCAAGAAATACAGCACTTAAAACCGAGGTGTTATCAATCTGATCCTTTCACGTATAAATAGATGAGTTTTCAGAAAGCTACAGTGATGTAGTGAAGTTTAAAATTTAGGAGCCGTATGTTGTAGCCATGGGATGATCAAGGCTAGGCAGCCCTCATGTATCTTCAGGTGAGTACCATGTATAGATGCATTCTGGTACTTTTGTAATGTTGCTGCTTTTATTTTTAAGAAGCTTACTGCAAAATCTTATAGGCTTGAATGATACTAAGAAACTGGATTTTTTTTTTAGCACTGGAAAGAATCTTAACATTATTAAATAATAAAGTTCTGAGCAAAAAGAAGTCAGTTCAATATGAAAATATTCACATGCAATTGTCATTCCTCTCTCCTAACCTAAGGGAATCACAGCTTAATAAAGTGAAGAATTAATTCAGTTTAATGAAAGTGAATATGACAAAACCTCAATGTAATTATCAAAATAAGGTCAAAATAAATTAGTTTTAATTTGAAATGGCTACTTCATAAGACCAAAATGAAAGCTAGACTGAGTTTTAAACATACTGAGAAACATTCTGAAAATAGTTGATCATGCATGTAAGTATTAGGCAAGAGAAGTGACTGTTTCCACTTCAGTGATATTAAATTTATTATTATATTAAGTCCAACAGCACTTGAAACATGGACATTCCATGGGGTCCATGGGCACAGTGATGTGGAGTCTCTCCACCCAAGAGACAGAAACAGAAACAGGAACAGGATTATGAAGGATTGTTGTTGTCATTTGATAGAAGAAAAACTGAACACCAGGTGATGTTCCTTGCACCAAGTGAGTTATCAACAGAGCAAACAGTACTAAACTGAATTTTAAATTCATTTCAGGTTGAATAAATTGAATTTTTTTTTCCAGAAAAATAGTGATATAAAAAAGATTTTAAAAATCCCATTTTGAGGGTTCTGAGTACTTAGAAAACTAAGTAGAAGGAAATTTAGGTAAAAGACCTTTACATCAGAAAGTCAAACCATTTAACCATCAGAATGTTTAACAAAGTTCTAGCACTTAGAGGATTAGGAGTTTCCTGGAGAAGATTATATAAAATGCTTTGGGGTTGGGTTTGGCTTTTTTTCCCCGTAAGTATTTCTGCTTGCTTTTCTCTCTTGGAACGAAAAGAAAAATAGTTAAACCTATGTGTATTTATAACGTGGATATGAACTCCAATCAAATATATTTGAAGAAAAGGCATGCTTATTTGTGAAGAGAATGCAAACTTCAGAGCTAGGGAGCTAAATGTGGCATCAGTTCCACACTGACCCTGGGCTCCAAGGCTGTCTTACAATCCTGGTTTTCCTGCAAATTTTAAGGCTTATACATGCATTACCTGAAACTCGATAATATTAATTTTTAGATAGCAATGACTGAAAAGATATTTAAGAAATCTGTTTTTGTTGGAAACTGAGTTAAAACTCTAAGAAATCATTATTTCTGTTTTGATGAAACTTTCATGAGAAAGTAGCTGCACCTACAGTGGTTTTCCAGTTCATAATCAGTATAATATTACAATAATAGTAATTGTCAGGCAATATAAGTATAGACAACATAATAGAATAGAGAACCTCTTGATTCAGAACAGGACCTTAAATGAAGGTTTCTTGTATTATTTTGTATTGCAAGGTGAGTCACAGCCAAGGACTCATCAGGACATTGATATTTTGTATTAAAAAAATCAAATATTAACTTGCTAAGTGACTAAAGTTAAGAAATAGAGATTTCTCTACATATTGTTATTGGTCTTTTATGTCTTGAAGTTGTCCTGCACCGAGTCACATAGCCTGGTGCATCATATGGCTCAGAAAGAAGGAAGTGGCCAGAATCATGCAGTGGATTTCAGCATGATACCTCCTATATGCTGCATTTTTCACCCATATACCTCGTGGAGTTCATTCAACATGAAAACATCTCTGGCAATGCATTCTATGAGCAGCTCCTAACACCCACTGAAGACCTTGAACACACTGCAGAGTCTGTTCTGTCTTCACCTTTTGGAAAAGTAATAGAGCACTATGGAAAGTAGTAGTAGTAATTACACTGCAGAAACTAAAAATACCACTGGCAGTGCTCCTTCTAGCTGAAAATTCACAGCTATTTACATAGAAAGGTATAAAACTCTCCAGTCTTCCCCCTAGCCTCACCTGCTGGGATGCTCACAGGGACCGGGCAGGGTGTGGATGGTTGTGCTCCCCAGGAGGGCAGAACACATTCCAGTCTGGCCACTTCTAGATAGTGCTGCCGTGTACCTGCCTCCAAGTGCAATCACAGGCATGGGCTCAAAGTCACCATCACACCTGGCACAGGAGCTGGCTGTGTTTTCGTGTTCAGACTGAAAACTACATCGTGCTGATAAGAATCCTGGGGAGTTAAAGAGCGGGGGAGAAACAGACTGAGAATTGTTTTCTGCAGTAACCTCGAGGGGGGCTGTGGTGAGAATTTCATCCAAGCACAAAGGAGATCAGGGGTTTCTGAGAGCTGTTTTTCCTTGATAGGAGGCTGATGCAGGCTGGCCTCTGGATAGCCCATCCACAGCTGCTGGGTAATGCTGCTCCCTTGGCATTGCCATTTCCTGTCTCTGCCACATGTGATGGATAATCTGTCATGCTGAGCTTTGTTTCCAGCACCTGCCTCCCTCTTTAATATCCAATCTCTCTTGAGTCCAGGAGCTTTGTATCAAGCTGGCCATAATTTCCAGGACTTAACCTCTTGGCAGACTTTGAAATCCTGTAATGTCAACAAAAATAAATCAACATAATAGGCTCCGTAAATTAAAATATTTTCAAACTCTCAGTGTAGAAGAGTGTATCTGATGAACAAGACTGGTCCTATGTAGTGCAGGTCACAGCACCCATTGAGTACCAAGATCAGTAACCCAGTTCCTCCTGACTGAGAAAGTAATTGGTTTTGCTCTTGGCATCAGAAGTTTCAGAAGCATGGAAGTGCACTGAAATATGTACCTCCTCTGGGCAGAGAAGAGAGTTTTAAACTAGAGATGACTGGAAATCTTGGAGCTTGAGTAAGCATAATCTACAGCAATTCCAGATTCTGTCTGTTTTTTTCTCCAGGTGTCTGCCACTATCCAGGTCATTCTGGCACCTTTGAGCTTGAAAATGTCATGAAATTTGAAGACTATTGTTTTAAATTAAAATGATGCAAATGAGATAAGGCATGGATAGTGCCTGAAACTAGGGCCAGTGCCTGAAAAGAGCAGGCACTAGGCAAATCACCATCTGCACAGCCTGAAAAATAATAATACTAAAATGCTAATCTATTGATTGGTGTTTCTGTGTGCTGTGGCTTCCAACAAGCTTTCATTGAATTTTTCACTGCAGCTGATACCTATTGTCATATATGCTCTAAAAAATGCCAATGACTGAGCTGAATAAATTTTTGTTTTGTGCATGGCACTAAAATACACAGAAAATTAAAGAGAATCATGCTCCCACCAGCAGTCAAGTGCAGTTCTGTGTTCCTCTAACATATCAATTTTTTGCATTTCTTAAGTTTGTCAATCTCAAACCAACCAATTTCAAGGACTAAGGAGCTCCATGAGCTGATCTGTTTGTATTTTTTCTTGTAAAAGCAAAATTAAGGAAGATGCCATCCTGTTTCTTGGTATATGCCTGTGAGGAGTTCCCCAAGCAGTTCTTCAGTGTTGGTCAAATACCATCATGGGACAGGAGCTATCCCCAAATGTAATCCAATCATGACAAGCCTGTGTTGGAGAACAAGGAATTTTAACTGCAGATGTTTGAGCTGTGCTGTTCCAGTATGATTCAGGGCCAGGTATTAGACCTGATTTATTCTCTTTACCACCCTTGTAGCCACTGGGGCTTCTGCGTACAGCAGCACACATTGAGCAAAAGCCTCACCCCTTCCTGCTGCTGCCTGACACTTGGACCTGACAATTGTCCTTGTCACATTTGCTGCATTCTGCAAACAGCCTGTTTGCAGCCTCCATACTCAGAACACCTCTGACCTGCTCCACCTGAAGTGAATTTGAAAGGTAATACAGTGCCAGGTACCCTGAAAGCAAATTCCCTGGTATTGCTAAACTTTGTGCACTTGGGAAGAAGCAAGATCAAACCCACAGCAGTGTCTAAACCTCCCGTCAGACAGGGTCATGTGCAAGGAGAGCTCTGTAATGCTGAGCTGCCTTCTCACCTGCTACAGCCTTTATCCTTATTGGAATGTTGATGTGATTCTGAAAAGCCAGCTTCCAAACTCAAAAAGAAATTGTCCTATGGGGTAACATAGATGGAAGAAACATCATTAAGAACATTAGCATGGACAAACTCAGACTGTGGATTCCTCCAAGTAATCTTATCAAAGCAGATTGTGTGCAAAAGCTAATGGCTTTAGCTCTATTTAAAAAAAAAAAATCTTGATTTGCCACCCTGTGCTTTTTAAATCACATCTTAAATTATTCCTGTGCCAATGTTTGGAATTGTCTTTCAAAGAATACTGATGCCATTAATAAAAATGGCAGTTCAAATGTCACTGTTTATTGTATATTTTGATCTGTGACTTTTGCATATTAATATTGCAGTCCATTGAGCTGACATCAGAAGGACAAAAGCTTTTGACAGCTGATTTTGCTCAGCTTAGATTCAAATGATATTGTGCTTTATAAACAACCCAGTGAGATCTTTGCCTCTTTGTGCCTCTTTGCCTATTTGTCAATCCTCCTGTGAAATATTGTCCATCTAACAGAAGCTAATTTCTTTTTTGTTTGTTTTGTGGCTTTTGGGTTGTTTTGTTGAGTTGTTTTGTTGAAATTTTTTTGTTTGGTTTTTTTGGTGTTTTTTTGGTGTGTTGTTGTTGTTGTTGTTTTTAAATCTAAACACCAAAATAGTGGAGTGGCTGAATTAAAAACTGAATGATTTAATTGTGGTTCAAATTACAGCACATAATTAACGAACACTTGCTTCACTTATTCTAGGATTAAAATATATAGTGGTAATAATTTTTTCTTTTTGCTGAAAGAGTTTTTGAATTATTCCATCCAAATGACATCAATAACTTTAAAGTTCACTTTTTATGCTAAAAAGAGAATGAAAAATGTATTTCTTTCTACTATTATGCAACCTCTAGACTCAGTATCTCACCATGAGGTTTACATAGCAATTTGAAAATACAATGAACAGTAGCTGGGTGTTTCAACAGTTCTAAGCTAATCTCCAAAAGCAGTAACATCATCCCTCATTTTTGCAATACCCTCCTCTTCAGTCTAGACTGGCCATTTGTCTTGTTCTCAGCAGGTGTTTTAGATAACACCCTGTCAATTGTATCATTATAAATCCCAGTTGCCAAATGTTTACACAAAGATTATAAACATCTTAGTTTCTCATGTCTCATCGTTTTTATTGGAATGTTTCCTTCTGCAAAACCCATACAGCCACCCTGACCTCAACAGCAGCAGTGCATTTATAAACGTATAAATAGCAAACTGCTGCTGCAGATGGTGAGAGAGGTACACCAGATGCTGCCTTTGCTCTGGATGAAAATGTGGAGGAAGTGGCATAGTGGGCTTGAAAGAAAGCTCAAAGCTTTCAAACTACAGCTTTCATCAGGCACAGGCACATGCAGATTAGCAGCCAAACCACTTTAAAATAAAACACTCCTGTAGTTTCTTCATGCAAAATGATGGTAGCTCCTCAGTACTGAGGAATATTCCATGTGGACAATTTAAAATGTGCTGAATGTTCATATTCCTCAGATTAAGCAAAATGCACAGTTCTGAGCAGTTTTACGTGGAGAAACAAGCCTATGCACATTCAGATTCTGGACAAATGTATGGAGCTTCAAAATCCGACATTTTAATGGAGCAGCCCGTGCTCTACTTGGCCTGGAGGCATGGAGAATTCTCTTGCTTAGTTATTCTCCCATGTAATTTTTTAAGTTCTGATGTGTCCTGTGATATAAAGAAGTGGTGATATATCTCTCTATATAAGATACTTACCTGTTTATTACAGAATTCCTCACTACCCCATCCTGACTTACAAGTGGCAGACTGGTATAGAGCTTTTAATGAAATATTTATTCAGGAGGAAATCATATTGCTTTTTCAGTTCCAGGTTCCACCTGACTTCATTAAACCCCTGTTCTCTCTCCTAGATTCAGAAGAGAGACATTTAATAAACACTAAGGAGGTGTGAAGTTTATGGTCATGACTATGTGGCCACTTGCAAAGCTTCTGGGCTCGTTGCATGTTGCGGCTAAAGACTGATTATATTAGTTCCCACATTAACAGTCACCCTTGCTATTTAGCTTCTTGTTTATCAAGAGAAGAATCATTAGAATCATGTGCTTGACAGAGTCTTTAGCATTTTAGGACTGTGCCTTTGGACAGTATTTCTTTGCCAGAAATTTATGGTATTCATTCCCCTTTTGGGAAAAGAGGATTTTTCAGTGGCATCATAGTAAAATGGTACTGGAAACAAGGCAGTGGTAAAAGCAACAGTTGCCTTCTGGACAAATTTGGCAAATAAATATTAATTAATAGATGAACTCACAGCAAGTTTCCAGAATTATTAAAAACTAGTAGCTGAAAAACATGATCACCTGTGCTTGCAGTCTCCCTTTTAGTGTGGGAGGTAATGCATTGCAGAATACATTGTGCCCTAAATTTGGAAAGAAGCTGTAAGTCCTTTTGGAAGAGATGCCTCCTATGCTGTGGCAGTAAGGCAGATGTGCTTGGAGCTTGGATTTTTTATAGAATTTCACTCTGGCAAAGTTTCAGTGGACAAGGCAACAGTTACTGAAGGGATTGCCATATTCTCTGCAGGCTTCATGCTTGTGCTGGTTTGGATCATTTAATATTATTTGAATAGGTCTTTTGATGCATATTGAATATGTGTGTGTATGTGTGTGTATGAACAGATATTTTTATCTTACTGGAGACTTAATACTTTGGCAGTCAACTCTCAAATGCTTGGGAGCGCAGCCAAGATAATACTTTCTGAAATCTTTTTGAAGTTTTTCTCTTTTGAACCATGAAAATGCTTCATTTTTTTCAACTCAGACTTTTAAATTTTTTTTTTTAAGAGGATACTGCCAGCTTTGTCAGTCTCACATTATGTATCACCAACTAGGCTTTGTGAATAACCCCAAATGAAAAGAGGTCTGGCATTCAACTGCATGTGTACATTGGCATCCTATGGAGAGAATGTGCTCAAGGACTCCCTAGGGATGTCTGGAGTTTCAGTGAATCACTGTGGAATAATAAAAAAAATGCCTTCTTCAAGATATTATGAGACCACAGTGTCTGAGCAATGACCTTTTTACAAATTCCACTCGCTATGAGTGTGATTTACCTGTATATCTCACTGACCCTCTGAGTGAGAGACACCAGCAAAAATGGATTCATACAAAAGACTCTGGTTTTCTACCTTCCAACAATAGAAACCTTACTTATTTTTTCAGGAATAATGAGCTCTGTATTCAAGAAATCCAAAAATATGCGAGGTTCCCCATCTATAGGATAAAATTTGCAATTCAGAGAGAATCACAAAACAAGAAAAAAAGGGAAGGAGCATCCAAGCAAAAGATAAAGCCACATCTACTGTTTCTTCCTGATTATCCCCAGTACCACTTTTTGTGTACTTGGAAATTACATAAAATGCCTTTTTATTTATTTATCTATTTATATATTACTTTCCTATTGGCTGATATATACATTTCTTTTAAGTTCAGGTGAGTGAAAGTGGGAAGAGATTCTCTCTTTTTAAGCTGATAAAATCTTTAATTAAAGTTTTTAAAATCCCAAGCTTTTTGTCCCTTACTTCTTATATGCTGCTAAAGCTATAAGGAAATTGCCTAAGTAATCAGAGTTTACAGCATTTTCTCTTTTTTCTCTCAATGCATTTCTTCACTGAAATGCTTGTCTGTCTTAATGAACATGGGATGACATTTATTCCATTTTGGGCCCATAGTACTATTGGATTTTTCTTTCTTTTCAGGTTACAGATCTGAAGGTTTTTCCTTGCCATAGAGAAGGTCATTGACTTTTATTTTAGATGTGGGAAAAGAAGAAGTTGGCAACACCAATATTTGCCATTTGTAAATGATCCATTAGAGACCATTATATCATGTTACATCTAGCTGCACTAGGTAAGTAGCATTCTTACCAGTCAGGTGGATTATGAAGTGAAATGTTACAACTTCATGGTGTTCTCATATATTTGTCATGTATTTCACCAAGACAGAGACACCAGAGACCTGATGGTTCCTCTGTGGCTTCTTACATCATTCTCCAGCAGCTCATGCTCCCTTGCACTGAAAGTGTCTGATGAAATACCAGGGTCCCACTGAACATACATGGAACTAAACCAAAGGGAAATGGGTGTAAATGCCATCGGGTGGAACAGGCTGGATGTGCCAGTGTCTGCACATGGAACTAGCTATGGGAAAGTAGGAGCTTTATCAGTTTTTGCAGCATTTTTTACATCCTTCATTTTATGTCTTGCCTGTTAAGCGTGTGACACTATTAAAAGCTACTGCAGAATCCTTCTTGCTAAATTGATAAAAACTGGCCTTATAACGAAACTGAATATCAAAACTAGGACTACTTAGCAAAAGAAGTTGCCAGACTTCTTAAACAAACTATAGACTAAGCACAAAAAAAGAAAGGGAAAAAAAAAAAGCATAGCACCAAACTGATTGTCTCTCACTTGATTAATTGTAGTGGCAATAAAAGCTCAAAATAGCACCATTTGTATTGTCAAGTGATTCCCAGATGAATAACTTTTCTTTCATCTTAATAGCACACTGTCACAATAAACATCAGGAGATAATGGATGCTTCTAGATTTTTCAACCAGAAAGACTGCTTGACAGTAGTTTGAGACTGCAAAAAATATGCCACTGAACAGGAATTACAGCAGCAAAGGTGCTTTCCTTTACTTCTGAATTTGGCTGATGATCTACTCCAACATGTGTTGCTGAGGAATGCTACTTGGCATTGCCTTAAAGCTTTAGAGCATCTCCTGCTGTAAGATTTTGCTTGAAGCTGCTTGAAACATTGTTAAATTATTTGGGCTGTGATTTTCCAACAGTTCAACCAATCTCAAATTTTAAATGTTAAAATAAAAGGCTTCCTTTTGTCACTTAAAAAAGAAAAAATACATCCAACATTTTCTTTAACAAGCACTGAAATTCAGTCTGAATTTACTGTGGGGGTTAGGCCTGTGCTGTGTCTGCCAGGGGAGTGTGATTTACTTGGCATGGAGACTGGCACCCTCTCCCTGGAGCAGAGAAGTTCTAGGAGATCACTGGGGAAGCAGACATATCTGACACAAAGATCACTTCTCTCAGGGTGAGTCAGAGATCCCAACACATGCTGTAAACTCTCTGGCAAAAGCACCCCACCATCCTGCTGTGCTGGGGAGGAGAATCCCTTGTCACCGCTCAGGTACTGCAAGGACTGAGCAATGAATCAACACAGCCCAAACCGTGAACAGCAGCCACGAGACTGGTGCTGCTCTGCTGCTGAGTGCAAACCCAGGCCATGCCACAGCTTGAAAAAGTTGGTCTATTCTCCCCATATGACATGCTTAAAAAGCATAACCTTGTTTTGTTCCTTTTGTATAGACAGGTGAAGACAGCTTTTAAAAATGGGAGCAAATGCCATTTTCCTATGGGCTATTTTTCTATTCAGTAACAGGATGAACTTGTTTTAGGAATAAATCGGGTTCATGAAGTAAATGAAAATTATGTGGTAAGTGAAAATCATGTAGTAAATGAGCAGGGGAATTGAAAGACATGAGACAACTGTCTTTCATCAAGTTAAAGCATTAGTCTTTATTTCCAGCCATATGTAGTACCAAAGTAGCAAAGCTGTGATCTTATTTTTGACTTCTATATAATATTATAATATTATGTAAATTGAAGCAGCATGGCCAAAATGAGGACCCACAGTTAATGGTTGTGACCCTTCTCTTTCTGTCTCAGTCTTACATATATCTTTGAGTGACTAAGACCATGTCTCACAGGAGAGCTATAGCATAAATTAGTTTCATTAATTTGAAAGAATTTGAATAAAGAGAGCTTGCTCAGCTTCTTATTGGTGGAAACCAATGAAGCATTGGGAAGCTGCTCACTATCTGAGCACATTCCATGCAATGCAAGAGAGGGAGAGCTCCTGTAAATGGCAGAGGGTCATGTGGTGGCATAATTGAAGTCTTTGACCTAAGGAATGTCAAAAAAGGAATCTGAACTAAGGATGAATAATCAGTCTTACTTTGGGCATGCCCTATTTCACAATGCCAGCTCTGGAGCTAGATCATACCACAGGATGTTAGTGTAGGTTTTCATGTTGAAGGTGAGTATTGATAAATAATCATAGGGTAGAAAGAGAAGAATCTCCTCTTTTTGCTCAGTGCCACCAGTACTCATTTGTGCTACAGGATTCTTTCCTTGGAGCAATAATTTGAAACATTTTTACAGAAGTGTACCCAAAACCATTAGAACTGAGATCAACAGGTCATATGTTATATATGTGCTTAATATCTGTAATTGCCATTAATTTTAGGAGAAGACAAGAACTCAAACAGGCTACTTTTTTTTTTTTCTTTAAATGTCAAAATAAGAACTTAGTACTTAGCTTTAGGAAAATATTTGCAAATGTTGGTGTTAGTATACGATGTGTCAGCCTCCTCACCTGCCAAATGGGGAGGACAGTGCGACATCCCACACAAACATGCTACGTTACAGACAGACTGAATCCATAACTATTTACGCTCTGAAAAGCTCTAGGAGAGGAGTGCTCATAGCCTTCCAGGAGCCTTTGAAGACTTGGAGTGTCTTGTACTGGGATGAATAATGACATGAATATCAGAGGCAGAAATTACCTGGGGCTAAGCTGCTCCAGTGTAAACACATATTCTGTAAGATGCCATGCCATCAGTTTAAAAAGTCTCAGAGATAGTTATGACAGAAAATGCAGATGTTCATGAGGCTTAAATCTCTCTTGACTAACATCAGTGTTTCAGTAGGCGTGAGAAGGTAAATTTGTTCAGCCCCTGTTTTCCAATTAAAGTTCTGTTTACTGACAGTTGAAGGGTGGACCCATGTCTCTTAATTATTGAATTAAAACCACTAAGTCCCTTTTCACCATGGCTTGATGTGATTGTCAATGATGAAGACAAATGTAGTTAAATCTTTTTGCAAAAATATTGTGCAAAGTGTAATTTCTTTATGGTTTTATGCAAGGCTTTCCTCTCAAAATAAAGGAAGTAAATCAAACTCAGCTCTCTGTTGAGAACTCTTTCTCTTTGTCTTAACCTTGATAACTACGTGTTAGGCACTCATGGCAGGTATGAGTTCCCTGCAAGAGAGAGAGCTTTTGGAAAAGTTGGCAAAACTGGCCTGACTGGATGATTAGCATGAGGCTTTAGCTGAACACATCATGTGTTAGGCAACATAAAAGACCTGCATACTGGATGTTTATATGTAGTTGCTTTTGTAGAGAAGAAAACAGGACCAAATGCCTTAGGAAAAATACTCCTCACTGGAGAATCCTCTCCCTTTTCTTCTTCAGGTCAGGTAGGACATAATGTATCCCCCAGGTGATGTGATACAACTTCTGTATATACCCAATAGTTTGCAGGAGGCTTGTTTTTTACACTATGGCAAACTAAATAATAAAATTAATATTTCACTGCTTGAGTGAACCTTTCCTGGTAGGAAATTATACAAGTTTCCTTTTAATTACTCTGCAGATGTAGTTATACTTTCAAATATGGATTATAAGAAGAAAACTACTTTTTACCACTATAGCCTGTAATTTTTATATTAGAAGCTGGATCCTTATTGATTTGACATTAATCATCCTTGTGAAATTTGAGTGTTAGAGTACCACTTACATTTTTTTAAATGGTTCAGATTTTCTCAGAAAAAGCAAAAGATAAATTCTTGTCATGGTGTTACTACAACAGGACTATGAGTCTTTTAATTTCTTAGTACTCGGCTAAGAATTACTCCTAGCCTTTGGCTGGACTGACCCTAACGCAGTAGTAGAAGAATAACTTGTAACATCTCAGCTATTAAATCCAGTTGCTCTTTTAAGAATTAGCTCTTCTCGCTGACAGCTGCACTTGTTGCCTAATGGGCTCCTTCTCTTCTGTGTTTTCCTTCTGTTGTTTTTGCCCCTGTGACAGTGAGTACAAACTCAGAGAGAATCCCCAGCTGGCAGAGATGTTTGAGCTTGGCCCATAAGGAGCAAGACATAAAGGTCTAATGGACAGAATGCGCCACTTCTCTCATCCAGCCCAGTCAGAACTCTGGATTTTCATGATTTAGACAGGATTTCATAGATATCAGAGTGAAACAACTCACAGAGGCCTTTCATGCTGCTTCTTTCCCTTTGTTTCTATCTCTGTTAGCTGTGTGTGCAATACCCACATGGTTGGATATTGGCACCATTGCTCTCCCTTCCCAGCCAGGACAGGGACAGCAGGCCAAACACTGGTTCCACTGATTCCCATTTCAGCTTGCATTTTGCTTAGAAGCCAGATGAAAATGCATCAGCAGAGACCTCTGGAGCAAGCAAACAAAAAAGCCAGAGTCCTGCAACTCCCTGCAGGCATCTTCCCCTATGGAAGGAGAGAAACAAGTGTGAAGAGCCAGGGCTGGAGCTCAGGAGGGTCTGAAGGTGAAAGGAGGCTGAGGCTTGCTGGGCTGTAGGTTGTCCCCGACATAGCAGTAAGTCCTACACTCACACAGACCCTATGAGCTGAGTCCCTTGGAGGAGGGTGTCAAGGGGAAACTTCCCATCCTTGCCCTTTTCAGAGCTCTTTGTCCCAAACTGGTCACACATAGATCTTGATTGCCTTGGTGAACATCACCTGTGAAATTCCCTGTGGTCTTAAAGAGCCTGAGGGCTCCATCTGCCCTGTGTGACATCCTCATCCAGTGTGACAGTGTGGGCACCTTGTGTCCTGTGCACATAGGGGACTCTCCTGTGGGACATGCCTGACTTCTGTAAATCAGTGTTGACAGGGCTACCTGCCTTTAGCACCAAGGGGCCTTTGCACAGAAAAGTATTTGTCTCCTCTGTTTCTTCATTCAGGCTTGCTCCTTTGTGTCATGGGTGACAAGCTGTTTGTGACAGGAAGATGGAGCACATGGGTAAGGGAAAATCACAGCAACTGAGCAATAAATACTGCTTGCTGTGGTGTTTTTGCCAGCTGTGTGTTGCTCATACAACAGAGGTGCTGAGGCTCAGAAAGCTCTAAATGCAGAAGGAAAACACAGACAACACAAATGTCTAAAAGCAGTCCACTGTGCAAGAAAGCTTTTGCTACCTGGATTCTGATCCTGCTCCAGCACTTCCCCATGCCTAGTCTGCCATGGGCAGGGTATGCCTTGCATTGAAGCTGTTGACACTCATCTTAAAAACCAACATTAAGGAGGCAGAAGCTTGGAATATTTTGTAAGTGGTGGGGAAAGGTCTGTGCACAGCAGCCACTGAAGATGATGATATCTATCTTAAAGAAACCAACAACCCAGCTCTAGGAAGGAAAAGGCTCTGAGTGTTTTGCAAATGCTGGTATTGCAATCTGACAGCACAGCCTTATTCTGGAGTTGACACTCAAAGCCTGGATCTTGCTGAGAAAATTAGTTTTCCTTAGACCTGCCAGCATTTCTGTCCTCCTGAGGGTTGACAGATTTTTATGGCTGCAGCATCTAAGCTTGCCCCAGCTGATGTGACTGTTGTGCCTTCTCTTCGTGTGATCTTTTTATTCCACAAGCTTTCACAGACATCCCAAATTTTCCTTTAGCACTGATGATGAGGTAACTGGAAATAAGGAAAATGAGGAATCCCAAGACAAAATTATCGAATCGTATGGTGCCACTTCCATGGCTATGCTATGTATGCTATAAAAACAGGCTGGGTAAGAAAGAGCAGGAGTGAACTGGCATTGAGATTAAGGTCAGAAAGAGAAAAAAGGCTGTGAAAATCTTTTATTTATACACCACTCTCTTGTGTCCTGACCTGAGTTGGAAAGAATGACCAGCTGAGTTTTTAAACATATCAAAAGGATTTCTATGCCCAGTTTTCACTTGTGTCCATTGTAAATTGGAACCCAGTTCCCTTAGGCAGCTTTGAAATACCCTTGGGTAGATAAACACCCCAAAGTCATTAAAAGAATCAAGAGCTGAGCTGGGGACAGAGCTGAGGGCCAGGCTGTGATGCACCAAGTTCATGCCCAACAGCGTTTCTTGTGCCAGACTGCCCCAGATGAGCACGGGATTCACATATCTGGGTAAATCCTGATGTCAAGGGCAACAGGAGGGCAAAACTTTCTCATTTTGTTGTTTTTAAAGTCAACAATCATATTATCCAAGCACAAACAACACATTGGAGGGCAGGGCATGCAGAATAGCCACCTCTCAAAAAGGGAAATGGAACTCAGAAGAAAAATCTCTTGGCACTGCTGGGGAGCTGCAGCCTGACAGGCACTTCCCTCGGCAATTGTGCCAAGGCTGGTGCAAAGGCATTGCATCAAATGATAAGAACAATGAGCAACAGCAGCCTCAAAAACAGAGATAAGAACAACATCCTCACAACTGCAAAATGGAGCTTGTGGTGGGAAATGAATCTTTAGGAAACTCAAAAGTTAACAGCACAGGTGCTCAGCCAGGTTCTCAAGGAAAATGACATAATTCAGGACTTAACACTGATTCACAGACATTGAGGATCTCAGCAGTTAGAGGCTTCAGTTTCTAAATTAGTATCACACAGATGCACATGAAAATCCTGGCACAGTTAATAACCTTGCTAAGTATTCTAGGCATTATTTTTAAGCAAAAAAGAAAAAAAAAATCAATCCAACTCCCCCCCCCTCAAAAAAAAAGAAAGAAAACAACACAAAATCTGAATAATTACCACGATTCCTGCCAAAATAAAATACAGTTTAATTGTTCTGTGTGTTTAAACAAAACATGTATAACACATACAAGGAAAACACACTCATTCTTGCTTCCTTCCCTAAATAAAGACATGGATTTGTCAGTGCATTTTCAAGTCTTGAAGACATATTAAAAATCTCTTATACCACACATTTTTGAAAACATTTCTCAGATTCTGCTTCCATGAGAAACATTGTTCCCAGTGGTGATATTTAAGCATTTTGCCTTGGCAATTTTGAAGTTTGTCTGTTTTAGTGTTACCTAACAAGAGCAGCTAAAGAATAAAGGGGCAACTCCTTATGTCTGTTGAGACAGGAGCTGTCAGGGCTTTGTCCGAAGCCATAAGGGATACTCTGCTGGCTCCACAGCACAGTCCTGCCTACCTTTCTTGCAAGAGAGATAAAGGCAAGCTGTTGTCTCTCTTTTGCTCCTTCTCTTTCCCTGTGTCATTGAGAACAGTGAGGGCACATTGAGCCCTCGGTGCCACTCAGACCTCACAGCACCAGCAGCTCAGGGAGAAACAGCGTGAAGTTCCCACCAGGTACCTGCTCAGGGCTGTACGTGCACCACCAACATCTGGGAGCATGGGCTGCTGGGCATTCCGGAAAGCAATGGATCATCACACCCTGGGTTATGTAGGACGGACAGGTCTGTTCAGCTGTACTGGGGACACCTCACCATGGGCTGTTGGAGGGCAGCTGGGGAAACAGCTCCTTTTAAACTATTCATTTATGTTGAGGCATTCCACAGCACTGAAATCCCCTGTCTCTAGGTGATGCTTGCATGGAAAATATACTCTTGGTGCATTGCAAAGACACCCCGTGTTCGGAAAACAGGGAACTGATCAGACTCGCCTGCCCTGAGCCAGTCCTCCAGGCACACCATGTTTCCAGGAGGGAGGTCTTGCAGATCTGTTCCTGGTTCAGCCTCAGAGCAGCACGGGGAGGTAGGAGTCCCACACACCATACCGTGGAGTAGGTGGGGGAATGGATCTCATGCTACCTACACATTGCACGGTGTGCAATAAATAAAGTGGGTGGATTAAATGTCATAGATACATACCACTCCTAAAGTCTTATCTGTCTGCACTGGTATCTGTGCCAGCTGCTTCTCCACCTACCTCAAGGCCTTTTGGTTATGGAAACCCACAAGTCACAATGATATTTTACTTCTGTAGAGATACATTGCTTACGCCCACTGTGAAACCAAGTGGAAAACAAATGCTCTTACTTGGTACCAAAGAGTGACCTGCTCTCTCAGGGGAGCAGTCCCATTTTGTGTGATTTACTGAGATCTGGAAGTCAAATTAGCAAAGGCAAAGAATAGCTTGCTTGTTTTTTTAGTAGGATAGGATTTACCTGTAGCACTGGAAATGGCAATCAGTCACTCCTGCTCTCCTCTACCATGTCTGCTTGGGAGCTTGCTGGGTTTGCCAAAATGTGAGTCCAGGTCTGGATATGGGGCCTGTGGTAGTACCACACACTTGGCTGCATGGCATTCCTTGTCTTCTTTTTTGCTAATATCCCTGTTGGGAATCTTACACAGATAAAAATAGGCTAGAGTGTCTGCTTCT
Source organism: Pycnonotus jocosus (assembly GCA_013400435.1). NCBI lineage: Eukaryota > Metazoa > Chordata > Aves > Passeriformes > Pycnonotidae > Pycnonotus > Pycnonotus jocosus. The sequence continues at coordinate 481,131 of VWYP01032742.1, read as the reverse complement.
CCTTCCCAATGATTTGCAGACAGATAGTTGCCAAGTGTCTAGTGACTCATTTATTTGGGAAAAAAAATGACCACAACAATGCAATCTGCAAACCCACACTTTTCTCACTCCCATATAAGAAGAATTTTTAACCACTCAGACATTGTGTAGAACAGATATTAGCAACCTGGTTCCTGTTTTTGTCTAAAAGTGATGAATACAAGCCCAGGGGTCAAATTGCCACTGCCTTTTTCTTTTGGTAACCACTTACTGCGTGCAAAGTGTACCTGACACCAGTCTGCAGACCGAGGTTATTGAGCAGAGCTTGGGTGGAGAGGCATTGCTGGGTTGGTGGAGCTGCCAACATTCTGTCCTTGACAGAAGGATGGAGACTAAATCTCAAGTGTGCTTTCATCCACTTACTCAGTGAAAAGTTGCTTTCAATATTTTATTCAGCAGCTTGTGCAGCATTGCACTGGCTGCTCTGGATGGGGGTAAGTGCTGTGTTTCTCTGAGGATGTTTTTGTAATTTAATACACTTGGTGAGCAGAACTTTTACTAAGACATAGAATAGATTTTAAAAACAAAAATAAAAGGGTATAAGAAAAAGAAATACCTCTATGAGCAAAGAGACCAAACTTTTGGCACTTACCATTGAATATAATGTCACTGTCTGTACTCTTGCATTGCAGTAGTTGTAGGTGGACTGACTCCTCAGACATGGGCTCTTGCAAGGCCAGATCCAAACAAAGGAGACACAAGCCTATTCACAAGTGTAAAGGGAAAAAATCTAGATTTTCTATGTTTAGCGCCACTTGTTTCTGAAAATCCCAGCAGCACACCAAGAAAGCATCTTGCTGAGGCACAGAGCAGGTCAGAAGTCACCAAAAAGCCAAAGTGTTTGTGAGTTGCAGAGCAGGAGTCAGGAGTCCCAGTACTTTGCTGTATACAGAAGCAGTAAAGGTAGGATACAAAATGCCGGGGTGAATCAATGCCCATCATTTATAGCTGTCAAGAAAGCATATTGCAGCTTCCCTGATGGCAGAAGCAGAGATCTCAAAAACATTTTTCAGAGAAGGGCTGGTGTTTTCCCATGTCCTTGGGAAGCAAAGTTTCCTGTCATTTTCCATTGAATTCTCTTCTACAACTTGTCTGCCTGAATGCATAGTTACAGTGCTTCTGAATTTTATTAGGAAGCCAAAAAGCTGGGGGTTTTTATCTAAGCAAAAATCCTCCAACCCTCCACCATCTCACCCTCAGGACACAATTTAATCAATACCTATGTCCATTTAAATATCCCACCATCTCTTACTCATGATGCTGAAAAGCCCTGGAACAATGAATGACTATGAAATACATTACTATTTTCTACTCAAGGAACAAAAAATTAAAAATTTTGGCATTCTAGTTTTAAATAATAAATAGAAAATATTTATTTTACAGCATTTTCAAGATCATTTTGACAAAAAGGCAGTTTTCATCAAGCATTTGACAGGCCAAAAGAAAGAACTTCTACAGAAAGCTTTGTAGCTCATACAGCTGCATACACAAGGTGAGTTCTTGCTCTTTAGATATATTTACGTATGTGTATGTTTCCAGTTTTAACAATTACAAACTAAAAGCTAATATACTGAATTTCAAGAAAACTCCTACTCATGGTATAATTACATTGCAGTAATAAAATCAGTGCTTAATATGTTCAAACCAGACATATATGAAAGCAGTATAGTACCTCACCACATTGCTGTCTCCTCTTCTATACAAATCTGTTATATTTCTTTTTCTTATCTCTCTCAGATCTTCAAAGACTGGCTTCTTAGTATCTCTGTGTATATCTCTTAGTATCTCAGTAGCTCTGTGCTACTGACAACACGTGTTTGGAAACAGCACAGCAGATCTTATACTACAATTATTAGAAGATAGGATTCATTGCCAGCACAGTGATCAGCAAAGAAGGTACAGCAATTTGCTTTAAGGAACAATCGTAATTTTAAATAAAAGAAATAGCAACAAAAAATACTCCCCCAAAAGCCCCAAGCAGAACAAAAAATCAACCAACTAATCCTCAGGTGTCTTCAGTTCATTACAGAGACATCAATGTACTGACTGTCTTTGAGCAAAGTCATTTCGTGCTTTCCACATCAGGATGATGTGGAAATTGGCCACAATTAATGTTGGAAGGAGCAAACATGTGAAAAGAGGATGAGAAAAAAAGACTTTCTCTGGTTTTGAGTATGAGCCAAACCTTCCAATACCAATACTGCATAATTAGGGAAAAACTAGGGAAAAGCTTCTCTGAAGATTTGGATCTTCAGAGAAGAATTGTAATGAGCAGGACTTCTTAAAATTCAAGTGAAAAGAAAGGAAAATAATAGAATTATGATTAATTCAGAAAAACTCTGGTAGAATATTCAAAAGTAGCATGATTAAAGTCAGGTTGGCAACTATATTGACAGGAAGAGATTCCTTTAAAGTATTTTTTGAAATACAGTGTGGAACTGTGGGACAGATCCTCATCCTCAGCTGAATTCAGCAGCAGAAACAGAGATCATAGCAGCTAAAATCCTGACCTGTGTATGTATAATAAGCACATTTATAAATTATAACCATCATTATAATTAAGTTCTGGCCACACCAATTAGACCTGGACTTTTATCATGGCAGTCATTAGGGAGCTTTGGATTAGGCCCATCTCTAGGAAACACATGAAAGGTAGAGGAGGAGGAATAAATTACAGAACTACAACCACCTGGAAGTGACCTTTAAGATGCTATATTGTATATTAAATGCAAGAAGTGAAAGCATAAGGAAAGAACATGCAACTAAACATCATAAAGAATTTAAAAGAACTGTCAATAGCAAAACCTGGGAATTTGTAAACACATTAAGCACTGATGAAACTTCGTGTCCTGACATGATTTTATTTTAAATTATCTGAAGCTGTGAAATAATTGAATTACTTTCCTTGTCTCTCACCTGCAAGATTTCTAAAACAAACCTTTTTTTTTCTTTTTTCCTTTTTTTCTTTTTTTTTTTGTTAATCACACTTTCTGCAAAACATGTAAAATAACAACTTCTCAATGCACTGGTTATTGATATCATATGTCTACTTCATAAAATATCTGCAAAACAAAGCACCCTATTACAAGGATAATGACTGCCTCAGCTTGTATATGAAAAAAAGGATGTGTTACCACAGCATACAAACCTTCAAAGATCTATTGAATATTTGTAACAATGCAATATAAAAACATGATTTAAACATAAAAATATTCATAGTATATAAGACAGTCTTCCAGTGCTAGTTATTGGACATTACTCTTCACACACACCGTACCCACGCATACAGATACACAAACGTTCTCTCACTCTCTTGCCTGGAGCAGTAACCCCCAGTGTGGAATTGCCTTTCTTCCAGACTAACAGTTGTTGCTCTAAGTAAACAGCTATTTGTCAACGCATTTGATTCCAAAGTAACACAAAGGAATGATGCAATGGCATGGCAAAACATGTTGTTTTATGAAAAGATAGTCAATAAATATTGTTCTGCTACAGGAAATGTTGTGTAACAGTTTAGCCACATGGTTTGCAACCTTATACAAAAAGGCAGTTTTTCTAAGTCCTTATCATATTACAAGTACTATGGCAAGGCATTCTTCAGAAACCTCTTGAGTCTTAACTTGATCATATTTCTTGCTCTGTTCACAATCAGCATTAAAAGAAGCCCAAATCCCCCCCAAAAAGCAGCCTAGTATGAAGAACAAATTGTTCAGATAGGAGTCAGTAAGAGCCATGTGCTTTCACATCATCTCCTTTCCCCAAAACCACAGTCCACAGTTATGCCACCTGTAGAAAGCAGGAAAAACATATTTCTGCATATATGTCTCATATAGCAGTTGCTTTGTTCCCCTGCACCACACTCCGCCCTTCCAGCTCCTGGGTGTGTTACTCCCATAGCAGACAGACAGCAGTCATGAGGTGTGCTAATGACTTCTCCAGGTCACACTTCCCACAGTTCTTTTCAAGCATTGCCAAGAGAGGGTGTGACTAAGTGTGATTATATTTTTTTCCTGCGTGTTTTTTTTTTTTTTTTTTTTTTTTTTTTGTTGTTGTTGTTGTTGTAGAAGTTGTTCCTTTAGTTTGTGCTTTGTTATGGTTTCCTAACATTTTCCCAAAGTACAATATTGTTATTTTTAATAGATAGAGAATCTTGAGCCCTCAGAATGGATTTTTTTTTGTTGTTTCATTTTAGTTATTTAAGTGCAGGATGAAATTTTTGCCCTGTCATTTGTCACTTTGTTCTAAGCTCTCTCTCCCATAGCCCTGGGAGACTTGGCTCCGCAAGTCCTCCCAGGGGGCAGCTGCCAAAGTCTTGTCTCTTGCAGCATCTACAGGGTGGACGAGCTTTGCTTGTAATCCCGCAGGATGACAGAGGCATAGGTCACATCTGGGGGTGTGCAGAGCACCGACTCCGACACGGGGGAGCTGGGCACGGAGCTGCCCGAAGCCACGGAATCCCGGAAAGGGGACGGGGGTGTCAGTGCCGGGGAGTCTTCCAGAGTCAGTTTGCTGGTTGCCGGCTCCTCGTCCTCCTCCTCTGTGCTCTTTTCATACACATATCCCTGAATGAGCTTCACCTTCTCGCTCTCTGCTTCCTCAGCCGGGGGGGACAGGGGCTCCTCGCCGAAGGCAGCCACCTGGAAAGGCTTCAGGGGCGGCTGCTGCGGCGGCGGGGCTGGGCAGGGGCCCCGCACGCCGTTCCCTGAGCCGGGAGCGGGGAGGACAGCGTTGAAGTCGGGGATGCCGGTGGCAAGCTTGTTGACCACTCCTTGCAGCTGGTCCATGAGAGTCTGTGGCTGCAGGGGCAGGGTCTTGGGGGACTGCTCAGGCAAGAAGAGTTGGGTTTCCTCCGTCGTGGCCTGCAGCGGGGGGGTCGCTGCCACCCGCCTGTGCACCACCATGGAAGGACTGCTGGACTGGTTGAGGTGAACGGGCTCTCTGTCTCCTTCCTCCACCACATTGTACAGAGTCTTACTGCTGATGTCGGTAAAAGTCAGACTTTGGCCGTGGTAGTCTTTAGTGAGGGGTTTGATCACCGCTGTCTGATTGCACCCTGTCTCCTGGTTCTTCACATGCACTGAGAGTCTGTGCCACGTATGTTCCCCTTTTGGATCTTGTCTTCCACCTGGTTCAGACCATGACACAGACTTTCCATTAGAACTATGAATAAAATAAAGATGGTTTATTTGCATTTACATTACGAAGACACAGGCAGTATAACAAACAAGCCTACAAAAATACTAATTGCTTTGCCTCATTAGTAAGCCTCCCTCCTCCAGTTTTTCATGTCCTCCCAGAAATACTACATGAGAAAACAACACTATGATTTTCATCCAAAAGTGATGTTGGTTATCCATCCTACAGCCAACCTGGAAAGGCTAGCCTCCGGGAAGGGCTCTGGGAGAGCCATCTGTGGTTTGAGGACTTGAGCTGTCATTTGGTATCTAGGTTTGCTCATCATTTTGCAGGAGGGAAGAAAAAACACAGGAGAAAAGTTATGGGAAAAGCTTTAATTTAGCCTGATTGCAGCTTATAGGAAATATTTTCAAGCTGTTGGAAGAAAAAGAACCTATAGTCATAGCCTTTGGCAAACTGGGTAGAGAGATAAATTGTTGCTAACTCCTCCTTTCCCTTTTATTCCCTCTCCACCTTAGATTAGCTAACACAGAAATGAAGGACTCCCAGGGCCTCTGTCAGGTAGGAGGTAAATGCACTTGTTCCCGGGTGCCTGTTATTTACAAACCAGGCTAAACCTCTGGACCGAAAACAGTTGGTTTGTGTGGGAGGAGGAACAAGCAGCAGCATGACCATGGTAAGTCAAAGCCTCTGACTCCTCACACAGGCCAGGTCCCATCAAAACGCTGGGCAGTTTGGCCGAGTGAGGATCTGAGGGCCAGGTCTGACTCTGAGGAACTGTCGGTTTTTGCATTTCCCTCTTCCCTTGAAGGGAGCAGCACTCAAAGCTGAGTGGCAGCTTGTGAGCAGCTGGTGGGACAGGGAGCTGAGCAGTGCTTTGAGGACCAAGCAACTGTTTAATTGCAGGTCAGGCAGTAGAGATGGTTCACAAACCATGAAATACATCATCTGTGTGGAAACCAGAGACGGAGAGAAATTCTGAGATGATTTATTCGAAGCAGCCTTATCTCCGGGTTTCATCCTTCAGGGACCAGAAGCAAACAAAGGATTACATTTCAGACCCTGAGACTGCCATGCAGATGAGAGACAAAGTGAGTGAGAGGCTGGCACAGCAGCCTCACCTCCTGCTACTGCACACACCAGAGGAGATTGCTTCCCCTACAGTATTGCAGTATTGTTCTAAGCATTTGGCTTTCCTTGCTCAGACTCTCATGGTTCTCTTTTTTAAGGAGAAAATAATTGCCACTTGAATTAAAAAAAAACAACAACCCATATTGACTGACTTTGTCATAGCTGGAAGAGACTGGTATAACACATATAGTGTTGTAAATCTGTCAAAACAGAAAAGGAATATACATGACAATGTGTCATTTTTCTGTTGAGCAGTAAGTACTCCTGAAAGAAAAAAAAAAATTGATTTTAGGTGGATCCAAGCTGGGAAACTCATCTCCAACTCCAGGCTCCAAATGCTGGACCTGTGACTCACCACCTCTGTGGGAACTGGGGCACATGAAAGGGCCAATCTAAAATATTCATAACTTCTCAAAGCATGTAGTTGGTAGGACCTGGAGATGCTTTGATTTAGAGCTTTGACCTAAGAAATAAGAAAGCCATGTTCCCAGCTAAAGAAGGAAACCTCTATATTATAGTGATCAATGAAAAGATAAGAATGAAGGTTTATAAGCTTTCCTGTTTTGATCAAATGAGCTATGATATGATTTTTTTTTAAGTGCTATAAAGATAAGCAAATGAGTGTAGCTCTTGGGTGTGAAGGATTTTTAAAGTAATGTTTAACATGCCAAGAACTGTAAACTCTTCACACAGAAACACATTTGGTCTACTTTAACTTCAAAACAAGTCTTTTCTTGTAGAGAGGAAAATAAGTCAGGTGCTCTTGTATTTTGCTGATGCTGTAGCTTACAAATACTGCAAAGGGCTTTAAAAAAAATTGTAAGTATCCGATGCCTTTTATGCTAACTCCACTTCTGCATCATTTATTTCTTCATATCTACTTCTGATGCATCGCCTCACTTTTGTATCCGTCCTCACACCATCTGTTTTTTCTCTTTCTCATTTTATTTCCAAGATTTTGTGTTTTACATCAAAGGCAAGTGCAGCTATTTTAAGGAACTTACTACCTCTGTCTTCAAGTCCTGCTCCTATTCAGTTCATTTCCTTCTCCCTTGCTCTCAAATTCTTCTCTTATTTCTTCTGTAGCACTCTCCACAGTCTCAGGTCAATGGCCATACTTAAACTGTATTGGGACTGCAATATCCAAATGTGAGCAAATCATTTCACCAGAATTTGTCTGGTATCAACTTGCTCCTCAGGGAGAGCTGGTGCTGCTGACACACCTTGCCTCTGCTTGCCAGACCTTACTGCTCGTGGCTCAAATGGCCTCATGACAAAGAGCTTTAGGGCTGCAGTGGCTCTCTGTGGGAGGCATTTGACAAGATCCATGGATTATTGCCCTCAGATTATTGTTCCAGGTCTTTCCCTCTACTTGCTCTTCTTGCTATGTCCAAGCACTGCTAGCCTGTTAATGAATCACATTTTGAGATGGAGTCCCAAGACCGTCATAGAAATATCTGGTCTCTGTCTTGCTGGATGGCTGGTAGGGGTTCAGACCAAGTTTGACACATTCAGGCAGCATTCATCATTAACACACAAGAAAAGCACTAGTTATGCTGGAATGAAGAGCAGCCATCTTGAATATCGTTAATTAACATTTAGACAAAAAGTAAAGATGGGTTTACAAAAGCTCAGACTTGAACCGTGTCTCATTGAGAGAAGGAGACATCTCATTTGTGCAAAGCAATGATGACAATCCTGACTGTGTGGTCACCATTCACTAAGTGATTGCCATGTACTCTTTTGAAGGAAACATCCATTGGAGAAGGTCAAGATCAAAATAATCTGCCTGGGATAATGCGAGAAGGGGTGGTTTTCCACACAAAGGCAAGAGAAGGTACCAAGCTAGATCACAGTTGGGTTATTGAAAACCTGATGTTCAATTGCACAGCAATGAGGTGGCACCAAGTGGTGGTTTCTTCATTTCATCAAGAGGATGATTACCCATTTCATGTCCACCATGTATTTATTCATCTTTCCTAACTCTGTCCTTTCTCCTGTCAATTTCTCTTAGGATTTAGACTTCACACTTTCTGCATAGAAGTGAGCTTCTTGGAGTCTCAAGGGATCTTAAGGTTTGTACTTGTGTATACACAGTGTAACACACCAGGACTATTTCTCCAATCCTCCCATCTAGTCTACATGTTGAGGCAGATTCTTGGAGAGCCTATCAGCACATAGGGTGGGTTTGCTTTTGCTTATAGGCAAGAACATACTTTGAATTTAGATGCTTTTTCTCAATTTTCACCCCAGCTTTATCTATGTGTTTTGTATTTTGGGGAAAATAGAAGTAAATGTATTTTCTGTGTAAGTTTTTTATTAGTTTCATGAGCAGAGAGGTTGCTATTTTTGGTAATTCAAAATTTTTCTTCTAATACATGCATTGGTCTTTGTAACATACTCTCTGCATGACTCTGTGGCAGTTTCAGCTTAGTTATAGTCACTAAACAAGATGGAAAGCATCTTCAGATCCTAATAGTTACTTGCTGAAATTCTTTAAAAGTACTGATGCACCCAAGTCTGAGACTATGGTTCAAAATACCCAGTTCGAAATGGTTCAAAACGCCTGCTCAACCATAGAACATGCCTATAACTTGTTAGACAGCTCAGTGTTCATTGTTAAGTATCTCCAGGTGCCCAAAATCTGGCCCCTTCTTGTGACCAGGAGTTCCCCAGACCTAAGTTCAGTTTCAGACCACTAACAGAGTCTTGCTCTTGCCAGTTCCTGGAGGATCTGACCTTGCTGGCTTCCTTGGAGCAGTGTCAAGTCTGAGTACTCCACAACAGTTGGTTCCTCTCCATACTAGAGGATTCTGAAGATGCCTTTAAATGTTGGATAGAAAAGGTTTCTTTACACCTCATAGGCTGAATGCTTCTGAGGTGAAAAATTATTGTCCCATTGGTCTAAGGTAAGTTAGTCTGTGCAACTCCCTGATCTTTCACCAGCAAAGTTATAACCTGAGATCTAGAGCATAGAGAACAGTCCCCTTTGAGTCCTGTGTGCCTGAAACTTTGTCTTAAATTTTCTTTTTTTTCTGCCTTGAACATTTTATGTATAACAATCCCTAATTGATAGCACATTAAATAGTTAAGCAGCATGGTATGTATTCTGATGAGGAACCTCCAGGAACATACTGGGTGGAAAATGGCCTCAGATGCAGTCAGGCAAAATGCTTGAGAAAGAGCTTTTCCTGTTAAAACAGAAAGGGACATTTGTTGATATGTTAAGAGTTCATCCCTTCTTTTGTCCTTTCAGGATGCCAGAGTGGTGATCTGCTATCTTCTCCAAGTGGCCATGAGCTGAGGAAGAATCTTAAGCTTGCTGAGATGAGTGATACAATCATTTGAGCCATCTTAGTGGTGTTAAACAAGACACAGAGCACAGATTTAATATATGAGGCTTTTTGGGTTTTTTTAGGCAACAATGGCAATTAGCCGGAGGAAGAGGTTACAGGAGAAATAATAAATATTACCTGTCTTTCATTGCCAGCCCAATGCTTTGGCCCAACCTCCTTGTAGTTACTGTAGTAACTAAAATGCTACAGCCAGTAGGAAGCACTGGGATAACCTGGCAGTCCCTTCTATGATGATAAAATTTTAGGAATGAACATAAAATGCAAACTGAGAAGCCCATCAACCTTGTCAGGAAAAATTAAGTCCAAAACCCCCTCTGAACTGTCTTATCAGCAACCAGAGGTGGTCAGTGTCAGGTACTGCCCAGTCACCAAATGCTGCTCCTCCCTTCAGAGAGCCCAGTTACAGCCACAGGCAGCTGGTCTAGAGTGCAGTGTATGCAGAGCTGTCCCTGAGCACTGACACAGATATGACCAGCCTTTGGAGGCGACGGGATGCAGAGCAAAAAGAAATGCTCTGTTCAAAAGTTGTGCATTGGACAAAACCTTTCTCATCCCCACACAGCACTTGCTGATGGATGCCATCCTAGGGAAGCCAGTGGAGGAATTTCTGCCCTGCCCACAGAGAGGCAGTCAGCAAATACAAACTTTCTCCAACCCTGCAGTCATGTAAGCGATAATGAGCCTGACTAAAGCTGTGTCCCGCTGCTTCCTCACAGTTCCCAGAGCCTAAGCTAACAAGCCTAAAATTTAAGACTAATACCTGCACTGCAGCCCACTGCAGGTGCTTTGTTGGTATCCCCAAGGTCTCTTCCATTATTGTCTCCATTTCAGTAAGGCCACTGGGGCATGAAATTTGATTAAGGGAGTGAGCAGATTTTAGTGCAGGGTAGTGCTATCTCCCTGCACTGAGCAGCCGCTCCTCTCAGAGCTGCCACAGCCAGCTGTGGTGCTCATTAGCAAAGCAAGCTATGCTGGTCTGTGTGTTCCTGCAAGCCTGACTTCTACAATACTGGTTCTAGGGACTCATCTCTTAAACCTGGGTTGGTGAAACTTCTCTGCACTCTCTCGTGAATGAGGGAGTCATCATTGACCACAGTCCCTATCTGGTGTATGCTCAAGATTTTTTGCCTTGTATAACCACCTAAATGAAAAAAAGAATTACAAACCAATTTCAGCCTTAGCTCTTTTAGACTATAATCTCTATCTTGGTGACAAAACTGTTCTCACAGCATGGCTCCAATGCTTTTGTTTATTACTGTATAATTAGGGCAACGTTTAACCTCCCACTCATGTTTCTAGAAATTTAAGCTACTTAGCTAACTTTTCCTTGTTGCTCTGCTCCTCCCCCTTCCCCCCACCCCANTTTTTTTTTTTTTTTGACAAAATTGCCTTGGGCATTGGACACAAGACTCTATGTAAATTAGAGCACTGCTTTAAATGTATGATGAAAATTGCTACATAAAATATAGGAAAATATGACACTGTCACACTGTCTTGCTAGGGCAGAACCTGATGATACTTAGAGGTGTTGTGAGTGAGCTCAAGTCCAGAGCTGCCTTTCCAACTCCCTGTCTAGCCACTGGTTTATGTAAAATAAACGTAGCATATTCATTTCCTTCATGAGTTATGCTAATCTAGAAGTTAAGTATTACATCATCTAAGTTACACATAGGCTTCCTAATGTATATGGACCCTATTGATAACTGGGGTATTTTTCTCTCTTTTAAATTGAAATCTTACTATTATACACCCTGTAATGTGGATACTATGCCTATACTGAGTACTCTGTGATGAGATCCTGGTTTCCACCCACAGAGTCTCCAGGTTGGGATCAGACCCTCAGACAGGATCAGAGGTTGGCAGCCCCCCTCACCTCTCTGCTCTGGTCACCCAGATGGGGAAAGATGGAACCAGACTAGCTTCACTGACTTTACATTTGAGTTACCATAGAAGTGGATTGCTGCTAGGCTCATACCTGCCCAGAGGGGTAGGGAATTACTTCCAAATCCAACAGCTCAGATATAGCCAAATATCTCAAAAGAAGTAGATGTATTCACTTTGAGACTTAAAAATTTTTAATGTACATAGGTGCTTTTGTACAGCTGTGAATTTGGGGAGAGTGGGAGGTGGTGAAAGAAATGGTCAGTACATTGCTTCAGTGTAGTTGAAGTCCCACAACTTGAGCATGTATCACAGATCTAACCTACCTAGCTCAACAGAGGTGTGAGAATATTACACTCATAATGTGTATGAAGGTCTGACTACTAATTGTAATTACTACTAGAAATCTGCAGTCTCATCTGAAATGCAAAAGCTGTGTCACATTTCAGTCACATCCAATATTAGTGAAAAAATTTACTTCACCTGTGTATTCATTCGGTATTTTGAAAAAAAAATCAAATAACTACTAAAGTGTTGCTTTGAGAAAAAAATCTAATAGATAATACAAAGTTCAGGATAATAAACAATTTGTCAGAAACAGCAGAAAAATTCATCCAGTGTTCAAGAAATGAAGATGAGAAACCTGCAAATCAAAGTGAAATTAAAAAGTCCTCTTAGTAGTGAATAGCTTTTGAATCTATTTATTTTATTCTTATTAATATGTAAACCCCACCAAATATTCAGAATTAATTCATCCTACTGAATCATTTTTATAATTTTTTTGAGGATAATAAAGTTAATGCATGAGAAATCATGATGTGAATCATCATAGGTCCTCTGTTATCAATGTAGAAGCACATTTGTGTTATCTGAACGTGTGTTTCATGCTGCAAATTCAAATAAATGCATATGACAGTGCAGCCAGTACTCTGACAGGCTCAGAAGGGAGCACAGTTGATAGAACCTGAAAACTGAAAAGTACAAGGTTTTGAGCAAAGGAACCTGGAAAGCTTAGGAACATACGAAGAAAATGCAAGAATTAAATTCATTTACAAAAAGCGTAGGTGGGTGCAACTAAGGCAAAATAGTTTTGTAGGACTGAGAGGCTCTGAAGATCAACAACTTTCAAAAAACATTACATCGAAAGAAATGCCATGAAGCTGCTGTTGAATAAGAAACTCTAATTAATGAACTCTGAATAGAATAAACCCACAAAAATTGCCCATGAATTCTGTATTCCCCACTCAAAAGCACCACACCATGGTGCAGAGATCAGGAGGTCTTTCCTATGAATGCAGTTTAATAGTAATTAAGACAGTTGGAGGTTTTTTCCCTTGCTTTCTGTAATCCTCTGTTTTTCTGATGGAAAATTCTTTGGGCCACCATGTTTTTTACCAAAAAGATATTGACAAGCTGAAAGCTGTATAGTGAACAGCAATAAAAAACCACTGGAGACATAGGATAGGGTACATGAGATAAAACTAAAATATCCAAATATATTCCATTTCTTTTCAAGCATCTCAAAGGCATTACCACCAAGGCTGAAAGGTATTTCACATGGCACAGAGATGCCCAACTGAGACCCCTAAATCGAGCTACAAAAGGGCTAAATTATACTGCACACCCAGAAAATTTCCTAGTCAGTAGCTGTATCAGAGAAAGAGTAATTCCTAATGAACAGAAAAGCCTGTTCCCCTGGATATTTCCTGCCAAAAAGCATACAACCCTTGCAGGGGTAGCGGTCAATGAGGTCCCTCTTCCACAGTAACTTGTCAGGTTCTCTGGTTTACTTGAGAATAAAATAAATTCCCAACGGTTTAAACGGGGCTTAAAGAGCTGTCAGACTTGCCTTAACATGCCAGCATTTTGAGTGCTTAACCCTGTAGCAAACTTAGCCAAGTTGCCACAGGAAGCTTAGTCATGAGGCCTCTTGTTATTAATGTACAGCTCTCCCTAATATGCTGCAGTAGACAGAGCAGCCTGTAAAGCCTGTGGGTTTTTTGGGTGTATCCAAAAGTTTCCATGGTAACAAATGTGCAGCTTCAGAAGAAAAGAGCCCTGGAACTCTGAGCTGATTCTTCTGGGTTTTTTTAATATGATAATAAAATTTTATGATTCTATATTTTCATGATTCTGCATTTCTAACCATCTCCAGCACTGTATGGAGAATGGAGATGAACATTAGTGAAAAAAAATGATGCTAAGTATTATATGCATCAAAACACAAGACAGTTTCAAGAGTCTGCGTCTACTTGCTTGTAGGTGGGAGCTGAGGAAAGCCATAGCACACGTGGTGATTTCTAGCATGTTGAGGTGGTGAAGCAGGGCCTCCTAAAGAAAATCAAGACTTACAAACTGCTGGAGTTCTGCTGAATGAGACTGAGGCTTGAGACCAGGTGGTGGTGATGGGCAGCTGGTGATATGATGGACAATTGTCGACTGCTCAAACTGGGCTGTGTGGCCACAGGGAGCTCAGGCTGCTGATGGAGGAAGTGCCCTTCCCTGAGCCACAGTGCAATGCTACCAGGCCTCTGAACACATCAGCCCTGGCTGGAGGGAGAGGGAGGCCTGAGGGGCAGGGAGGGGCAGAGAAGCCAAAATAGCAAGCTTCATGCTCAGGAGATCTGAAAAACTCCCCTGCTTCTTGAAGCCATTCTTATCTGGACAGCTACCACAAGCATTTGCAGACCCATTGACAGGTTGGAGTCCCACCAGAGGTGTTTCTAAGGAGCTTATGCAGATAAGGATTTTTTTCCAAACTGAAAAAAAAAAATATCCCAAGCATGGTCATGCAAAAAGCAGGAGGTTCAGCTTTCCCTGTGCTCAGGAGTTTCACAGCTTGTGCCCATGCTTTTTTGAATAGAATCTGTTGTTGCATTTGCTTTTGCCTCCTAACAGTATGCCTGTGTTGGACTCTCATTTGAATTTCCAGACAGACAATTGGTGATCTGTACCCTGAGAATCTGCAGCACTTGTTCCAGTTCAGAAAAGAGTATTGTCCTGACTAGAAGATGGTAACAAATAGTTTTTACTGCTCCTTACACTGCCTGTTTACAGTTTGCCTTTCAGGGTGCCAAATCTGGTTGCTGCACAAGCCCTGTAAAGTCATCATGACTACTCCAAATGTATGATGTGTTTTGTGGATTTCTTCTGATTTGCAAGTCAAAGAGGCAGGTTGGATTGAATTAGTATTGTTGCTATGTGCCCAAAAATTGCACAGAGTCTCAGGGCCATACAGAGAGCTAAAATGCTTTGCACCGCTCAGAGCAGTACAACAAGCATCTCTGGTTGCAGCGAGCAGCACTGCCCAAAATGCTGTGTCAGTGGATCACAAGCATCCTTCCATCAAGTCACTGCACAATCTTCCCTGGGGCAGGGAGCAGGACTGTTTCACATCTGCTGCTTATCAGATGGAAATGAGCACAGATCTGGAAGAAATGAGGTGAAGCCTTTCTCTTTTTTGCAACAGCTTGCTTGTTCTCTCTTCTGTGTTTGTGTTGCTCAGAGAGGGCAGTATTTGCACTTCTTGCTTCTGAACAGCTGAACTTCGCTATTGTTTGCTGTATGCAGAACTATGTAGAACCTGAACATCTTTCAGAAATTACAACAGAAAAAAGATTCAGTGCTATTATTTTGAGATGCTCTTTGTTCCTATGCCAAATCCTGCTGGTTTTATTTACATGTGCCTTCTTGTGATTTCCCTGTTTTCTGCAAATCCCACCAAATAAGAGATTTCTGTGTTCCCTCAGCTGGGTCTGTAGCCGCAGTTCGCTAACAAGCACAGGTTAGCAAGAGCTATGCACAGCAAAGGTGTCTCGCCATGTAAAGCACACAAGATAATGTCATCTCTATGCAAAAGTATAAAAAGGAGAAAAATGTTGGCTAAATGGAAAAAGAAGATAAAATTAGTACAAAAAAAGAGGATATATTTGCAAAGTTGTAGGCATTTAGAAATAAAAAAAAAAGTAAAAACTGCAAAAAATTATTCAGTGTCCTCCTCATCACATCTGGACAATGTTTAAAGTATTGTGTGAAACAAGGGGACATAAGCAAATTTCCCATCTTTAATGGCATGCACCACATTTGTCCCATCATTAGACATGATAAACCAATGAGAAAAAGAAAGCAAGGGGTAAAAGCACTCTTTGTCATGCAGCTTCTCTTACACATTCACTGCAGGGATTTTTCAAAGCTGCACATGTGCCGACGGACACTGGCTGGTGGGCGAGAACTCTGGCTGCCTCTTCCTGAAGATTGAAAAGAAAAAGACACCCAGTGAGTGGCTATACACATGTGCACACATGGTGGCTATACCACTCAATAGGTGCCTGTCCCTGGCCTATGTCTGTGGGCTTTCCCATCTTTTATCCTCTTGTCACCTCAACTTCCACATAGATTTCTCCTTGGCTCCAGCACAATACTGTTTAAAATAGATTTTCATGATTTTCATTCTGCTTCCTGTGCTGAGCCTTGATGCACTTTACGTACCAGATGGCAAGGGCTGCTGTGCATCTAGCTGTCAGAGGAACTTCACCCCTAGTATTCTCAACATAGGATGAAATTATGAAAAAACGAGCATCTGCCCTTCACATCTTATTTACAAAAGCATCGCCAAAAGCTTTTGCTGGTGGAGTTTTTAATATATACTCAGCTGCTGCTTTTTCCTTTGTCTCTCTTCCCCTAATCAGCTTTTCAAAATGTTTCTTTTACTTTTGGAGCTTTGGCTGAATAGTCACTAACTTTCATTATACGTGAATTCATTGCTGTGCTTCTTTTTTTAAAGGAAGCATTGGGTTTATTGAGGTAGACATAAAATGAATAGTCTCCTAAGTACTCTATCTGCAATGGTAATTCAATACAGGATTGCAGATTGCAGTTTGGGCTGTTAATATAGGATGATTTCCACTTCATTTTTCTTTTCTTCCTTGCCCTGTCAAGCAGTTGCAAATTCTCATTTGTCTTCCCCAATATCAATAAAAATAATATACACACACATGCGTGCTTTGACAAAAATCTCAGGTATTTTTGCACATGGAATGTATCACTGAATTTCTGAAAAAAAAAAATCATCATTGTATTGCAAATAAAATGCAAATTGAAATTCAGCATTTCTCCCCATCAAACAGTCAAAGTGCATGCTTGCCAGACTTCCATGTACCTCAAAATGACAGATTCATGGATGGTGTGTGCATGTACTACATACTCAGTACATGAGCCGAACAAGCCATTCCTCTCACCACATACTAAAGCACAGGAGCACAGTGTGATGTACATGGAACACATGCACACCCATTTGTGAGCAGTAGATGCCTTGAGATGACTTCTGATGAATAAAACACAAATAAGATATTCTGCTGAGCAATTTTGCCAACCTGATTACTTTGAAGACTCTAGAAAAATTAAAATCCTTACCAGGTGCAATGAGATCACTGAGACTTGAAATTTTAAAAGTGATCATGATTAGGAACTTAGCTACCCTGCTCTCTCCTCCACCCTATTAAAGTTACAGGGATTTTTAGGCTTTTGATTAGACAGAATAGTCAGCATTTCTACAGTCTTCAAGTTTTCTTAATCAATTGAGAGAACAAGAGCTTTCTACTTCCTGTGCTTTTTGTTCAGTCACGGGAGCTAATTTTACAAAACAAGTAGCAACATGCACTTGATTATCTGAGAGAAAAACCCAGAGCTAAATGTATTTCACACAAATGCAGTGCTATACACTCAATGGAGGGCAGGCAGCCACAGCCAGCCCTGCATAGGACCATGGAAAAGGTGGAAGAGTTTTGTTTCAGAGCACTGCTTGGAACTTGGATCTTTCTCAGTCAATGGGCTGTGGCAGCCATCATTCCTCAGCCGCTGCCATTTGCTGTCACTTATGGTTTACTGCACCCCCTTTGTATTTCTCCTTATTCAGAGATATATATATATATATCTCCCTGTAGAGAGTTCAAAGCATTTTGCTCCCCAAGCTTTGGGCACTTGTAGGTCTTGTTATGAAATGCTTTTAAGTGAAAGGAAAAAAGAAACCTACTTCCTTCCACTTCAAAATGCCTCAAAACATGTCCAAAACACAGCAAGCTCCTCTCTTACTGTGACTGCAGTTGTGCTCCTCAGCCAAAATCAGACACAGACATTACATCTGATAGAGTATGCAGCCCCCAAATGCCTGGCCAGGTTTGCATTCTGGAGGAGGTTGTTGTTGTTAAAATGCTGCCAAACTCTATCGAAGTATTCGTGTGCCTTTTGATCAAGGTCAAGAGTGATCCCCACCTGGTGATGCACAGCATATACATAACAGAAATCACCTAAATCTCAGTGTTCATGCTTCAGTAGAATTTGAATTTACAGTGAAATTTAGATTTATAGTATAGGAAATATAGTGCATGTGTTGATTGTGTTTCAGTGAATTATTTTCCAATTATCAAATCAATGTCAACTGCGTAAATAATAATAAACACTTTTGATGCATTGAATATGATATATCCTTGTAGGCTTTCTTTTATCTTCATAGAAGTGTGTGCTAATACTGCAGAGCTGTGATTCAGAATTAATGCCCAGATCTCTATATCTTCCCTTTTTTTCTTTTATTTTTAATGATGACAATATATCCCAGCTTCTTTCTCCTAGCCTTGCAGGCAGTAATGGCACTTGACATACATTTCTCTGGTTATAAGACATTAGATACTCTGTCCATCTTTACAACATGAGGATTAATGAGTCATTTTGAGGGCAGTCTTCTCAAGGGTAATTCCTGCTGAGTAGTTATTTGCATCCTGCACCCAGAGGCAGGATGAATCTTCTGTGCATTTGAACAAGGAGCTGACATACCATCATGAAAGTGTCTGAGTTGCTTTATAAGGAACCCCTGGGTACAATAACAGGGAGTCTGGCAGAGGAAGCAGGGTGGCAGTGCAGAGGGTTCCTGAAAGAAGTGGCTTAATTGCTTTACTTTATGTTCTTTGAAGCAGAAAAATGCTTCTGGCTAGTTGTTCAGAACAGTGTAGGTAACAAGCCTGTTGAAATTTGCAGTGAGAAATATAAAGGATCTGAGGGAAGAGTCACTCTTACCACCATTTTTCCTCTTAAGTGCAAATGAATCATCCCAGGAGGCAAGCAGCTGTGTCAGGATTATAGGAAGTGTAAATTGCTATCTGCAATGCTTTATATCTGAACAGCTGTGAAACTAGAAACGTTCACCTTCTGCTCCGGAATTATTCTCTCTGCTCAATCAGACTCTCCAAACAGACACAAACTGAATGAATCTGTCTGGTGCCTAAGAAAACTGAGATGCAGTGCACTGTGCTACTTATAATTTGAAGTCATGGTCAGAGATTCTCCTCACTAGATGTACTTCAAGCTTTAAAAAAACTCCTTCGAGTTCCCCATGTGAAAAAAGTACAAAATAGCATATCACCAGAATTTGTAGTGTCTCATTTGAAACAACTGACCATCAATAACATTAGGAAGAAAGTAAAGTGGGGATGATATTCAAGGGAAGTTAAGTGATAGCCCTGAATAAACTCTTAATTTTTAAGAACTTGTATATAACTCCTAGCTTTAGTACAGAAAAGGAGGAGCCTTGTACTGTGTGTGTTTGGCACACTGCCTCACATGCAAGAGCAGTTCCTGCTCCAACACTCAGACTGCCTGCCCTCTGCACTCCCAAGGAGTATCTCAGCAACACCACAAAATTTCTGGCCTGCATTTCACCTCCTCAGTGCTCTTGCAGTCACAAGGTGACTGGAAAGGTAAGCAAATCTCATGCACAGAACCAGACCACTAAAGTGTTCAACTAGACTCTCATCCCAAATCCTCATGCCTCTCCAGTTCTAGCATCTTCCAAGGAAGAAGCATATTCCTCTTCAGATGTTTGTGTCCTTGAAAGATCAGGTTTTATGCACAGTTGTCATGGCTGGATCAAAAGATATCTACATAAAAAGAAGCAAGACCTTGTCCTTTTCCTGTAAGATAGGAGCTGAATTTTCCATGCCTTTTGTATGAGCATTGGACCTGATAGAAGATTTCTAAGCCAGTCAATTCAGTTGGGAAGATGGACAGATTCTTGGTAAAAATTAATTTTTAGAATACAAGTCCTGAATTCCAGTCTAAGTGATGTCTGGAAATAATTGCTCTGGGTTTTAAATTAATTATGCTAATCAATAGCATGGCAACAAGCTTTGGAGAGAAATTAAGAGCCGTGGTGCAAAGAGCAACACAAGTAGAAAGAAGCCCACAGAGGTGTTCACCCTCACCCAGCAGAGCGAGGCATATGGATAATTATCACCCGCAGAGGACTGAGAAGCAGGAGGGATTTCATGGCACACCCCTTCTGTCAAGGTGTGAGCATCTGCTGAAGAGGACAGAAGGGTCAAGTTCATCAAGGAGAACATAATCCCAGAAGGATGCCCAAAAATATCTGGCACTGAGTTGGATAGTGAAGATGGAGCAAAGGCTGTGTGTACTTCAGGTCACTCCAGGGCAGCAGGAGCCAGCTGTGTGCTGGGGGAGGGCTCTGGCCCTCCCCAGTTGCTCCCTTCTGCTGCTGCACCTTCCCTCTGTGTCAGCACAACCTTTGGTGCAATTATTCATTCACCTGGCAGGGAATGACAGGGACAACTAATCTGGGTCACAACAATGCCAGAAAAAGCAGAAAAAAACCTCTCTTATTTTCCAATCTGAGTTCACAGTATGGGTGTCCAGATTCTTGTCCCTGCATAGGCAGAGTGATGGCATGGGATAAAGGAAGGCTTTGAGTGTCAGTTCTGGCTTAGGGCAGCTTAAAGCATTTGTGGATTTACAGGCTATGATAGCCCAAAGTAGCTGCAGTAAAATCTCTTGGCTGTCTGGGATGGTGACAGGAGAGATTTTTGAGATAATTTATATAACACTAAGGATTAAGAAATGTATATAGCCTTATGTTTCAGTGAATATGGGAACGTAAAGGAGGAAGGACTGCTCGCTGACTGGGGAGCACAGGGATGCCTGGGGCCACACTTTGTGCTCTGCCAGCGCCTGCGCTGCCCGGGCACAGGAGCTCCGACTGCACAGCAACGCCATCCAAAGCCGGGCAATCCCAACCCACGCAATCCCGCACTCCACCCCGCTGAGCCCGCGGATGAAGCTGCCAGCTGGGCACGGGAGCCCGGGGCTCAGCGGGGCTGATGCCACCCACACGCCGCATCTGCTCGCTGGGCACTCGCTGCGGTGGCTGCGCGGCCCGGGCTGCGCTTTCAGGTGTAGCTCCAGCCAGTCAGTCCTTGTCAACCTGCTCGAGGTAGATAATCTCTCTGTAGGGGTTTCCACAGACTGTGGGATTTACAATCCTTCGGTTTGATTGGTTGTTTCCTGGGCGTGTTGGCTATCTGGTTACTTAGCTTGTCTGGGGGGCTTTGAGATGAGAAAAGGAGTAATGTGAAATAAATCCCAATTTCCAGATGATCTTTTATCTGGGAATGCAAGGCTTGCAAACCAGCCATAACAGGCTGAATGGAACCACCTGAAGATTTGGGTTGTGCCAGGAAAAGAAATGCCCAGAAGATAACATTAAAAAAAAAAAAAATCCCTTCAAGTAGAAGGGAAGACTAACAAGAACTCTAAATGAGAAAGTGTGAACCCTTGTGGCTTTAGTAAGCCAAAGATGAAGAAAAATTAATAGCATTGGGTAAAGAGAAGGAGGATGTACTAAACTAGAAGGTGGCTTGTAGATGGTTATTTAAACCGAACCTGTGATTTTCTGGAGCTGATCAGACTGAAATTGCAAACACCAACAAACAATCTACTAGGGAGGAGTTGCTATAATCAGATCACGGGGCACTTGTTTTGATAGAGTTTATGATCAGCTTTGACATCTCTGGCTGTGGTGCTGCAGCACAGCTGTGCTAAACTAATAATTTCCTGCTGAAAGGGACAACTCTCAGCCCTGTTCCCCAAACCATGGGCATCAGGGACAGTTTCTCTGGTGCTGACATTAGTGTTTGTCTGACCTTGAAATCTGGCTCAAGGAATCCAGCAGATAGTAATTCATTTTCTTTTCTTTTTTCTTCTTTGTAAAGTTAATTTTATAGGGTGGAAGAAAGCCACATCCTGCATACCACAAAATAACCACAAAGAGCAGAGAAGGGGAAACAGCTTAAGAAGAGAGAAACTGAAGCAGTAAGCTAGAAATGGTAAATTGTCTGTAGTGAACTAACAAGAAACCGGGAGTTTTTAGTTGTCAAGTGGGCTTTAAAGTGACAAACTGTGATTACTTTCAGCCTGCACAATTGTTTTCTGTTTACAGTGATAATGACTTTTAACCTATGTTTGTCAGGTGTGGGAGGCTGAATGCCAGAGTACATATATGCTCTGAAGAATTAGTTGACTTGTTATTTCAAAATTAAATAGTCTCTAACAACTTTAATGTGGAGGCAGATGTTCTATTGATACAATATACTTTCAACCCACGCTTAAAGTGGTTTCTAGAGTCCTTTGGCACAGCAGAGAACCTAGCTTCTCATGCTGGCCATGTTTATTAGTGACTCTTTGACAGTGTATATCTTCTGTGTGGTGGAGTCTGTTCTACAGATATACCTTGGTCTGAAAACCATAAAAAAGGTCTGACAATGAAGAATTTGCCCATTCAGAGCCCTTGAGGCACAGAGGTGAGAACACAGAGAAGAGAGGGGAACGTGGTCACATCTCTGCTGTGGGTGTGAATAGTTTTCGCTGTATTTTGGACAGAGGAAAAACAGAATCAGAAGACAAGTGGAAAAAGCATCACTCTATACTAGCTAAAAAAAAAAAAAAAAATTGAAGTCAAGTGGAAAGCCAAGACAGATTTTTAAATTCCTCACTCTTCCCTTTACAAACTCTTAAATCCCCAAGAACAAAAATATAAGAAAGCAAGTTGCTCCATGACACATATCTGAGGGGCAGATATTTGGCAAAGACTACATCCAGATTTTGGACTGAGTAGTGCACTAGAAGTTAGCCTTTGCTTTGTCATCTCCATCATATCCACGCACAGGTATTTGTAAATGAACACGTCTGAATCTGCAGATTTAATTCCTAGGAGGGTGTAGAACCATACCCACCTACAGAGACAGACCATCTTCTCTCTCTGGGTGTAGGATTCATTTATGAACTACAGAGTCTGGCTGAAAAATCAGATGCTTTATCATTGTGTGATCATAACATCTGCAGTTTGTCTTGTGGTGTTTTGTTTTGAGAGATATCCCTGAACAAAGGGGAGAGCTCATCACAAGAAGGGATAAACTTGGTGGACAAGCTGAAATGCAAAATGCCTTTCATATCAGTGAAAGAGAAGACATGCAAGTGTTGTCCCCTTCTTGGGCTCTTATGTGCCTCTTATGTATCCCTAAGTAAGGAAAAGGATTAAACAAATAAGTACTGGTTCTGCATTTCACGTTAGTAATTTTGCACTGAATTGTTGGGATGAATCGAAAGTATTTTTTAGATGTCTTAACTTGAGGAAAAAAAATTAACTCCGGTGTTAACTGTATGTAGATGTGTATAATACTTGTGCTGTTTAGTAGTCTTGTTCTCATATAAAGAACGTCAGAGATCCAAATGATATTTTTCAGTACGCAAATGTTTTTTCCCCCTAAATTAGCTCAAAGATGTATGAAATCACGAGGTGGCTCAGAGACCCCTGCATAATAAATGCTTGCAGTACACCTTCTATGTTTATTCTAGCAAGTTTTTGCACATGAATTATCACGTGTTTGTGAAATGTCCCAGCTCTTTGTTTCTGCTGAGGTGAGGTAAGCAACAGTGGCATGAGCTGAAACATCACACTTTGAGAAGAGAAAGGAGGTAAATTGCATTCTTGACTTAAAATGTTAAGGTGACCTCTAGAAGACTTGTGTTTTAGTTCTTCATTCCATTTCCATTTTATATTTCAGAGTACCACTCACACAAAACATGGGTTTGGGGATTGGGTTTCTTTCCTAAGGATGTGCTTATGAGAGTTGGAATCTGATTTCCACAAGAAATATAGAGAAATATCCAGGGTTTTATGTGCTATTTATATATCTGACACTCTTTAAAGGTGACGTTTTCGTCCTTATTTTTCTCACAGAGAAAATTGTAGCCAAAAAATGGGAGAGTGTGGTGCTAAGCAGATAAACAACACTTGCTTATCCCTACATGGGAACACAATTGTTTGTATTGCTCACTATTGAGCTGGTGCACTTTTGCAGCATCCTAATTGGATATGAATAATGTATACAAATACCAAAATACAAGGAAATGTAATAAGTGATCCAGTCAAGCAAGAAATTAAATTACAAGTGGTGTCCTTATTCCTGTGGTTTATGCCAAGGATGATACTAGTTTTCCCCAGGATTTCTGTAGTGCTGCCTTGGCTTCCCCTCAGTCAGGAAGCAGAGATTGTGGCACATAACTGCAAAGCTCTCTTCTGATGTGACTGTGTATCTTTTTGTCATTGTGCTTAAGTATTGAGATTCATTAAACAAAGCTGCCTGCTGCTGCAGCAGTACCCCCAAGCAGAAAAACGTTGTGATTCCGCATCTTGAGGGCTGCAAAACAGGAGAAGGAGTAGTAAAGTGAAAGTTCTTGCCAGCAGTCCTTTGGCAAGAACCAGGCTGGACTCAGACACCATGCCTTAGATACATGTCCAGTCAAAATCTCCTGGGAGAAAAAAGTTGTGACCACCCCTGAAAAGACAGTGGCAAAACTGCCATAGACTGGGAACTTCTGAGAAAGGGAGAAAAATACAGAACCTTACACAGCAGCCCTCTCTTCTAAAGGGACCATGCTCATGAAATGTGGCTCTGACTGGTGATAAAGAAGCAAAGTCTGGATGGGAGCACAGGATTCAGGCAATGTATGCTGTAAACTTATTCAATATAACCTGGGTTTTGTCTGGGGGGGGTTATCCCCACTGCTCTTCCTGGGAGGTTGCTGCAGAACCTCATAGCTTTTCCAAGTTGTTTCTCCCAAACGTAGTCTCAGGCAGCCTCTGTTAGGTCATGAAAACAAACCCAGAGGAATGAGATTAAATGGCCAGGGCTTTTGTTTTTTGCTTGATCACAAACGTCCCAATCATAGCATGTATTTTTTGCCCACTTCTTCTCCACATCTTGCCTTAGGAATGGCATGTGATCAACTATGCATGAGCTGGGACTCCCTTTAGCTGGTATAATTTACAAGGAAAACTTATGGTGCTTTATGCAGCTATGCCCCTTATTTCTCATTAGAATGATTTAAAAAACCCACTATCACCAGACTGGTTGTTTTCCACACACACACACAGATAGATATTTTGGTATATAATTTGATGTATGCATATGCCATGCCTGGTTTTTAAATAAATATGGGGTTTAGTAGTTATTTAAATGAGAAAGAATGTAAGTGTGGAAGTGATATCTGAGAGTCTTTTATCCCTCATTCTGTAATTTATTTTTGATCTATGGGCCAGAACTACAATATATGTGCATCATAATCAAATGCAAATTCAAGGCTGTGGAAGACAATATTAGATAGACTTACATAGATCAAATTTAACAGACAACCCTGCAGCAGGGCTAGAAGAGTTTGCTATTGGAATGTTAAGTTTCACACTCCCCCGTTATTTTGTGTTTTTTCCCAGTTTTTAACATTGGTTCTAAGAGTCTCTTTGGAACCATGTAACTGTCTTCTGGGAGTTTTAAATATTCACTTAAATCAATATGCTGACAAGGACAGAACAGCTTGACTGGGTTTGTTGTGTTTTCTTACACGAAATTCACATCACATCCACAAGAGAACTGGGTAAGAGCTGTAACATGTCACAGTGCTATGTGTCTGCAAAATCATTCATGGTTTAAGACCAGTAAACAAGCCCAGCAAAGCCAGCAAACATACCAATTGCTGAGAGAGTGGTGTTTGGCATTAACTCCTTCAGCTATCTTTCGTGAGAATACAAGAGTCTTTCCCAAAAAGTCACTGCAACCTCAGAAAAGGATGAAGGACTACACTGAATAGAGAAGCTGGGTAAATGTCAGGGAGGGCTGCAACAGGAAGATGAGTCAGGCCAGGCCAGGGTGCCACCTGCCTTCCTTGTGACAGCTGTGTCACCAGGAGCCATTCTAGGGCTGCCACATCTGCAACAACCTGTGAAGGAAGCAGACTCCTCCATGATATTCCCTGGGTGTGATGCAAGAGTAAACCAAATGTCCAGTGGTTTTGGAGCCCTGGTGGGGAGCTGGGAGCCTCAAAGCCATGGACCAGCACAGCACCCTGTGCCACATGGTGCCACTGCCCTACAGAGTCAGCCCTGAAAACAGGGTGTAGGTGTCAGCATTTTATTGGAGGTTAATGGAGAGATCAGATATACAGCAACAAATTGTTTAAATAAACAATCCAATCTGTCCTGTGCAATTTTGCCTTTTTTTTTTTTTTTCAATCTTTGTATAATTTCCCACTGTCAGAAGCTCACATCCTTTCTGCTGTTCCAAAATTCTCTCTCATAATGTACCATTTCCCTCTGGGCTAAGCTTCAGTAGGATGGTTGTGCAGGCAAAGCAGGTTTAAGGGTCTTCTTGAAAGTCCCTTGGAATGTAGTATTTTTCACAGTCTGTAATGGTAAAACTTAGGGTCTGTCTTATTATTGTGTCTGCAGTACTGCTGCAGGAGATGAGAAGTTTACCCACTGCATCAGTTTTCTAAATTGCAAAGCAAGGTAGTCTAGCATTTCCTATTAGATTCAGCAATCATCTCAATACTGGTTTGGCACTGCTGTAGGAAGGTAAAACTATAGGAGATGCTAATCTGTATGAGAAGCATTTAAAGATAATTTTTGTGTGCTGCAGGTTGGATGACATTCTTAAGGACCAACGAAAATACTTCTCACATTGGGCTTGGGTCCTGAAGCACAGGATTTGATATATATCTCTTTTACAAGAGGAGGTACAATGGTGACTGGTTATTATAAATTCTCCTTGCACTTTCCACTAAATCTACTTGTTTCAGAAGTTTTGATACATTTCAGCCAGACAGAGAGGTATATTCCCCATGTGACTGTGTCAGGTTGAGATAGATTGGTTTGTTTCAATTTCACCTACTTTAGCCTGCAGAGATCAGGTCAAAAGGCATTGTTTTACTTCCATCAAAAGTGCTTTCACATCTTCTGTTCACACTTTTCTCTCTCCCTCCCTCCTTGCCTCTATAACCCCTGCTTAAAGATAGAATACTGACAGGGCAGAACAATAACATAATATTGAGAAGACAGAGGACTCCTGAGCACCTATTCCTGTGACAGGGCTGTTAGGCTGGATTTTGTGACAGGCTGTAAAATATTGTTTGAGCAGCTGCAGCAGAGCATGCTGAACATTTACTCCAGGCCTTGCCATGCTACATTGTGCATTTGCCTCCTTGCACCACCAGGAAAACCAGTGAGACAAAATCTTCTGGGCATACTTATGTTAAGATTCTTCTCACCATATGCCTGTGGGAGGCTTTAAAAACAAAGCAGGTGAAGAGCCCAGAAGCCTTTGTGGACTGTGAAAGGCCAAGAGAAATGAAAATCACAGGTTGTCAGTACAGCTCAAGATGAAATGGCAACTCAGCAAGTCAGTTTAAAGAGAAATATTAACTTAAGAATACCTGGAGATAATTTTATAACTGGCAAGACAAAAAAAAGCAGGCAGTTCCCTAAGCCATGATAAGGGAACAGATGTGTTACTAGAGGTTATTGAGAACTCTGATTTTCAGTTAAAAAACTACGTAGGGAGCAAGCACAGAAGGAGAAAGGACATAGGGGTGCAGGAAGAAGTTACATGGGGATGTTGGGTTGTCTGCAAATTTTTATCAGAACAAAATTAATCAAATTTGAGAGATCCATGGCCAAGTGACTGCCTGGACAATGCTCAGGCTGGGTGACTGTGACAGTATTCTAGAGGCATGGATTGCTAAAATGTGTGAAAAAGATAAATTACGCGTTTAGAAGTACTATAAATCAGTTATTCATTTCTAAAGGCAGACAGCTAGATGAAAAATAATTAGTTGTAAATATACTAAAATTACAAGGGGGAAACAAGTAGCTTATGCATTAGTGTGGAGTCCTGGCCATTCGGTGAGTCTTGCTAGTTGGCTTCCTATTAACTCAGATTTTGCTACATAATGTGTATTGACAACTAAATCCTTACTTACTCTGTTTCAAAAGGCACTAAAATGGTGTCCAGACCTGGGGGCTCTACCATAAATTTAAAATCATTTATATGTGAAGACTGAGGAACCAGATAAGCATCACTGCCAGACCTGGAGCTTATTACCCAAAGACACAAAGTGAACTTTCTCCCTGTGGTGACTCCTGCAGCACTGATCCTTCTCACGCTACTGCAACCCACAACAAGGAGAGAAGAGGTGAGCCTTGCTGTGTGGCTCAATTCTATTTGAATTGTGTGCTCACTACAGAAAAGCAACACCTAAGCAATTTTGCCTGCTGGCCTGACTTCAGTCTCCTACACATTGTGTAGGGTCCATTTGAAGCAGTGGCTGGAGAAGGCATTTCCTGAACCCTCATCAGAATCAGCATCTGAAGGGTCACTGGCTATTTTTTTCTTCATGTAGTACAGAAGAAAGCATTGCTTCCTCAGGAAAGGGATTGTACAGGAACTGTAAAAGCATCCTTCTCTTCAAGGTCATTGACCCTCATAGACCAAAATAACTTTTGTGGCCAAGAAGAAGGCTAAAGATCACAGCAAGATCCATACACAAAAGTTTCCATCTCACATCTGGAAAAAAATAAAAAATAGATGCAAAAGGCTCCCCTAACAAATGCTGCTATGCCACCTTTCTATAACAGCCAGGATCTTTTAATACCATCAAGCAGCAAACGAACAATAAATATCCCCACAAAGCTTCAATACAAGCAGCAGATATCACTCTGTCTTCATCTCTCCTGATGGAGCTGCTCCATTTTTTATACATATTTAAGTATTCATTTGACAAGAGGGGAAGGATGACAGTTGCTTGGTACTGAAGACACTCATGAGGGATCCCTCAGACCCAGATTCAAGCGCTCTCTCAGAATAATACAAAGAATTATTTCCCTAGGGTTTGCATTACAATGTTTTTTCCTCTGTTCCAAAATGCTGCTGGAAAAGAACATAGAAAGGAGACTTGCCCTGGACACTCCATAATCCAGTTATAGAGCATCCACCTGGGAAATGAAGGAGATGCTCTTAGCCTAAGTGAGTGCTTTAACTGTTGGGGTAAGATTCCCTCATGATTTCCCAATGTCTTCCTCTCTCCATGGAAAAAAAAAAGAATGCCCCTCTGGCCCAGAGAAAATGCTTACCAGCAAAGCCCAGTTCTATGACACATTTTGAAAGGCCAGAATTTTCTGACGGAGAACATATATATTCCACTGGAAAATTCCCAACCAGCTTTATGGAAAGCAATGCTGGTTGTAATTGATCGTAGTTTAACGCAATGAAAGTAAGAGCGAGTTCAAATCCTCAAGACTGCACGTACCATCTTGAGAGTGCTACAGATCAGTAAAGGCAGTGTGCTTTATCATTTATGTGAAGACAGTGTTACTAAGAAATTAATTTTCACTGAAACTATTGGCAATGCAGCTGAGACAGATTTTTTGAAGATGACTTTTCTGACCTCTATATCATCACCAGAGGTTTTCAGCTGAAGGTTTTGAATTGACTAATTGATCCTGTGTTAATAGACTTCCCTGGTTAATTCTTTTGCTCTACTTTAGGAAGCAGAAAGAAAGAGTGTCTTGGCTTGCTCTAGTCCCCAAGCTATACTAGTTCAACTAACAGCACAACATTCCATGAAAATGCAATTTATGAAGGCTTATATAAGTTTGATTTGCCCTTGTAAATGTAAACTAGTTTCCATTTTTAAAACTAATTCAATTTAACTCTATATCTCCACACCAGTTTAATTTAGATGGATGTCACTTTTCTGTTTAGGAATTGGAATTCAGTGGATTAAGCAGGGAAGAGATTTGATACAGACAGAAAAACAGATGAAAATTGAAAAGCAGAAAAAGAAAAGCAAACTAGGAAGAGGGAGAAGGCATAACAAGAAGATAGATGAATATATCTAGAGGAGAAATCTTTTGAGTGCAGAACTGCTGGCCACTTACAGACAGAAAAATGTGGCCACAGGAAGAGACTATCGAATCTAGAAATAGAGCAACATACTTACAGGGATTAGAATTACTGAAAACATGGCAAAAAATTCCCAGATTTTGATAGGGAATTAAAACCAACAATAAAACCAACCAAACCAAATTTAAAAAACCCCACCCCAACCCAAAATAAAACCACAAACATCAACAAACAAACAAAAAAACCACCACAAGCAAAACCATTGAAAATCAGTCTGGAGATCATGCATTGAGCATGTACCAGTAGCTTTAAATCCTGTTTCAGGAAGGATCTGATTACACATTTGAGTTATCTAGGTGCTTCAAAGGCTGCAGAAAATTCTAATTTTCCCTCTTGATTTCCACAGTGACTCACTTTTTTATCTGTATTGTCACATTGTCCTCAGAAACTTTGCAATGGACTCATCCAGGATCTAAAAACCCCTCCAAAGCCCTGAAATTACTTTCTGTTTTCCCTTGAGACTCTATTTCCAAAGCTTTCTGTTTGTCTATTAAACTTCTTTCAGTTGTTCATGCCCATGAACAGGGAGATGTGCTGTTTTTTCCATCAGCAATCCCAGGGTGCCTCTGCATCTGTGCTGGTTTGGGTGAAGAACATGCAGTAACTGCACAAGAGGTTTAGGTCAGAGATGAGTATTTGGCTATAGAAAAAGCATGGATGCTTAACCTGAGGAAAAAAGGCATATTAACTAGGTATTGAGCTTTTAGTTTAGAAAAGCAGCTTAAAACTCTGTAGAGCTTTTCTGCTTCGTAACACTTACACAAGCTTAACAGAGAGGTTGAGAAAATCTTACTAAAATTATGTAACAAACAAATTGCTGAAAAGCTCCCTGTTGAGTTTTAAAGGTAACAATGACAAGGGAGAAGCTCAACTTTTGAACAGGATGTAATATTCTCTCATATTAAGAACTGTATTCTGTATATCACATTTGAATTATTTAAATTACTTTTTTAAAAAATAAAGGTAGAAGAAGAGTAAGCAGAACAGAGAATTAGTTATTAATTTTCTCATGACCTAAAATATTCAAAATGTCCTCTTTTTTGACAGACATCAACTTAAAGAAGCCAACACTTAGCCAGAAACCACACTGCAGGGACACCTCTATAGTTTCTTACAGATGTCTGAGTCTCATCTAACTGCCACAGAGTTAGAGGAAGGTGGATCCTGCTCCATCTTTCTATTTGCATGGAATTCAAGCTCTTGGGCTACAGAGAATTTTGGCCATCCCCCTGCAGGTGATGGTTGCCTGCCACTCCCTGCTCTCTCTTTCTAGCTCAGGAGTCGTCAGTTTTGATGTGGCCTCTGTGGCACACTGAGCTGTGTATTTGGGTCATTTACATCTCCATTGCCTTTCCTTCTGACCCCTGGCTAGCATAAAAATAAAATGTACCAAAGTAGCATAAAGACAAAATTGAGCACAGCATGGTTTTTCTACAGTATTACCTCCACCACCAGGACAGATGAAAATGGTTCTTATGCAAACTGAATCAAAACCAGCCTGACTCAAAGAAACCTACAGATCCCAAAAAGCTGGAAATTAACTGAATTTTAATTCTATTGGGAAGCTCAGAAATGTAGGTTTCACTGGTGATTTTTAAAATTTTTTTTAAATTGGGACGAAAATCATCTAAGCTCATATCTAGCCCTATGGTGCTTCTTTAAAGATTAAAAACCAATAAGATAATCAAGAATGCAAATTTTCAGACTGCTTCTCACTGCGAGATGCTGTTTGAAGTAACAGTCCTCTCTCCTGCTCTGCTGCATCTGGGTTGCATTTAATTATTAGCAAGGAAAATAACGAGCGCTATAGATGTGATTGCAAGTTCATTTTCACCTTCAGTTGACTTCTGCAACTTTCACACCAACACTGAGTTTGAGAACATGAAGAGATTTACACGAATGATGAGTAAGAGTATTGCTCATAATGCTGAGTATTTAATAGAAACACAGGGATAGCATGGAAGGTGCTCTTGAATCACAGTCATGAGGACTGTCACAATACACTACCTTAAAAACTAATATTCAGTCCTCAGCTTTCACACACATTCCAGTGGCCTCAGGCAAGTACATGTGATTTACAATCATTCAGACAGAGACTTCTTTTCTAAAAGGCTACAGTAGCACTGTAGTTTGAACATAATGCAGAGTAACTGCATGTCAGGGCATGAGATCCCTGTCACAGGCAGATGTGAAGGCAAGAAGCTGCAAATGGGCCTTGGTTACTCTGCCACTGCCTGACCTGCCCCAGTGGTAGAGGGAGCTGTGCACAGGACAGCCTTCCGAGCAGGAGAAAAGATAATAAGCAACATGTCAATATCCATCTGAAGCTTAGAACTAATGGGTCATTTCCACCTGCTCTGCTACACGTGAGATGAAAAACTGTTACGTACCTTATTATTCAGCAGACTACAGTGAACCAAGAGAGGATGGTAAAGAGAAGAACATTTACAGATAGATGTGTACCTGCAGTCAATCCACTTACTTTGGATTTCCAGCCCCTGGCTTCTTTCTCCGGAATATGTTGAGGAAAGTGTTGGACTTGCAGGGTGCCTTGCCATCCCCGACATGCATACGCACCACATCTGAGGTGGTGAAGGCACTGCGGACGTTCCTCTCAGGCTTGGCTATAATGATGTACATCTTAGGAGTGAACATGCACCCCAGAGCCACTGTCACACTCAGGCTCACCGCGAAACAGGTGGTGATGATCTTGTAGTTGCTCCCGAAATAGATGGGCACGAAGGCCAGCCAGATGATACAAGTGGTGTACATGGTGAATGCAATGTACTTGGCCTCATTGAAATTGGCGGGCACGTTGCGAGTCTTGAAGGCATAGTACGTGCAGCTCATGATGAGGAGCCCATTGTAACCCACAGGAGCCACGACGCCCAGGTTGCTGGTGTTGCAGATAAGGTAAACTTCCTTAATGCTGGGGTAGGAGAGGATGGGCATGGGGGGCTCCAGGATGATGAGAGTGATCACCAGTGTCAGCTGCACGCTGATCAGAATGGAGGCGATGACCACCTGTGCCCAGGCGCTCATGAAGCGCGGCTTGCGGGTGCAGATCTTCTTCTTGCTGCCCGCCAGGATGCGCGCGATGCGGTTGGTCTTGGTCACCAGGGCGGAATAGCACATGGCAGAGGAGAGCCCCACCAGAAGGCGCTGGAGGTAGCAGGATGTCGTGGTGGGTTTAGCTATAAGGGTAAAAGGGCAGACGTAACCCAGAAAAATGCCAGCCAGGATAATATAGCAGAGCTCACGGCTGGAGGATTTGACAACAGGGGTGTCTCTGTAGAGCACAAAGATAAGGGTGACAAACATGGTGACCAGGATCCCCAGGCAGGAAAAGACCACAGCCACAATAGACTCTATATTGCTCCACTGGAGATATTTTACAGGGATGGGTTCACAGCCTGCAGTGTACAGAAGAGAAACAGAGTGTTAGAAAGGCAGCTCCTGGAAGAACCTTTTTTGCTGGATCTCAGTATAATCCAAATGTTAGCATATGTCTATGTAACATGGATTATTATAACCATTTCCCAAAGGAGTGAACTGCATCATGGAAAAGTTTGATTGAAATGTGTTCAAAAAACAGCCATCCGTTTTGGGTGTCTCAAACATTTTCTCGTGATGCTGCAACAGGAAATTAGATCTGGAAATATCAGGAAATACCTGATTGCAAGCCTAGCATACCAAAGGCACAGCTGGGAACAGAACCCAGACAAACTCACCATCATCTCTTCATTTCAGCAGGGAAGGCATTGTGGCAAGTGGGTAGGTTTTTCACCTCCTCAGATTAATTTGTTTATTCCTTACCACTATCACTATAGTTAGATCTACAACATTTTCTTGATAGTGATTTTATATATAATATAAATTTATCAAAAGTTTATGGACAGAAAAATGGTAATAAAGCCAAAATTTTAATGGAACTATATCACAGATACTATATCTTTGTAGTACATTTCTGCTTTTTTTGTCTTCACGTTATCTTACACTTATTTTGTCAAACCCTCTGCTCATTGTTTTCTCACTAAATAATATAATTTAATTTTCTTGGAAACGTCAAACCCACAGAATATGCATGCCTCCAGATAAAAGCTGGAAAGACTCTCATTTCTGGTTAGTACAGATGTGCAAACATAGGTGTCTGTTAAGATGGTACTTAATTGCTCTCTCCCACAATCAAGTTAAAGGAGTCTCTCAATATCTTCCTCACTGTGCTGAAGAAGTAATACCAGCAATAAACACTACAGAGAAAATAAAATCCCACGTGTTAATAAGATGTTATGGTTGTGAAGCTGTTGCGGACAACTTTCATTATGGCATTTTCTAATTTCTGTTCTTGATTTAATAGTTCCAAAATGCTTTTAACGTATTTCTTTATCCCAAGGGAAGTATCCATGGCTTCTTCTACATCTTGTTTCTGTCCTTTTCCAGTTTCCTTTGGACACAACTCATCTTTTCTGCCTTTCCTCCAGCTCTCAAGTATCTTTCCTCCCAGTCCCTCATCATCCCTGTCTCAGTTCCCCTTACAGTGCAGTTTTTTTCTAGCCATCTCTCCACCCAGACATCCTCATTACAAACTGCTGGTCCAGCTTTTCTCATTCTGGACTGGCTACTCATAAACTCTACCTATCTGGGTTGTTGGGCATGGCTGAAAAGAACAGGAAAAACATGGTAATGTTATCAAGCTTGTGAGAGAGGCCTTTTTTCCTCTTATTTTTTGCTGCTAGATCTTAACGAGGGCCCTGATGTTGTGATGAGCAAAAGTCAGGCTCAGTCTTTTCCTCCTCAGTGTGGATTGTATTTGCAGAAACCACCTATGAACTAAAAGCTTCAGAGTCCCATGGTTTTGCCTAATTTATATGCATCTTCCACATGGTGACACAAAACTACCGATAGATCCCCTTACTGTAAGGTAGATATCTGTACTGTAATGTAAAGTCCTTCCTTCCAAATAATTAAGAAGTAAGACACTGTATAGATCAGGGTTGAACAGTTTTACTATAACCTCATTTTGAGAAACAGGTGAAGAAATGTTTTTGTTGGAATTCTAAACAAACAAACAAAAAAACCCCAAAGACAAAAACAAAACAAACAACCAACTCCCCCCCAAAAAAGACAGTGAAAAAATCAGCAAAAAGCCCAATCAAACAAATAAAAAACCAAACATAAAAAAAGACCCCAAGAAAAAGTCCTGACATGAAAAACTTCTGCTTGAATTTTTAATGTCTGGCAATGTCATTTGAACTGAAAGAAGGTCTTATAATTCTCTATGCTTGTCTCCAAGCTGACTTGACTAGAGGTGTTGTTGTTACACATGCCTGTAACATCAAAACCAATAGAAATTATAGCAGTGGTCACCAGAGGTCTTATTTTATACAGAAAATATTATAAAGAGAAATTTTTATAAAGAAAACGATTTTGCTCAATATGGTCTGTTCAAGACTCAGACAGGAAATCCATACTTCTAACTAGTACTTTTGTGGTGAAATATGAAGGAAAACCTCTTTATCAGAAGTGCGAACCTTTGGCCATTGGCCTCAGCAGCCCTGATAGGCAGCTGGCTCCTCTATGATTTATTAAAAAACTAAGGATCAGAATCTCCTTAATGAATATATGTGAAGCTCTTCTCATACAAGAATCTGGTCAGTGGTTGTTGGAAGGGTTAAATTTCAATATGGACTTTTAGCTTAACCACATCAAGACATACTCACATTATTCCATTTTAAACTATATTTTCAAGAGCTTAACCCAGATCCAACATGGTAGTTAAGCCTATTGTTGGCTTCAAGCTTATCCTGTGTAAGATTTGCTTAGAAATGTTTCATTAAACCAGTGTAATTCCTGTGCACCAGCAAGCCCAAGAACCACATACTGTACAAGCTGCAAAAAGTTCCCTACACTGTTTATTTATCAGCTAACAGTTGTTGGTTGTCAGCACCTGTGAAGGTGGGTCATTTCCCAGCTAGGAGAAAGTGGGCTCTGGAACCCCACTGAGACTGGGGGTTGATACCCAGGAGATTGTGCATGCATTTACAAAATAAAACAAAACAAAACAAAAATCCCTCTCAGCAACTAACCCAAACTTTAAAAAAATCAGAGCAAAAGCTTCACAGTTAAAATTTTCTGGTAAAAGCTATCTGATAGTTTGCATGTACTATTTTCCCTGTATTTTAACTGAATAATTTCCAAGATCAGAAGGCTGATCAATTTTTTTTTATTACTCTATGCATAGTGCAAGGACAATAAGAGAATCTATGTTGTTTTCTGAGGTCATTAACACATCCCAAGTAACTGATGGCCCCAAAACTTTATGATTCTTTTAATAAGACTATAAAACTTCTTACTCTCTTATGTTTTATTGCTTATTTAACATGATTTATGTAAACTGAGTTTACTAGCTTGACATTCATCCTTCTCATATTATATTATATTTTGGTACTATAGAAGATTTCTATTGGCACAAGGTCTAAGGTACTGGCTTTAGTGACTATTTCTCAGGTCAGGTTTTCATCATCTGTCTTTCATCATCTGGAAAAATCCTTTGTGTCTGCTGAGTCCACTTCATGGAATTCATATTTAGGGGAAGTAGTCTAAGAAAAAAAAAAGTGTACATTTAAAAATAAAATTAAAATGTCAGGAAATGATTGCTGAGCAACAGAGACTGGTTTCAAATGGAGAAAATGAGCACCTTGAAAAGCATGTCTTATGAAATAGGTTAGTATGTGCTTCACATTTCTTAAAAGGATTAAGGATTTTAGAGCATCCATCTGTGATGGAAAATGAGTTTAAAACCACATACATGTTTAGCATTTAAGATTTAAGGCAAAGAGAAAAACAATCTGCACTGTGAGATGTTACTGTCTGTGTCTATATGCTATGGTGACTGTCAGAGTATGAATACAACACATAAAATCAAGCTATAAAAACACATTTGATGGGAGTCCTGGCTAGAAAAGAGAATTCCAGATTAAATTATACCACTGGTGACTCCCACAAAGTTCAAGAGACAGAATTTATCTAGATAAATCACCTTCTTCTAAAGATAAGGATAGTATCAGCTTCCTTTCACAGCTTTGTACTTTGTAGTATAGTTCAAGTGAATCAATTTTAGAGGTTAAAAGAAGGAGGTTTTTCTTCAATAAGACAGACTGAAGAAGCTGTGCGGGAGCAGACTGCCATTTCAATGTTCTCTAGGAAACAAGTCGATGGCTATGCTGTTATTTGGCTGATGTTACTGTGATTTTAGAACAGCAGCAGTCCAGTCTCCTTGCTGAGAAGAAACACAAATCAGCAGGTCATCTACTGATTTCATTAAAAGTTAATAGATTGCAACATGCCCCGGAGATTTTTTCCAGCACTGATTCTTTCTGCAACTCTTTTCAGCAGTGCCTGTCATTTTGACATGACCCCTTTTGAGCTACTCTGGGCAGCTGGTGGCACTGAACCATATTCTCTCAAGTGCGTATTGATCTCTCACCAGGTTTTTTTCTGGCTTCTTTTTAATCAATAAATCCCTTTTTCTTCCCTGAAGAGTAGATACGAACAATTCTGTGAACCTCCAAGAGCAGCCAAACCTGTTTGTGTACAGAAACCTGCTTTAAGATTAGCAGATGCTGGTGTCCTGTAGGAGCAGGAACTAAATATGAGCTTTTCAAATGGTCTGGATATCTATGAAAGGTTCTGTGCTTTTTTGTTTGTTTCTTTCTTTCTTTCTATTAATATCCAAAATATTTCAGTGATTTGGGCCCTTCCAGAACATATGTTTTCATTAACTACTCTCCCTACAACCCACTGACATGAAACTTGGTCTAAATTGTAGAAGGAATAAAGATGATTTCACCCTTGACAAGTAACAGCTGTGTTAATTACCCAATACAGCTTCACCTCTGATGAGTCACAGCTATATCCAATAAAGGTAAGTGTGATAAAAGGGAGTGGTTTAGCTGGTGAGGGAGGAAGAGCCTTGAGGAAGTGGGAGGTTCCTGAAGAAAAAGGATTCTGGGGGCAGAGAATCACTGCAGTGAGGTCAGTCTGGGTCTGCAGTCAGAGCCTGTTGTTGGAACCTGCAGTCATGATCTAGCTGGTTAAAAGCCTGCAGTCAGAGTCTGCAAACCAATACCTGCAGTCACAGTTTAGCAGGGAATAGCCAGCAGTCAGAGGCTGCAAGGGAAACCTGCAGCAGGAGCTTGCTGCAGCCAGAGTCAGTGAATGGTTGGAGTCAGGATGGCTGAGCTGTAAAGAGGAATAAACCAGGACCCTTTTCATGCCATGATAAACAGGAAGTCTATGTCTGGCTCATTTCTATCCTCTAACAAGAGGGCTGCTGCAATATTAATGATCACTGAGATTTCTGTATCCTGACAAATCTGTTTGTCAGTTTAGCTGCAAACTGAGGCAGGGCAGGGCGGTAGGAGTGGGAGGTATGGAATATAGGTGTCTACACACACATCTGGGACATGGCTATGACTTATTTTCCATAGAAAACCAAGACAGACAATGGGTCACATTTCCCAGTCTCTTGTGATTAATAGTGTATTTTTACTTGGAGAAGTGAGTAACTTTCCCTCTCAAAATACATGCTTTTAGACCTCATTTGGCTTCAGTTGCTAGCTTGAAGTATCTCATAGAACAAATTAATTGAAGCTTGGGGATTTTGTCTATGTGCAAAATGTTGCAACAACATCTAGCTGTCATCCAGTCATGGTAGAGGACAGAGAAGTGTTAAGTTGCACATTTGCTCTTTGGCTAGGTGATCAGATTGTTTGTTTAACCAGGAATGATGCCCTGCTGAATGCTGGCATCCAAGGTTTGCAGAGGTGACATAAAGCAGAGATGCCTTTAGTCTTTCACAGTGATACAAAGCAAACATTAAGGTCAGGGTGATATTTTTCAATGTGTTGTAGCTATTTTTGGGGGGGTAATGGTTGCTATAAAGCCTAGATCGGATGTGGAGGTTGACCTTGATAGGTAAAAAAATAAACAGAAGGGTGCCGTAGCATGCAACTCATCCAAAGCATATACACAAGTCTAACTCTTTGCAGACCGCCTTTCTCAGCATTTTGTTGTTGAAACTGTTCTTGGTGGTGGGTGCAGTGAGAACGATCTTTATACCAAACAAAACTCCAGTAACCAGTTACTGAAGGTCCTGAAATCCCAGATAAAGTGCTGCTAATTGCATGGTAAAATGATCAGGAAAGAGTATCAAGTCACTATGGCAAGAATGCACTGGGCTCTTGTGATAGTCACTGCTAAATTGCAGCAACTGCTGCTGAGCTGATTAGCAGTTTTAACAGCTTTATTAATACTTGTTCTAAATTAAGGAAAGGAACAGACAGACTATAACATTTCTTCTTGGCAGAAATGTTGCTGTCTTTATTGTCTCTGCTGTTGCACTAAGCTGAAAGACAGTCACCCTAAACTGCACTGGAATGTGTGTCCAAATATGTACTTTTAATATCTCTGTATGCTGCCATCCTACTGTCCAGCCCACAGCATTCTCTTTGTGCCCTGTAGAAAAAGAATGTTTGGAGGGAGGACACAGCCCTACCTGTCAGGTCAGCATTTGGCCACCATCCAAGTTCACAGGCTTTACACGTGAATTCATCCTGAACAAATTCATTCTCCTTGCAAGCAGTGCAAATCCAGCAGCAGCTCACTTCTCCTTTCCTGATCACCTGCAACACAAAACACATCCTCAGCTCTGATCCTTTATCAGACAACAAAGAGGCACACACCACCACCCCCCAGCAAACACATAACACAACGCACTGTTTAAAACATGACAGGATTCCTGTGTATGGCACATTTCAAACAGCTAGAAAACACGATTCATGATTTTGTATCAGTCCCTGTATTATAATTTGTGCTTAGTGGTTCAAGGATAACCTCTGGGGACCCTTTTATTTTGTTTTGGGGAGAACTGTTCTGAGTTAAAAGTACAAAGCCATTTTCCCTCTGGTACAGAGGCATGGTGAATGGCATATTTTCAAACCTGAGGCTTAATCTGTGAGATGGCAGAGGTCAGAACAAGCAGCTCAGCCCATGCTTAATATCTATTGCATAGTAAAAAGCAGTAAACAAAGTCAAAGGTTAGAACAAAGAGTAATTCGTGCATATAAATACATATAATATACATGTATACACAAGCACATACACATACATTCCAATTTATGTGGAAGTCTCTTTGGGGCTCCATTGCACAAGTGTAAATAGAAATTAAAATAAGAACAAATTACAAAACATCCTGGTAAAAGGATCTATTGGGTTCTAGAAGAAAAAAAATTATGCAGTGACCAACCTCAGGCTTTGGAATAGCTCTTTTAGGGACAAATGTCCCTGAAAACTTTCTTTCTTTGCTGTGAGGGCTGCTAAATGTAATAATCAGATGCTGAAAAGATTATTTCCTTGTCTTGATTCCTAGTTTCATTACCCTGAGGCTGAAAGAAAGATTAAGGAAATCTCTGGCTCCTAGGGCTCTGACAAAGACTCTGGCCTTGTTTGCCAGGAAGGAGGAATCCAGCCTTTTCTTCCAGATCTTCCTATCTATCTATATGCAGAGATAAGTACAGTAGTGAAATGCAAAATGTTTGTTTATTGAGTAGCGGCTTTGTGGGCTTTTTTGGGTTTTTTTGGTTAACATTTCCTCATGCAGTCTGTGGAGAGAGTCCAATAGACTTCAATGAAAGCTGAAGCTGGCATTTTGTATGCATGGTGTTTACATATACACACATACACAAACTGCACAATCTCAAAAACAGGGAAAAGATGTTTTGGAGGGTGGTAAATACCAATAATGTTTCTCCTCCAAGATGTTGGAGTGTGTCACTGTGCCGTTGCCAAATAATCAGTTGCTTATTGCTTAGAGTAGCAATATAGAAATGAAAAGCTGCAAATGTGCTTATTAAATGAAAATAGAATGGAAGGTCCACTTTAAGGAGATTTTG
This sequence comes from Pycnonotus jocosus, assembly GCA_013400435.1. Lineage (NCBI taxonomy): Eukaryota > Metazoa > Chordata > Aves > Passeriformes > Pycnonotidae > Pycnonotus > Pycnonotus jocosus. The sequence goes on along the minus strand of VWYP01032742.1, from coordinate 440,502 downwards.
CTGAATGGGCTTCTTGCCATTTTAAACTTAATGCATCCATACCATTTTGATAGTGGTGAAATGTCTTTATGTCATCCAGACAGGACTGGTAACAAATTATTTGCAGCTTGATTCAAGTGCTACTGTTTGGTGAACACAGAGTAATTTCATTTATGTTTCTATCTGTCCTGTTGTGAACACAAGACACAAATAGGCAGGGGGTTTGTTGCTTTTTTAAAAAAATTTTCCTTGCAGGTGTAATTGCTGGAACAAAATACTGCATTCCTGTGGGTCATGATATTTTCAAGATCAGCCCCCAAGTGAATCACAGCCACTGAATGTTGTAGGCAATGACTAAGTGAAAATCTTTCTCACATAAGGTGAAATTCAGATTCTGTCACACTAGTAGATTCTGCATTCCTACAAAGGGAAATTTTAGAAGACATGAGCCTGTATATGGTATTGTTAAAGAAAGATATTAATCTAGGACTCTTTCTATAATTTTGGCTTTCCTGAAGGGAGGGAAGTCCTACCCATTGGCTTGAAAAGAGCTTGCTTGAGTCTGGAGAAAAACACTGACTGGATATTCGTGTTTCTATAGCAGTAAGTGTCTGAGGCACACCTTAATCTGACCCTTCAGGCAAGGCTCGCTGCACACGGATCGGACCATTCCGCTCTTGTTCATCTGGATCCTGTAGTCATCAATGTTGAGCACGCCCTCGTGCCAGGTCCCAATGAGGACGTAGTCGTAGCGGTTGGGCTCTATGTACTGTAGGTTCATGATGTCATATCTGCAAGGAAAAAACAATGAGTCACTGTCCTGAAACATAAAGAACAAAAATATACTTTGCTCTTCTTCTGCCTCTAAATATTCATATTATCCCTTAGTACCAGGGACTTGGGTTTCACAAAATCTCCAGATCCTTAATGATTTGCAGCACAATCACAGAAAGGGTCAGCTCTGATTGACACACAATTGTTGATTGCCTGCCTTGCTTGCATAAAACTGTGGGTAAAATTTGTGTGTCCAAGAAGAACTGCACACCCAAGACAGTAAACTCTGCTGAAGATGCACGTGTAGGCGATGTCTGGATTCTGTATTTTCAAATAATTTGCCAAAAGTTCTTTAACCTTCACTTGGTGTCTCCATGCAGTCTGGTTGTAATAAAGCCCTTGCTGGGAGCTCTTAAGTAGAAATGCTCAAACCAACCAAACTTGTTTGCCATAAGTTATCTGTAAGCTCTAAATTCAACCATTCATATTATGCAGGCCAGTGGTTCTGTCAGGAAAAGTTAGCACCTCAGTCACAACATTTACTTCCTCACCCTAGGCAAGTCGAAGAGCACTTTCCAAGACTAAGGTGAGGGAAGCATAAAAAACTGCTACAATAACCATCCAGCCTGCTCCATTGCCTTCAATGTGTTGGACCTGATGTGTGTACATCCCTTATTAATAATTATTATATTCATTCTTTTACCCACAGAATGTAGCTTGATTATTAGTAGGAAATAAACAAGAACTGAAGAATGGATGTTGGAGTGTGTACAGAGAGGAAAAACCACAAAAGAGGCTAAACCCACAGCCTGGTCTCTTAAGATGAGAAGGGGGAGGATTTCATTTAATAAACGGGAAGAGAAAGAACATTGAGAACAAGGAATCAGCATTAGAGTTGAAAATAACAAGGCATCTTATATTTTCCAAGCCTGGGATTTTCTGCCTTGCTCTTCTGTGCAGGATTGTCTCAGTCTCTGGAGAAAAAAAATATTTTGTTTATAATGGGTGTTGCTAATCTGTACATGCCTTAAGAATGAAAGGTAAGGTAAGCAAAGTATGAGACATAAATAAAATTGGGATGTTTGGTTGTGATCAAAGAGAGACATCCATTTGTTTCTTTTCAATTTTGAGGTTCAAATATGTAAAATTTCAACTCCCTCTGCACTTCACAGAGGGAAGAGGTGCTAGAATTATTTTCTAGGGTAGAGCAGAACAATTTTCTTAACTAACTCTTTGGGGTTTCTCTAGTTAAAGATGATTTAAAGAAATGCATATTTACAGCTGTAATTGGACCTCAATTTTGCAAATGTGCATGTTCAGATAATGCCAGTGCCACTGCAGAGCTCCATTGAATCACATCTGAAAAGGGACTCGTGCCACTGAGTTCAATGGAGCTCCAAGCAGGAGGCAGCTCCATCGGTTGGGAATTGGCCACTAATCAAAGCATTGCTTAAGAAAGGAGTAAATTTCAAATTCATTAGTGAACAATTACTTCCCATGTCCCAGTTCTTCTAAAGGAAGTGCTTAAAATAAGAAATGCTGTTTCCAAGCTTGTGAAGAATCAGGATAACAAGAAGCAATGAGAGCCAAGCATTCCATAATGGATACCCAACAGACAGGAGTAAAGCTCAGCAGAAATGTGTATCCCTCTTTCTAGCAAGGAAAATGTACTTGGATTTTCATTTGACCTCATATTAGACTGATACAAAATCAGTTACTCTGGGCTGGAAAATTAATTTAGGAAGGGGAATAAAACTTCATATTCCCTTAATGGAATTTTTGAGCCCACACACCTTTTTTCATTTTTACAAAAATACATCACAAGGCACAGAGTGACATTAATGCAATATCAATTAAGAGTTTCTCCTGTGTTCTTGTAATACTATTCCCTTTCCTATAGGTTACCTGTCAAAGAATAAAGTACGTAGATTAAAAGCTCTTATAGAGTCTTGCGTTATGACAAGTTGTACTACAATGTTTGTAGCTTGATATGCAGCTTGAATTTTAAGTGGAAAAATGTGTTCTAGCAAATACACTTGGTGTATGGAGATGTGCTTAAGTTCTTTATCCTTTCCTTCTTTTTCTTAATGAAAAATCTACTATTTGAGTAAAGACAAGTTTAGTGCTAAATATGTCCTCCCATCCCCTTGATCACGTATGTACAACTTTATCAATTTTGGGCTGTGTCCATGCTAAAAATTATGACCCCAAAAGAAGTGGGTTTGACAAGATTTCTGAAGCTCTCAGATAGTGAGACTTCTTGGAGGCAGGTGTATTTCACACACACAAGGCAGCATTTAAAGAAGCCATTAAAACATTCAGCAGGTAAAAAAATTAATCCTTTTAATTTTTACCAGAGAGCAAGCTCTCTAGTATATTGGGAAATGATGTGACCCAATAGGGGGTGTCATATGGACAGGTTACTTGTAAGGCAAGCCAGAATATAAATCAGCTGGTCACAAGCACACTCTTGCTCTAGTTATTCTGAGATAGCTGAAGTTACCTTTTTCCATAGCCATAATACCAGACTGTTTGCTATCCTGGAAGACGAGATGGAAAAGAGCAATGCTGGGATGTAAATGGATGAAATAACCACCCATGAATCCAAACTCCAAAACAAAAAATGCATATTTGAAAAAAAAAAAAAAAGTTTACATGCAAGTTTGAAGGCTTTACATAGGGCAAAATTTGATTATTTACTGGAAGCATTGGAGTAGGTAGTGTTATTATGACTGAAGCCTGAACAACTATTGGAAATTTTGGAGTAAATAGACTTGCATGGTTGTAAGTCCAAGTCCAGTTAAGATTAAATGTTAGTTAGGTGAAATTTTTCTCTTAGTTTGTGAACCTAAGCATTTCTCCACATATCAAAGATTCATTGTAGGGGCTGAAAGTTCTCCTGCCTGTTGTCACAAAGAATTTTATAGTCAGAGGTCTATGCAAATTGTTTGTTCTAGAGAGGGAAGGTTCTTCACACCAACCACAAGGTAAAAGGAGGCAATTACCTAGAACAGACCAGAGCTAAAAAGAGATCTCTGTATTCCAGAGAAGGATTTTGTGTTGACTATTGCATCCTTCACACCTTCTCCACCCGTTTCTGGAAGTTTGAGTGTTATGATTGTTACAGAGAAAGGAAATAGGAGCTACTCAATCAAAGTAAAAAGTGCAGCAAATTTACCAGCATGTTCTTAATGACAGTATAGTGAGCACATATAGCTGAGTTTCCAGAGTTATATCCATGTTGTTTTTTCCTGGAGGCAGTGCAATCAGCTAAATGACTGCACTTGTGCCCTTCACATAAAAGTTTTCTTCATATTTCTGCATAAGAGATGTTCAAAGAAAAGATTCTTCACAGAAGAAATACACCTTTGCCTGTGTGCTTTGTGTTTTGCAATCTCATTTTGATAAAACCTTGAAACCATGAACTGAGCCTGAGACAGAAAAAGTGTATCTGAACAAATGGTTAAGGTTTCATGAAGCTGTATGGGTTTCAAAACAGGAGATTATGGGAGTGCCAGACAAACACAACTATAGGCAACTCTCTGCTCTACTCATGGTGATCACAATTAGGAGTTTGTGGGAGTGAATTGCTCAAAGAACCTTAGAGATTTTGAAAATTATGAGAAAGGTTTCTGCCTTCTAAGATGGAATATTATTCCACTATGTGAAGTTGATTTGATCACATGATTTGAGGACAAGATATCTAAAAACTTTTTACACATTTGTGTGACATCCTTGCACTTGCACAGAAAAGCCAAAAAACTAGGAAATTTCATAGCAGGCTGACTTTGCTATATTTAGGTGTTGTATGTGGTGTTGATCTTTCCATTTTGCTGAGGTACAAAAAGTCTTTTGGGTATTGACACAGTGCTATGGTCTGTTCCCTGATCCATGAAGAGACTTTCCACACGAAGCTGTGGGAGCACTACAGCCAGTCTGAAGCTACAGGTGGTTCTGTTAAACTACTGCTGCCATACAAGGGTCTGGCAGACTGTGCAGATCACAGTTCACATACATGTAGCCATTCTCTGATACCATATTGCCCACATTGTAAATGCCACAGATTGATCCAGGGATTACAGAATTAATAAGAAAAAGGTTAATTGAATTTCCTTGCCCAAACTTGGTAGCTCCAACATTGAAAATATAAGTGAGGAAGAATAACAAAAAAACTGCCTACCTAAAATAACCCATCAAATTCTAAGTAGGCCAGGGAATCAAGAAAAATGATCTTTGCTATAGACCAAAATGATGGATGGAATAAATTCTATCATTCTGGCATACCCAGAGAAATATCCTGATATAAACTCTCTTGTGTTTTGAATTCAGCAACTGTTCAGTCTAATTCTATGCTTGGTACTGATGAGAGTTGTGGAAATGCTCTTGGGTGACAAAATAATAAATAAGAATTAGGCTAAAATTGGAAAATTACATCTAAACATCAAACCAAATAGCTAACAGAAAATGCAGCATATGCAAAGCTGGAGGAATGCTTTTATGGACACAAATAGTGTGCAAAAAGCATAAAGCTGCACTAAGTAGTAATTTCTCTGTTATCTAAATTATATGTGCAAAGACTTGATTTATGCATTTGTGTTGATAAGTATGTGGTCAAATGTAGGGGAATTGCTTGCTTCTAATCTCAAAGCCTAACCTAACTGAGCTGTATCTTTGACTAAAAAAAATGAAGTCAACGCTCAAGACTAGCCTTTTGTTACTAATTAAATGTAACAAACTGTTTAAATGTATATACTGTTTAAACATGACAATAGAAAAAACATAACAATATAGAAAATGGTAAATCATCTGCCAATTTTACTAATAAAACCTAGAAATAGAGATAGGAGTTGCTCTAAGACCATGGTGTCTTATGAATACTCTTTGGAGACATGAAAAAATGAAAACTCTTGTTTGCTCCAGAGCCTCCCTTTGTGTGGTTTTGGCACTCAGATGCACTTATGCAATAAGCCCAAAGATGGAGTGAGAGAGCCTTTTATAACACTTTAACAACTCAGTAGGAAAACAAACTTCAGTGAAGCAATCCCTGGGTAGGTTTCAATTAATAATGGATTTTGTACTTCAGCAGCTGAATTAAAGGTATTTATAAAAAAAAAGAAAACAAACAAACAAAAAAATCCCATGTGTTAAAATTGAACCCAGAAAACTAAATGAAAGGAAGGATCTCTGTAAGTTTGCTCCCATAAGCAAAACAAAGGTGACATCCAAGTCTGCAAAGGTGCTGCCTTACCCAGTGCTTGGGTACATCCTGTGTCTGCTGGGGGGGCTAAACAATAGCAGCTGCCACAGCTGGGACCAGACCCCAAATGAGTGAAAGACAGAAACTTCTGCCAAAACCCCCCTATTATTTGTCCTGCTGTGCACAGACCTATCTTTAAATTCTGATCTGATCTGATTCTATTTGGAGTGAAACAAATTAAGGAGATAATAAAGGAGCTTACCAATCAACACTAAATAGTCTCTGGCAAGGTTTCAGCAGAGGTCCAGTTAGAAAAGGATCTGCTCTACAGCCCTCTATTCAGAACCATGTCAGGTAAACGCTTCATTAAATTCCAATCATTTGTATTAGGCTTTATACATACTAAAACCCTGGTGCTGAGACCCAATAGTACCTTGCAAACTTGAAGTCTGTGAGTTACAAGGTTTTTCATCTCCTGCAGCACTAGAAATTGATAGGCTCTACTGTAACTCCTGTCCCAGTATAAGATACCATGTGTTACCAGTGTTATTCCTAGCTGTTGGAAAGACTGCTCCATGCTTAGTGTTTCAGAATAAAAGCCAAAGAAATTTACATCACCAAACACAGTAACATTCCCACTTCCCCCCTCTGGTTTAATTAATTGAGGTGAAACTTCTTTACCTTCCAGGGGCATCTCCCTTTTCATCAAACCAAACTTCTTCTCCAGAAACACCAATGAATGAGGATTTGAGGAGGAACTCCAAGAGCTTGCTGCCATCAATTGGCTTCATAGCATCACACAGTCCAACATGTCCGGGGCAGAGGGAATGGTGCATATTTTGTAGCCCATAAGCCATAGCGTATATTGCATTGATGACAAATCCCATTTTACTATCCTGCACATAGTTTTCTTCTAAGCTTTCATTGCCTGTAATAGTAAGAAAAAAAGTGTTATTATAAAGAAAGATGAAATTACATGAAAATAGGAAAAAGTAATGATATATAAAAAGGGATTTCCTTCTTCCTCTCTTAAAGCTTTAGAGGCATAAACAAGGTGCCAGCCAGGGATTTTAAATAAATAATTAAATAAAACACTTGCCCACCACCACCCCAGAAATTTTGAATTCATTAAAAGTTAAATGCTTTATGAGTAAGCACCTGTTTAATCAAGTTGTCATCTTTCATTTGTAGTTTTTCCTTGTGATTCCACAGTGTTATTTATTTTAGGGAAGATTAATCAAGAAGATAGATTTCACCTGGAAAAATTCTTGTAAGTGATTCCCTTGAAAATTTGACTTTTTGTTACATTTGAAGATTTTTTTTCTAATCTCATGTTTTTGAGGGTCAAGCTAGCAATGTCCTTTTCAATGTTAATAACTAAACTGTATAAATCAGCATAATTTCTTGAGTTATCAGAAACAGTCATTTTACTTAAAAAGTGGTAGTAAATATGCCAGTATGGTTTTGCTACAGAAATTCAGCCAAAATTTGTGACCCTGAGTTTTTGTGTAGCTGCAGCCCGAGCAGACATGGAAGTCTCCTTCTTCTGATCAAAAACAACATGGCAGCAGAGGTTTCCTCCACACATGGGTTTTCCCTCTGATCTGCAGCTGGGCTGGCACTGTCAGAAGATGCTGGTTTTCGGCTGCACTCCACATCAGACCCTGCTGGGTCCTGGGCTGCTCCCTTGCTTGCCTTCTTCCAGCTGAGCTGCTGCAGAACACTGCCAGCACTGACCCTGAGGCACTGCAGACCTGTGCTGCAGAGGCAGCTGGGAGTAAGAAACCTCCTTGTTTTGTTTCTTTCCCCTTGAGTCATTCAATCACAATCTGCTCCAAACTGCAAGTTGCTTTTATCTGCAGGCCTCCCACGTTACTCGATGTTTAACAGGCAATTGCAATCCAGCCTCTGTTATTTTGTCTCAGCAACACCTTGTGTACACCAGGGAAGTAGGATGTGTGAGAGACTAGGTGTTAACTGCCACTTCTTGAATCCAGGTTGGAGAAGATATTTGTCATTTTAGTACATTGAAAGGAGGTAAAAATCTGCAAGTTCACCAAAATTCTCAAGTTAAAAAATAGTTTTACCTATTAGCTACCCTAGGTAGGTATGATATGGCTTTCAAATCAAACCATGAAGACTGTGCTTACACTTATAATTGGAAAAGGCTCTGATTTGTTAGGTCTTCTCAGTTTGTTTGCCCCAAAACCCAGAAGTTTCAGCTGGGAATTCATTAGGACAGCAGAGATCCCAAATTCAGGGATGTCTGTCTTACTTTTCCTGAGTTGCATTGCAGCTGGGCAAGAAAATTTTGCCTCAGTAACTATTTTCCAGATGAGCTTAACATAGCAAACAGATGTGATGGTGAATTTAAAAAGCTTTGTGAATATAGCATAATCTGACTGAATGAGTTCATATGCTCCTCACTACCATCCGTTCACCACCAGCACCACCAAGCAAGGAGCAGCTTGAAAGAAAGCAGAAAGAAATTCTTTCCAGAGGCAATGTATCTGCCACTTTCTTTGTCAGAGAAGGTTCACAGCTCCCATTCAAATCACATGAAACAAACACCATTCAGATTCATGTTGAGAAACACAGAAAGAATAAAAACCTTGTATGCAAGATGACAGAACATTCGCCCAGGGATGCAGAGAGCATGCCAGTGCATGTGCACCCTCACTTATGTACGGCATAACCTCAACATCCATATGCCTGTATATTATAATATACAGTCTCAGCAAAGTATCTCTCAGTGTATTTTAACAACTGATTAATCCCATAGGATTAGCGTACTGTGAATTTGACACTGATTCTGCCTTCTTGTAGCTAGGAAATGAAATTGTTCTCAGTCCCTAAGCGAATGAGAGACAGAAAGAACCTGGGCTTGGTGCAGCAGACCTCTTGTGAAGCTTCTAATCAGCAGGTTGTGGAAGAGATCACAAAAACCAGATAGTGCACAGCACTCACTCTCTAGCTTTTTCTGCATGAAAGTTTATCTCAGATCTTCCTCAATTTTTTAATTAGTAAAAAAAAATGGACCATAAACGTCAGTAATACTTGCAGGAGAAAAGGATAGCATCCATATGTTTCCTGAGGCAAGCCTTCATGTGGGTGATGGAGGTAGAAAACATAATGTGACAGGACTTGCCAATGTTGAAAATGAGGCCATTTCCCTTAAGCATGTATTCAATCGGCAAAGCATGTTTTGGATTATATTTCAATATAATATGCATACTTCCAAAGAGAATAAATATTTGATGGTTGATTTTGACTATTTTGGATATTTCTCATTTGCTTTTGACTATTTTGGAATGAACACCTAAATTAAAGTTGCAAGCGTATAGTCCCACACTGCAGAGGTGACAGCCCTAATGTCATCTGTAGAAATAATTGTATTGTAGTAAGAAAGCAACATGTGAATTGTCTGAACAAATTGTCTCCAGATCAGTAATATAAAACTCCTTATATGTAAATAAGATATTTTCCAGTAAATCAAGAATGAGAAGTCTAGCTTTCCCTAAACTTAACTTCTTAGAGTCAAAATCCACTCCATTTTCATCATTATAAGTTATCAATAAACTTATGCATTTTTATTTGTAAAATTCACTTAAGACAATCAGTGAGAAATGTATGGGTTTTTAAAACAAGAGAAGTCATGTAATTGTGTTCAGCCAGAGACAAAACAATGTTCAATTAAGTTTTCATTGGGCAAGTTTTTAATAAATGCAAAAGTATTACTATATTTGTCATGGGCCGTCTCTATAAAGTTGTATTTTTTCTCAATTAGTCCTTGAAATGTGACAAAGAGCAAAGCAGAACTCTGAACAGTGAAACTTTTTTCCTTTGTTTCTCAGCCCTTGGAAGAAAATATAATTGATCTACATAGACTAATAGAAAAATATTTTGTTAGCTTTCTTCCTTTTTCTTTTTTAAAGTTTTAGGGACCTTAGCTTTCACTAAGCAAAGAAAAACTCTAAGTCATAAGTCATGTGAATACTGGATTAATTGAAGTCACTCAAATTAGACCATCAATTTTTGGATGACCTTGAAGAATTCAGGTGTCCTAAATATCATACTTACTTAATTTTCTATGGGATATAATGCAAATATTCCTTTAATAATTTTAGTTTTAAAGCTTCTCAGTAGTCTGGGTCAATTTTTTATCACAGTTTTGATTTTAGTGTCTGTTTCTGTCAGTAAATCTTGGAGGATGAGGGCACATACACACTTACATTACTAACCAAAAAGGAAAAGAAGAATAAAACAACAAACAAACCCCCCCCAAAAAGCCAAACACCACATCCTGGCTGCACACAACTGAAAAATGCTCCCAATAGTACTAAAAGTGATACTGAAGCACAGCAGGAAGGAAGGAAGAGAAAAGAGTCCAAATTTTCATAAAACTCAATGTTAATCTTTCCATTTACTATAATGCACCTCACAGCTGACTAATACTAGCTTCAGCTAAGTCCTTAGAAGGGTGTGACTGTGAAGCAGGCATGAATTTAGTTCAGCGTTTTTGCTGTGAAGTCAGTGTGGAGTGAACAGTGTTCCTGAGAACAGAGAGTGCATTTTGCAAATCCCACACGACAAACTCAAATAAAGAAAAAATGTGCTATGGGAATTGTGGCAAGACAAGAGTTAACTATCATGTAAAAGTAAAGATAGGAGATGTCCCTTCATATTTAATATAAAAATCAGCACCAAGTATTACTCATTTGCAGTCCTCAGAAAGGTTAGGGCAGGAGAGGATTTGTGATGGAAATAAATGTAAAAACATTTTGATTCCGGAATCTGATGAATACCTAGCCAGTTGGCAAATTTTGAGCAAACACACACATTTGATAAAGAACACAGTCTGTTCATAGATGACTCTTGATTAGCTTAAAAAGCCAAAATCTGTTCAGCAAAATTGTTAAAAAGGATAATATTTCATCTGGAATAGGCAGACAGTTTTATGATTTGCTATGGTCATCTGCTGAATATTTAGGTTGAAATAAAAAGTTACCAGCAGTCATAAAAACTATCTTCATTTCTGGTGGTCTTGACAGAAGTATAAAGGTATTAAAAACTGTCTATATCGCTTTCTCAATTTGCAGTGGTCCTTTCCAGGACTGCCATGCTTCATGGGAAGGCCAAAAGAGGTTTTAGCTTTGTTGTAAGTTGCAACACGGGTCATGATTGTATTCAATATGAGTGCCAATTTATTTAAAAAAAAAAAAAATATTTGGAAGGGCAGCTGGGGCAAAACTCCATTGGGAAAATGGAATGAAATAAAATAAATCTCCCATACTTGGGTTGTGTATGCCAAGGAGTAAAGAGGGCTCCCCCCAAAAAATGCTAGGTATGAACTGGTAGAGCAGTACCCAGGCTCATAGCAAATACCCGTATGCCTTGGACAAATGGTGGGGGCAGGTTCCTTATGCTCCCTTCAGTCCCAACATACACTGCTTTTGTCACAGGGTGGCCAGACATGGGAAGAGGCTTCCTACAGAGGTGACCAATGCTTCAAGCCTGTCAGCAGTTGGAGCCATTTGAACAAAGCCCCCAACAATCTGCTTAAACTCTGGTCTCGACCAACAGAATTGGAATAAAAAAGCTCCAGCGAAACAAAAGAACCTCCCGTGGCTCTGAGAATTTGCTCATCTTCCTCTGTGCAGGTTTGTGTAGAGAGGTGCTAATGTCATAGCATGTCGTTGGAAAACACTGGAAGTCACATATCTTACGCTGCTTCATGCTAGAAAAGACCTGACAAACTTTGACCACAACAAATTTGTGTCACAGAATCTTGCAAGGAACAGGGCAGAGGGTCAGTGTTTTTTGAACTGACCAGTCATTTTAAATCTGGGAGCCTGAAGGTAAGAATTAAAGATTATTCTGGAAACTAAATGGCACACTAATGATGATGAACAAACTTAATTAAGTGATTTTTTAAAAATGTTAGGATATTTGGCTGCTTAGAAAAGTTGGAACAGTTTTAGTTAGACACTTAAATATTTAATTATGGTTTTATCTTTGTACACATAGGGGAGAAAATGTAGCCAATTCTACATTTTTATTTTGTCAGCAGTTCCTTGAAAATTTTTAATTTTAAATTTTATTTAGAATTATAGAATAATTTAGATTCAAAAAGGATTTAAAGATCCTTGAGTCCAACCTTAACCCGACACTGCCAAGTCTACCACAGAACCCTTTAATATCTTCTATGACAGTAGCCAGATTGTTTTCTAGTTGGGTTTTGGCCCTTCTAATTTTCTCCCAGCATAATGAAATCCCTGTAGTCCTGAGTTGGTAGCCCCTCCACTCAAATGCCATAAATTCTCCTTTTTTTCCCCCTGAGTTCCATCCAAAGGTCTCTGTTCAGACAGGTCAATATTCTTCCCTGGTTTATCTTTCTGTATATGGGAACATTTAATAATGACTAATCCTCTAACAGCCATGCCAAACAATGATTGTATAAAATAACTTTTGCAAAGGGTTTTATTTGTTTTAACTCATTTGCCATTATTGATTCAGATGTTTTAGAAACATTGCCAGTTCACTCCCTCATATATTCTATTTGTAACTTCTTTTTACATTACCTAACTTCAAAGATAACAACAACATTATTTAACAAATTTCACTTCAAGGCACTGCAAAATGAATAATAGAGGTTATAATGTCTCTAAATGTGATAAGTACAACAATGGTGTATTTAAAACCTGTTCATCTTTTGGGTTTTTTCTCTTCATATCACCTTTTTGATAACAAATACATTCTGTTAATTAATATTGCATGGCTGAATGAAATCTGCACAACTTAAGAGTAAAAACTGAACTTTTGTTCATGGTACTGTACTCACTATGTCCAAAAACAAGTCACAGGCAACAAGTCATTTATTGTGTATGAAAACATCCAAACCCCTTTTCCAATCAAGTATACAGTTACAAGAATTCCCCAGGTTTTATTTTCCTACATAACTGCCTGCTTTCCAAGGCATTTCAAGCTCTAGCTGACTGCCTATGAGGAAAAGGCTAGGAAATATTACTTGGTGACTAGAACAAGCAATTGTGGATCAGGGCCACAGGTTCCACTTGCCATGGGTCGTCTCAATGACTTTGCTTTCTTTATGTGCAAGCTAATGTGACCACCAACAATTTGTGGAAAAATTATCTCAGGGGGAGCATATATTCCAAGCCAAAAGATAGTCAGAAAAACCAAGCCTTTGCTTCATTCTCAATTAAAAAATCATTTGCAATTTTCATGAAAGAGAATTGATAGTTGAAAAATTTCTCACAGACCATAATAAATTTTTCATTCAACGTACAACAAATGATCCCATCATGGTAAATTATTGTTTCTTTTATGGTTTCTGTTCCCAGAAAACTGGTTACTATATTGTTTTCAAACAGAACAGGATATGTGCAATGATTTCCACTTCACTTCTCACTTTGATGTCTGTACTTTTGCAGCAGGGAGCCAAGTTCAAGAGGCAGCTAAATACAGTGAAAGAGGGGAGAGATTCCTTACAGGGATCCCATGCATGGAGGATAGAGCTACCAAAAGGCACAGGATGAAATAGTGAACTAGTTGTTTAATTAGATGAAACTCCTCTATTTGTAAGGTAAGGCTGAGGGAGGATGTATCCTTGTCATATAAGAAAATATCTTTCCTTAACTTCCCCCTGAACATCATGTCACCACTCTATAGGAAGCAAAGCATTTCTCTGTCTAGAACTGCAAGTTTCTCCACCTTTTGAAACATGCTGATAAACATTCGACCTCTTATGGTACTCATGAAGCAATAAATGAAGTTCATGGGGTTTTGGACTTTGTTTTCAGGATGCCATTAAATCAGAAAGGTTTTGCTTCCAATCTTTAAATGGTTTTTATTTCCCCAAGCAAAGAGATTCAATATATGCAATTACATTTGATGTATTTTTCCCTGAAAAGCTAGGATACAATTACAGTTACCAGTTGGAGATACCCTGCTATTTTCTTTCTGAGCATGGTAAAATCCATGAGACTCTCAGATACTACTGCTTTGTTACATCTGGTGAATGTTGTTTTTTAATTGGGATTCGTGCATTTCTATTCTTGTAAAAAAACAGAGAGAAGAGAATAGAAACATCCATTTGAAAGCTGAGTGTTCAGCAAAAGCTGCTCAAAAATTTGCACTAGAATTCTCTAAGGCATTAATAGGATGGTAATTGCAGCAATAGTTGTATGCAAGGGGTTATTTTTTATCACTAGCATAGTTAGTCAAATCACTGATGAAATTTCTTCTCCTGAAATAAAGTTGATATTGAATTTAAAAGGATTTGGAGTTTTTAAATAATTTTTACCAGCATATCATTTACAGATATCAGCTCCATGGCTTAAAAAAGCAAGAATGTGAATTCAGCCATCAGGGTACAGGTTCTCCCTCATTTCAGATGTCTAACACCTAAACCTTAGAAGATTGGTACTCCTTTTATATATACTATACACCACCAGTGTCTTCAGTTTCCTTGCTGCTTTTGTGAGTATGCCATGTTATTTCCCAGTGTTCAAAAGGAAATGTCTTCCTCTTGTCTCTCCCTGTGTGTCAGAAGGAGTGGGGAAAGATTTAATTAAATTTACTTTCTTGGTTCTCCATATCACATTATGTAAGCACATTAGGGCTTTAAGAGCTTAGTGTCAAAGACTCTGGAACAATTTGTGGCATACACAAATACAACAGTGCCACAGTGAAGCTGAAACATTATGAGCAGGAATGACTGTACAAGTCGCTGACTCACTCATTAATCAGCTGTAGAGGGAGTGTCAGAGTCCCTAAGCACAGGGCAGGGGAAAGGGGACCCAGCAGTGCTGCCAGCTCTATGGCAAGTCTGAATTCATGGGTACAACCCATCCACCACATGGCTTGGGAGCAAAATAGAAGGAAACTGATCTAATTCCTCCTTCATTTCCCAGTCTGCAGACTTTGCTAAACAGATACAAGAGTCGGAAGCTTGCTCCCCTCTCTGCTCTTTCTACCTCTTCCAATGGACATTCAGTCTCTCTGTGTGACTCCAGGAGGAGCAACAAGTGACAATGCACATAACCCATGCTTATCCTGAGGGAGATGATAAAGATGCAGTCTAATGTGGTTTTGTCTGAGAGAGTAGCCAGTCTCCTTTCTGTGACCCAGAGAAACTAAGCAGGGCATGAGAACACTGTCATTGTTCCTAAGGCTGGCTGCAGCCTCAAGGGAATGCGAAGACTGGGCATGCCTGCTGCCACAGGACAATGCAGGGGTGAGCAGACAGGGCGTGTCTGGGTGAGATATTACATGTTCACAAGCACTTCCAGCTGATGTGCAATGCTGCAGGCCCTATCTGCCTTTGGAAGAGGCTGGAGGAAGGCTGGAGGCCTTTGCAGCAATTGACAGCATGGCTTTGCCACAACTGCATCACTGGAGTGGGAGGCAGGTGAGGGCAAAATGGGTCTGTGTTGGAGAAAAAGTTCCTTTTCCCCTTCTCCATAAATCTGCATTTCCTGCTCTGTCTCTTGTGTTGTTTAGCAGTAAAAGAAAAGACTTGAAGGGAAATACAATATAACCACCTGAGGGCCGTTCTAGCAGCACAGCTGTCTATATGCCAGGAGCCCTAGGACAGTGCTGTCTCTTTCTTCATTAGGCTGCCCCTGGCAAGGTGCAGCTCTCCAACACCACAGGTTTTGCCATTGTTTGTACCCATGCATTTATAACTCCTATCACTGAGACATGAAGAAAGTGATCACAGAGTTGAAAGTTGCAAGTATATAGGTCCACAAAAGTATGTATAGCAAGAGGAAAAGGAGCAAGAAACTAGGTAACAAGCAGAGAAATTCCACAAGTTCATGTACAGGGGGACATGCTGTTAAATGCAGGTCTGGAGAAACCCACTTAGAGCAATGGCTTGACAGAAGCTCATCAGCCTAATAAAGATTCTGTAGGGGATGACACGGCCTGAAGCCTCTGTTTCTTCCCACTAGGCTAAAATTCCTCATAAGAATTTTTACTTACAAAAATATATAGAATTTATGACCCTATGAGGATGATATGCTGAGCTTCCTTCCTCTCTAAACAAGCCTGCAAGCTGGCATTTGAAACCTCTTCTGTACACATCCATTGCTATGAACTGTTAAAGGCTTGGCAGGACATTTTAGCATTGCTTCCCCCTTTTCCTAGATTTTAATGGAATGATCTTGATGAAATAGCTCTGCAGTGAAGACTGGTTTTTAATGAAATAGAAGTGGAAGGATCTACAAAGTATAGTTCAGTGCAAGGTGAAAAAAACTCAGCACATTTCAAAGCATAGAAAAAAAGATTCATACTCGTAATATTAGTGTGTGTACTTCAATGAAATCAGCTTGAAAAGTACAATTCACAGAATGTTCAACAATGAAGCAAGATAACAAAAATCTGCCAAAGATGCTAAGTTTTGAGGTTATCAATTGCCTCGTTTTGGCTGTTATCTTAACTCTTGTATTTTGGAATTAATAGACTGGGAAACATCAGAAGAAAATTACTGCCCCTATTTGAAATGAATAATTTCCTGTATCTTATACTCCCAAGTAAGCATTAGTTCCAAGTTTGTAAAGAAGCGTGACTTTGTGTTTATGTGCCGTCGTTTTCATGGCTGCAGTCATGTGCTAAACCAAAGAGGTATACTTAATTATGCCATAATGCATTAAAATCATGGACATTCATTTTTACACACACTCTAATGAAAATGCCTGGAATTAACTCCATCACAAAGTAAGTTAGCTGTAAAGATACTTCATCTCCTTGCAGATCATAAAAATCAATATTCAGCCATTCTAGCTTATGGGAGATCATCCCTGATTAAAATACTGTGATTGCATATTGGAAGGCTCATGGAACTGACCAGGAAACCGCATGGAAATACAGTGGCTTATTATGGTCAAATACTCAAACGTGATATGAAAGCCTTTAAGCTGGAAATCAATAAAACTCTGATATTGATTCTGAGCTTGGGAATCCATCAAGTCAGAAGCAGTTTAGGCTTAAAAGAAATCTACATTAATTCAGATAGTTAGTACATAACATTAAATTACATATTCATTCTAGAAAAAAAACAACATAGAAGGGAATGTGAGGTGATTCTAGCATCTTTTTTTGAAACAGAGAGCAATTATTATGAGAGTTTGACAAATAAATAGTATGATTAATCTGTTTTCCTTGAATGCTGGACTGTGTACAGTCCACCTGCAAAATGACCACAATATGTTTTTTCACTTATTTGAAATTATTTACCTTCTGCAGCAACATATTGTTTCCCAGCTCCTATTTTAATTAGAGATTAATATTTCATCCTATAATCAGGAATAAAATATGCCAGATGATCTTTTTCTTTGATTGAATGGTTTGTATATGTAATCAACAATGACGCTGATTTCAAATCCTGATATAGCATTTGAAATCCATCTTATTATTTCATTAACTGACTAAATTTAATGCCAACAAAGGCATTTGAATGGTCAGGCTCAGTCTTTGCATTTAAAGGACATAGGCAGCAGCATAGTTATTTTGATGCAAGATTCGCAAACAGTGGGAATGGAATGGAATGGAATGGAATGGAATGGAATGGAATGGAATGGAATGGAATGGCTTTTGACCTGTCTCAGCCTGTTCATATTCTCATCTGGCATTATGGGTTCTGTTGGGGGGGTCATTCGGGGGGGGGAGTGGTATTATTTTTTTTTTTTCTCTTCTTCTGTCCTCTTTCTTGGGAATCTAAAAGAAGATAATTTAATTTGTTACTATTACTGTGTCTCACATAGCTACCTCTGTTAGTTAGAGTTCAACAATAAACTATCTCTGAGCCTCTCTCAGACTCTGCAGGATCCCACAAGTGTCCATGGTCCCAAGGCCTCAGGCACCAATTTAATCCTCATATTATTTAATGTAGTTATTATCACTGAGACCTCAGATCTGCCTTTGTCTCTTGCTTTCTTTGCAGCCTTCTCCCAGTGCCATGTGGATCCTGACCAAGATTCTCTAAGAACAGGATTCCACAACGACAACTTTTTACATGAGCTGAACTCCTGTAGAGAAACAATTTTAAAAAAAGAAACCCCAATCTTCAGTCTTCCCCTCTCCCTCAGGTTGCTGTGTAACCTTGCTGCCTTTACTCGCACACTCAATTAAAGACATATTTAGAAGTACTATTCTTAACAGATCAGATATTTGGAACAAGTCTAGCAGATAATAAGTTGCTGCTACTCTTACATGAGACAGGAACGAACACAAAATCAAATTCATTTACAAGTGTAAAGAAATGTGTGCAGATTTTTATGCTATTTGGCTAGTTTTAATCATGTTTTCACTCAATAAAAAGAAAAAAAAGCCGAGTCAGATACACTTGTAAATGTCCCATTGTAGCACACTATGACTGAAAAATGAAACGTTCAGGAAATAGGACTGATTATATTTCAGGTGTCATGCTTTTCATATGAAGCCTGAGACCTTATCTGAAAGAAAAAGACGGAACTCAGTAATTGTGCTGCAGCTTTCAGAACACTACCCACCATACAATACTTAAATTAGGAACCTGAATACATATTCAGGCACCTAATTAATTGACTTGATTAATGCCTGAATCCTCTAGCTGCTGTTGACTTTCATGGAAATTATGGGAGATCAGTACCCTTAAAAATCAGGCCAATTTATCTAGGTCTCAGAGCATGCACTTGAGGAGTCTAATTTTGGGCATCTTCATCAGAAAATGCTGGTTCAGAGTTGAAAATAAGCAACTTCCATATTAACCATAGAATGTATTACTACCAAATGAGGCAAAGGAATTAACAAGAGATCTGTTATCAGTATATGTTAAATATGTGGCACCAGCAGAAAACCCAAAACAAAATCTCAGCAACTTTAGATTAGAGTGGAAAAATTGATGATGGTAATAAAATACCCATATTCATCTGTGCTCCTGTCTGGCACGGAGACAGAAAATGGAAGGAATCACAAACTCTCTTCCCTCCATTGATCTAGATTTGTAAATGTCTAAGTAGTGGCAGTTGTAGTCAGTGTATGGGCATGAGATTCTGAGGACTTAAAAAGTGACTCAAAATCTCATGTTAACAGACCAAGCACTCCCCTCATGGTAGAACACAAACTAGCTGACATAACATCTGGTCTTTTCCTATTTTAAATTCCAGTGGTTCTGCATGAGTACAAAGAACAGTCAGGAAAGATATCCACTATTTACTGTGCTTTAAATCACTATTGATTTTAGAGGGGCTTCAGAATTCTTGGCTGACAGTGTACCACCCATCAGCCAGTACTACTGGTTTTTCTTTCTTTTTTTTTTCCTTTTTTTTTTCTTTTTTTTTTTCCCTAAGAGAAGAACAAACCTTCTTCCTCACTTCTGTTCTTAATGCTAAAACCACCATCAGCAGCTGTCAGAGTACAAATCAATATGAACACCAATGCAACTTCTGCAGGAATATCTTACTCCAAATTTCTCCTTTGCCAAGTTTACTGTTTGTTTTGGGGTTTGTTTTGTTTTGTTTTTAATGGTCTGTATCCTCACAAAAGACAGCCTCTGTCTGAAGGGCTGGATTCCTGGAGCCACATGGATATCCAATGTGCAAGGCCCAGGCTACACAGCAGTCCTGCAAAGATGCAGTTTCTCTTAGAAAAAATCCTGGCTTCCCAGGACCAAAGCCAGATGCTGCAGCTGCTCTGGAGCTGAGGAGCAAAGTGGTCATGGCCACCTTAACCAGCTGGGCCATGTTATAAATTTGCAGAGTACACTCACAGTTTTTGAAATTAAGCATAATTTTCAAATGGTTTTTAGGAGTACCCACATGTTCCCTTTAACCCTTGCAATTTGCAGTAATTTAATCACAAATACATGGATCACGAAGACCCTCCTTACTTTCCCCTTACCCAGGCACCTGCCCAGAGCTGTGTTCGGTATCACAGAAATGATCCTTCTTAAAACTAAGCTAAGATTAGGAGTTTTATGAACAATGTCTGCACAAGGACAATGCATCACTGATTAGAAGCAAACTACAGCTAAGCAAATCATAAGATAAAATAAGTGGCCCTAATCTGTATTCACATGTCAAATTCAACAGAAAATCAGAAGCAGAATTCTTTCTGATCTGAAAGAATTTTAAAAGCATCCATTTTTGCTCACCTCTTGTTTCCCTGGGTGTAGCCAAATGTGACAATGCAGAAAATACTCAAGTACTTGAGATCTCACAAGAAAACGAGCCCCTGTGCTATGACTTTTTAGACAAAATAAGCCTAGAAAAAGCAGCAGAGTAAGCTGGCCTCTGCAGAAAGTAGACAGTTCACTGCTTAGCATGATCTGTATGGTGCTACTACTCTGAAGAAAACAGCCCTGCTTTTTCATTCCTATAGGCATGAGCTTGAATCCAGAGCTAAATTGAAGCCCTGAACTGGTGGGTTCCTCCAAAGCTACTTTCTACTGTATGAATGTCAAAAATCTCAGCTGCAGGAAATATTTTGAAATCATCAGGTCTAGCACCTTGCTATGCTACAGTGGTTTTCTGCCTCAGCCAGCAACCCAGTGTAGATGCAGTATCTTACCATTTTTCCCTAACTCCACACAAGCAAACTTCTGCACTTCCCCAGGCATCCCAGTATGAGTGGGAAAACAGATTTATTCTAGCAGCACCACTCTTCAGAGCACACAACTTCCATCAGATTATTCTCCCTTTGGATACCAATACAGCACATTCTGAGTAGGAAATTCTATGGTTTTCATGGTTTAGATTTTACCACTCAGGCTCATAATTTATTGTTCTTTATGCCTCTGCTTGCCCACAATCTTTTAAGAGGAACCCATTTATTTTAAGAACATTACTGGCTATTTTTCAGAAAATATCCTTGTGTACAAAGAGTATCTCTAGTCTGCAGTTAGACATGTGTATGTGGGACTGTGCCTACATGTGTTAGCCTCCACTGCTTCTCCTTTGCACCTGTATTTATGGGGTAATGCTGCCAGTAATGACAACCTGTAAAATTGTAAGGCGAGTCAAAATCTTTCCACCTACAGGTAAATAAGGAAATGGAAGATATCATCTAATAAAAGACACGGGGGGCTGACAGAAAGCAGTTTGCCTTGTGTTCAGATCAGTTACTTGTGTTATTTCATCTGATTGACTTCCTGGTTTGGTTAAATGTTTATATCTCTGCTAATCATTCTGATGCACAACCTGCACAAATAATTGATTTCTAGGAACAAGTAAATTTTTATTTTAATTGTGTGCTTTTGTCCTCACTGTGCTCCTGAAAAAAGTTTAAATCATCTGTGGCAATCTGAAGAGTCAGGAGTGGCCCAGTCTCTCTAGGCGCAGCAGACAGGAGCCTGAAGGAGGCACAAGGGAGTTCTCTTCCTTAGTAGCACCATCACATTATCTGTGTAATGGAGAAGGGTGAAGGTCACAAGCCTACCTGAAGATTTTTTAATCCCAGAAGTGCAAGCTTTTATTGTTAAAATCCAAAATGGAAAATGTAGGTGTAGATTCAGAAAACTTTTGTTATATGCTGCTGTAATACGCATGGTTCTGCACGCTGTCTTTTATGCTGTTTACAAAGGCACATGTATATTGCTCCTCTCCTTTATTTCATGACTATGTCATTTTTTTGTTATGGATCCCAAAATAAGAAAGATATTTATTTTTATTGTACATTGATATGCCTATCAATATACAATATTTGGTTTAAAAGTATTTTTGGAAATATAAAATATAAGACAAATGTAACCGCTTTTTTCCAAACATGGACACAAAAAGCTAAAACCAGATGAACAAAAACCTCACCATTATATCTTTTCTGAATAATTCAAATGATTTATCACAGATAAGCATATTATTAATCCTCCTCATCTTTAAGCCTTAAAAGCTGCCTGTAATATTATCTGGGAAATAAAATGAAACTACAACTCTCCTGTCTTATCTGCTGCAAAAACATCTTGACTAAGAAAGGTAGCAACTAGAATATTTTCAGACCTGTTGTCCCCTGTAGGCTTCGTTCTAGGTGCCAATAAAATAGCAATCAGTTTTGATCGCTGCTGGGATCACTAGGATCTTCTGCCTCATACTGAAGAAAAAGAGTGTGACACAGGACCTGAATATGTAATGACAGTGCAAAGCAGAGGTGAGCATGGACAAGTCACAGGATAATTAATGCAAAATATATTTTGAAGAAATGACGGCATGTCGACAGCTTGATTCCTTCATCAAAAGCTTAAAAATATGTCTTCTACACACCACTAAGGTAATTTAGCAGCTGTGGCTGACTTGGCAGAGTGCACACCAGACTGCTGTCTTATAATTACTTTTTCTGAATTATTGTAGTGGCAGTAATTCCTACTGTAGGTGCTTCTGCTGATGAAAAATCTCATGCTCCATGATGCTCCATGGGGTAGCCCAGCAGATGTTGAGATCAAAAGAATGTTCTCAAAGAAACATCTACACACTTGTCTGACACAGCATGATGAGCCCTAATAATGTCTGCTGGATCTAATTTGTCCAACTCTGGAAACAACTCAGGTCAGCTCTATTTGTAGCAAAGCATAAATGCCTCTTCTGGAATATTTAGCCTTCTTCCCAAGCTTTTTTGGCTATCATTGTGTTCTGCTCATGATTTGATATGTGATAATTTATGGTGGTCTTTCAGAACAGGCCAGGTGTAGTGAAAGATTATGTCTACTGCAGAAATGAGATGAGAAAAGATCCATCCTCTTAGGACCAAATTTGACACAGGAATAGGGTGGACATACAGAATCTTGGCAGGAATGGTGGCAAGCAGCATCCTGTAAGCAGGATGGTAACAGCACAAACAGAGACTGAGACATGTGATTATCTAACCACTACCACCATCCTTTACTTGGCACTCATCAGGTTGCACCTAGAACACTGCTTATGGTTTGTGAATCCCTTACATAGAAAGACACTGATAACCTGGAGTAGCTGCAGCAGAGGCCATCAAGATGAACTGGAGCTTCAATCCCTGCTATTGAGGGCACACTGAAGGGCCTGGGCTTGTTCAGCCTGAAAAAGAGGCAGCTGCAGGGCAACCTTACAGCAGCCCCTCATACCTATGGGGTGGTTGTGAAGAAGAGATGGACATGTTTTTCCTAGTGAAGCCTGGTGGAAGAATAAGAGATGATGGGCATATCTTGAAACAGGAGAGGTTTAGACTCTCACTTTAGGTATGAGGCTGAACTTTTTCACATTCAAGTAGGGGAACAGGTTGCTCAGACACACTCTGCCACCTTGGAGCTTTTCAAGGCCTGATCAGCCTAGTCTGAACTGATGACTTACTGTGCTTTGACAGGGAGTTGGACTACAGTCTTCTGAGCTACCTTCTAGACTGAGTGATCCTGTGATCCTTGTGACTCTAGATGCACTCAGACTGATTGCTTGCACTTCTCTTGGGCCAAGACAGGAATTAGCAGATAAAGCAATCCTTATGGCATGACCAAAGTATGAGTAAGCATCCTAAAGGGAACTTGGACTGTGACCTTCTTTGGAACAAAAAATATCTACATTTCTTGTTCTTATCTGCAACAAATACATTTACTGACAAATAAGCCTTCTTCACAAAGATCAATTGAATCGATGAATGAATCATGAATTGCCCACTTTGTTCCACTTTGCTCTATTGAAAAATGTTTGTGCTGATTGCCTGCCAATGTATTTTGTTGTCCCAGCAGATGAACTGCTGTGAGCATAATCTGTTATTTGCATCAGTTCCATTACCAATTTCATAACTGTCTCTTGTGGTGCAGAGGAGGATTCAGCCCACCTGGTTTATATAAACTCCAGCCATTGTATTATCTCCCAGGAGGAGAATAAGGCATTCTGTAAAGGAGCATTTAGACATCCTTACAAGAGTTTGCCCTGCATTGAGTTTTACACCATTTCTGTGTGAGTATGACTTTCATTTAATTTTGTCCTATGTGGACTCACCATATGCAACAGAGAAAGACTAGCCAGTGTATTTTTGTGTGAAAAAATATAGCCCACTTCCATTTGGGCTATAAGATTAGGGAGGAGAAAACATCCTACAAGTCTGTTGGAAAAATATCTGAACTCTGTTGTCTGACATACACAGTCTAACATCTAAACTTGCTGTCAGTGTACAATCTGCAAAATGCAGAAAAGGCTGAGTTTTCTAATGAACTGAGACAAGTACGGACTGTTCCTTGGGGTAGTACTTGAGGCTGTGTGCTAAGGGAACTTTCTGTCAGGTCCATCCTGAGTCAGACACTGTCTTAGTACCTCAAATTCAGAAATAGCCTTTTTTGTTACAGTTAAAACACTCTGTTCTGTTCTGATTTTCATCTGAAGGGGATGAAGAATGGTGTGAATTTCTGAATTCCACTATGTGTCAAGGGTCCATGCAGAGTTGTAGGAGATGCATTGTTTCCTACAGACCGTAGCAGCTACATGGGATACATTACCAGTACCTCAGTGGCACAGACAGTTTAGGAACAACTCTGTACTGGAAGTGGTTTTGGCCTGCTAGATATCCAGAAAACTCTAGGAGAATATCCATAAACAAATGTGTGTATTCTACTGTAGTATATTGACTTCAACTGGCTGACAGGTGCCCACCAAGCCACTCTCTCTCATTCCTCCTCAGCAGGACAGGGGAGAAAAATGTATAAAATAAAAATTAAAAATGTGTGGGTCAAGATAAAGGTCGTTTGATTTAAAAAAACCAAAGACCATGTATGGAAGAAAAGGAGAATGTATTCCCTAACTCTGTCAGCAGATGATTTCCAGTTGGTTCCTGGGAAATAGGGCCTCAGAATGTTGCTTTGCAAGACAAATGCCTTAATAACAAATGCTCTCCCACCTTCTCATCCTTTCTCTCATCCTTTTTTGCTGACTATGACATCTTATGGTGTGGAAACTTTAGTCAGTTTGGGTCAACTGTCCTAGTTAAGCCCTCTCCTGCCTACCAGCCTCTGAGGGTGGGGATATGGGATGGGAAAGAGTTCCAATGCTGTGTGAACACTGCTCAGCAGTGCCCTAAAAAACCGGTGTGTTAACAACATTTTTCTACCTACCCATACAAAGTCCAGCACTATGAGGGCTGCTGTGGGGCAAGTTAAGCCCATCTCAGCCAGATCCAGTACATCTACATATAATAAAACTTCTATACTTGAATCCTATTGAGAAAGAATATCTCCTACAGCAGCTGGAGAAAGAGGAAAGGAGAGAGGGATAGGGAAAGGCATTCCTTTGCAAGAGGCACTTGGCTAAAACGTTGCAAAGAATGAGTCAAAAATAGCTCCCACTCATTTGTCTGCCATCCAAGTGGGAAAAGTAAGTTGTTTAATTTTTGCAAGAAGGGATGAACCAAATGAGCAGTAACTGCAACAGTCTTGATGGATTTCTTCTCCTCCCAAGAATTAGTTGCTACTACTACCTAGTTCTAGTAATCCAGACGAGCTATTTTGAAAATGTGGGAAACTGTTAGGTATCCTAAAGCCTCCATGGAGGAGAGCACACTCTGACTTGCCTCTTTCCAATAGTGCTTAGAGGAGATGTATTTTTTCTCCTCAAAATATGCATGTACATTCAGGGCTCAGTATAATATGAGAATTTCTGAAGGACAAAATCAGTCTTCTCAGAGACTGAAAGAGGGAATTCCACCAGTAATTTCTGTCATCAGAGAAGGGAGATTTCTAGGAACTAGCTTTCCCTTGCTTTGTAGAGAATATGCAATCCTGAGCTAATGCTGACTCGACAGTAAGAGGGTGTGAGAAATTGCAGATGCAGCAGCTGTAATTGCTTGAGGAGAAGTCCTTGCCTATCCATGAATGACAAAAATTGAACCTCACATGCCAGTGGCAATTCTGAATAAATCACTCAGCAAACTGATTAGATTGTATATGAGTAAATTATAATGAGCAGGCAGTAACTGAAGATTCTCAAGAGATACAAATTTTGCTATTAATCTCCTTTTCAAAAGATAGATAGGTTCAAATACTGTGAATATTTTTAATAATGTATTCAAAGAACAACACTGTCTTATGTTTTTTTTCTTCTGAGTGCTCCTAGGAAACCCCTTGCTCTGTAAATACAATTATTACACTATGCTTGTCTATCACAAGAACTTTTGTACATGGTTCACCTTTTCAGGATATAGTTTACTAAGATGTTATCTCTCCAGACATGGAAAACGAACTTGAGCAGTATTGCCTTTGATAATTGCTGTCTCTGTTAAAGTATGGGTGTGTTTTGTTCTTGGTAAGGACTAATCTCGGCAGCACACTTCTGTAATACAAGAGAGGTCATGACCCATAACAACACCTGTTAATAATGTGCATAGACTCCTGGGACCACAGGGGACTCAGCTTTTTCCATGACGCATGGCCCTACGTGCCTTTTCATAGGAATATTGAGGTAGGAGTAAAAGGTCTTAGATATACTGGAGATAAGGTGCTTGATACCAGTATGGTTACTGATTATTTTCCTAGGGTAAAATAGGATTGGCAGGAGTACTTAAATTTGTAGTACCACAAAGTCAGATCACCTCTTGGCACTTTTAATGGGTTTCAAATATTAGTGCTTATTTTTTTATTGAGCAGCATGGATTTTCTCCTTCAAATTTGTGTATGGAGATAATTTGTGAAGGAGGGGAGAGGCAAGAGACTCCTTTTTTTAACAGAGACTTTGTGAAAAGGCCTGCCTCCAAATCTGTGAGAGACGAAGAAGGCGGTTTCTTGGCACTGTCATACTAGACCTCCTTGGAAAGAAAGTCTCCACCAAACAGCTTTGAAGCTGCTAATATTTAAAGTGACATTCTTAACCTTCCAGAAATGTCAGATAAAGATATGTGCACAGAAAGCTTTGGTGGTGCTAGACAGACAGCAGTCAGATCTGTGTAGTTAAATAAAAATAAGTATTGTATTGCCCACAGATTTGCTGGGGACATGGAAATCTCTTGATTCTCTAGGTATGTCATTACTGGGAAAGATACCTTGTGGTGTTTCCCTTTGGCGACTTGAGATATTTATGGAAGTTTTTTAGTTGTGTGTAATAAGCCTGAGAGTTATCAGTTGTAGACCACCAAATGTAAGAGCTGATTGCTTTTCAGCAAAGCCTAAGAAGTATCACATATTTAGAGGTTTCATGCAAAATTTACACCTTTCTAGAGGAGGGAAAGAGGTCTGAATGCCTGACTTGACTATTAACTGTCAGAGTCTACCGATGTAGACATATTCCCTTGCTATGAGGTAAGAGTTACTTCCATGTGTAAGACACGTTTTTTATGTGAATACTACATAGTAGAAACAAACTGTATATGTTTTAATCAGTTAAGAAATAAAAATTAAAAAAAAAAAAAAAGGTAAAGCAGATAACTGGCCAAGTTTAAGACTCATCAGTTTTCCTTAAAATTGGGTTTTGGCTGTAATATTGTCTGTGAATTTCCTGATTCCTCAGTTGACCAGAAAATCTGACTTTGAGGAATAAAAGTATAAATTAGTTCCTATTTTTGTTAAAGTTCCATGGCTCTTTATTTTTTACAAGCCATATTACAAACTTGGGCACTCAGCCTTAGCATAGCCCTGAAACATAAAAAGGGAGCAAGTCACTCTATAACAGAGCAGAACTAAATTGAGAGGAGGCTGTGCAACCAGCACTGATATATTCCCACCAGAGCTGTGATTATTATCTGTAAAATTTGAGGTCACCATCTTTCCTTGCAAAAAAAAAAATAAACAACAAACATTTTATTATAAATGAATAAACAAGAAAACCCAAACCTAAAACCCCCAAACAAAAAGCCAATAAAACAACAACAAGAAAAAACCCTAACCAGAACCAAGGAAAATTTTTTTTTGCCAGAGCACAGATTCAAAAACTGGAAAAAATATTTAAAGTGGTTGAGGAGTTACCAGTGCAATTCTTCTGGAAGTTGGGATTCTCTAGTGGGTGCCCTGGAATGCGGCACTGAAATCTGTGCTGCCAGAACTCGGGAAACCAGGGGTTGCGCGTGTTGGTGTCCAGACGCAGCTTCAGGTAGTAGTCATCAAACGCCAGCACCTCGGGAGACTGCAGTTTGATAGTAATGCCTCCATTTGCTTCGGGTTCATAACCTTCAATGACTTCATCTCTGTCTGCCCAACCATCACTGAAAAGAGGTGAAAAAACCACTTATTACACAAAGGCAGAAAGCTTGTTTTGAAAAAGCCAAAGGCAGGCCAGCACCCTTGGAAGAAAGTGATTAATGGGGAAGCTAAAGATGTAAAATTCAGGCAGAGAAAGCAGAGTGATAGCGACTTGTAATGAGCAGTCTGACTGATTTCGTGCAGAGTCCTCATTAACTCATCCAGAATAATGAGGTTTTATCCTTGTCCTTCTGGAAAGGTTATTTAGGCATAGCTTGTGCTGTGATGTCTCTGTGACTGAAGAGATTCTGCCTAATTTCTGCTGTCCTGTAAGAGGTGGAAACTGAGAAAATTATTGTTGACGAAAAGGAAAACGAGCCAGGATCCTGGATGTTTTTCAAAATAGACCTCAGCATGCATGGATCATACAGCTAGAAGAGCAATTCAAATCAAACATGAAGTGAGAATTGCATTCTGTTGGAAGAGAATGGAGTAAGGCTACTCGACCAAACTGGAAAGAAAACCACATGCTGTTCTCACACTGAATGGGATTTGTGATAATGTGCTTTTTTCCCCCCTTCTCCTTCCTTCTGTTTTTGTTTGTTTGTTTTTGTTTTTGTTGTTGTTTTAAATTAAGAAACAATGGCTTTCTACTTTACTTCCCTGCTTGTTCATATATGAGATGCTTTTGAAAACCTGAAGATAAAACTCTTTCTTGACAACATTATTTCATGGAAAGTCTATCTTAACATGTTTGAACTAAGTCTGTTGGGCTTAGCATCTGAGCTTTAGTTTAGTTCTTTAGTTCTTCTTCTCCTTTAAGAGTCCATTGATTTAGTGTCATTCTCCAGTTCTTATTAGCATCCCCTAAGAACAATGCTTTTCAGTCTAATTTAAGTGCAAATATAAGTCAGCCATTGCCTTATCTTAAAATGCTGGACATGTAATGAGAGAAATAGATTATTCTGGCACCTCAGATCTAGGTCTATTGCACTTAGAATCAAATCAGCTGCACTGCTTCTGTGAATAGCAGACAGATGAAGCACTTCCAGCAGCAAAGAGCTCAAGAGGAAAAATGCAATTCACCACTGAAAGAAGTCTCAGATTCACCCAAAACAGGGTTGCATCCTGAATTCCAGACAGATTGAAAGAAGGCCCTTGTTAAAAGCCTTTTGCACACAGCCTTGAGAAGAGTTTTGTGGTACAGACCATTTATGAGACACTCAACATGGGTGTGCCTTGGTCTCCACAAAAGAAAATATAGACGATTTGAAGTAGCGACCTCTGTCACAGTCCTGGTCAAACAGCTGTAAAGTGACTATGTACTGGACATGTGTGAGCTTTTGGTCCTCAGCCACCAGACTAACAGCTGCATGGTTTAGTTGGCATTCACATCAACTGCTGCATCTCTGCTCTAAGCACCCATAAAGAAAATGGCAGTTATCCATAAAAAGACAGGAAAACCCATGTACTGAATTCTTTCCACATTGGAAACACAACACAAACCTCTTTTATGGAAGTTATTTGAGACATGGGAAATCTGGCAGTGCAGAGTAATCAACACATTCCTTTCAACCTAGTCTTAGGAACTCACAAATTTTTATTTTAAGATGATACTACATGACACCTTCGAGGCAGGATTTCTTCTCTGTTTCCCCCCTTGCCAAGGCCTTGCAGTAGAACCACTCAAGATTTCTGAGTTTACAAACTCTTGACAAATATCTTCATACAGCATGAGATAGACGTGTGTGCATGTTGCATTTCACATGCAGTATAAAAGCAATGAGCTGGCTGAGATGCAGGGTGTAGGTCACAGGTGGGAGACAGCAGTTTTAGAAGTGTCCCAAAGGGATTCTCTCTTTCAAGCTGAACCTGGCAGAAGCTGCTGGTCACTCCTTCCCACAGCCTGGGGTGCAGGTTACTCAGTGTCTTGTACCAATACAGCCCAGGTGATACCCACCTGCCTCAGCCTTGGCCTGGCAGCTGCACTTGAATTGCTGCAGGCATGCACAGAGTTAAAAACCTACGATTTGTCCACCCCTGCTTCCTGCCCCAACAGACTGCCTGAAATCCTGGAGAGGGAAAGAAGCCACAGTTCAACATCTCTGCATCCCCCCAACTCTTCACTTGTCCATATGCTGAAGACAAATAATAAAATGTACCATGCACCCCTGACTACTTCCTGACAGACTGTGGTCTAGGTAATCCTGGTCTAGATAACCTTACAAAAGTAAAACCATGAAAATTAAATTTCTGGATTTCACATAATTCAAGATGAAAATTTTCACTGGAGAGAAGAAAAAGACACAATGTTTATTTTTTCTTATGTGGGGGAAAAGTAAGAAAGAGATCACTCTTATAGGATGAGTAATTAAGTCCTAAATGCATAATTACCTCATTATTTGTCACAATGTTTTTGGCTTTCAAACAGTAGACTCAAACAGAAACTTTAGTGGGTCACAAAAATTAAGTAAATTGAGCCATTTTTTACAAGACCTTGTTGAAATGAGGTAGTTTCACTACTGCTTGGATTCCTACCAACCAAAAAATAGTGATTTATTTTTCCTCTCCCTTCCTCCAATATGTTTAGCTTAGAAAATGGCCACAAACTCTGAAGGCAAATCTAAGCAAATCTGCAAAACAAGACAACGTGTATTATGAGTTCTCTGAGGGTAGCTCATTGAAAAGTTCCCCTAAACTGGAACACAGATTGTGACCTAATGTTTCTTTGTCTCTTTCTGGCCCCAAATATTTTTTTATTCTCTCTTCAACTTCCTGAAATTGTAAAATCTGTCTGATAAGTTTTATGTTCAGCAAAATGTCAAGAAAAAGCACTGGAATCAGAGAAAAAAAAATGTCCATAGGTATTGAAGCTCATATGGAAGCTTTGCTCTACTTTCAATGAAGTCAAGGAGGCAAAGAGAAATCCTCTGGTTTCTTATGGGATCCGTGCCATCCTGGCAGCTGCAGGCTGACTGAGCTGAAATTTGCCCTAAGTGGGATGTGCAGCCCTACCAGCAGTTCTGGGAGGATTATTGGAGACCCAAGAGCCTGTTAGAATATCTTCCTGGATTCCTTTTTGCTGTTCATGTACATGTTACAAAAAGATTGTCTGGAAGCACTGCACCCCTGTTGTCATATGAATAAATGGATAGTGGTCCAGAAGATGGTGGGGGAAAAAAAGGACATTTTTATTGCTGGGCAACAGCATGATACTGATGGTCAGATGACAGTGTAAATGTCAGTGACAGAATCACAAGACTGATAGCTGAGTCAACATAAAAATGAAATTTCATTTTAAAAAGAAGCACCTACTATTCCTTTGTTGTCAGAACAAGTACATTCCACCTACTATCCTTCTTTCAGCCTGCTGAATAGCAAGTAGCACTACACATAGCACTTTTTGCTAGCCCCTCTTTCTGTGTGCCTTTACTACAGATTTCAGGAGTTTGCCCAATATCCATTACCCAAACTGCCATCCCTGGTAAGTGTCCATGTGTGTGACAATCTAGCCTTGAAACATGCTGGATATCTCGTGCAACTGTTGATCTGAAAGTCTGTGAGGGAGTTTACAGTGTGATGACAGAAACAGTGAGGGAGGGAAAAGCATGTGGGTGTCAAACTAGCAACCACTCTTTTTGCTCTTAGGAGAGAAGGAACAGCTTTTGTTATGGTTTTGTGGTGTTTATCACAGTCAAAATGGTCACTGATACTCTGCAAGCTGCTCTTGGTCCAAGTCCCAGTCTGGTGGCTGACATTGATGATGCCAAATCCAGATTTCAATGTTCACTCACAAACATAAATCAGGTGGAAAGGGAAAAAGCTCAAAGCTACCCCAGAGGATCAGAAGCCCTAGTTCCCACTATCACAGATGGAGTTTGAAGAAAAAAAATTTTTTTTTTTCAATCTGTTTACTGTTCTGTTAATATGTGACAATGGATATCACTAAATTTTGTCTTAAGCGTCTTACCCTCTCTATATTCTCTGAACTGCAGTCACATATATTCTTGTGACTGAAACACTGGGAGAGATGGAATGGATTTCCAATTTCCTCTCCTCTTCCAAACATGAATACTGTCAGCTGCTTTTCACAAGGGCTGATGAGACAACCAGCAATCCGTCTTTCTATTTTCATCTCTTCAGGGCTTAACTCTTAAGTGATGCAGCAGCAGCTCTGCTCTGCTTCTCAGCACAGTGCTCAGTGTTACTCATGCAGATGCTTTTTCCAAACAGGCAAACCCACAAGAGTAAACATGCTATTGTTTATGAAAACTGCTTTCCCTGTGATTATTGTCGAGTTTGCATCCTTTCACAGATGAAGAATAAGAAACATGTTTGCTAGTCATGGATACTACTGGCAATTTGATCCTCACACCCTTGAATGGTTTGATCTGACAGACCAAACCTATAGAGGGCAATTGATTTAGACTCCTCAGACTGGAGAGCTGCAACTCCCTTTGCATTAGCTGAGGTTATGTTTTCTTAAGAAGTTTTCCTTCATGATGAGATTTTTTTTTTCCCCTGGACAAGTAATAAAAAGAAAGAAATTAAGAGCAAGAAGCCCTTTTAAATGCTAAATGAATATTTCTGCAATAATCCTTCTGCCTACAGCAGATATTCTTGTCATTATAAAACCAAATAAATCAATCATATTAACATGATTTCTTTCTCTTTAGTTTCAAGTGCTCAGCCTTCATAGTGGCTCCCTGCAGATATCCCATTCCAACAGGGTAGCAGGGAGCTAGGTGACAGTAACTGACACAAAAGGCTCAGAATCTACATCCTTGCCTTGCCTCCTGCCCACAAAACTAAAGCCCATGTCAGCACACCTCCCCCTGTCATATTGATATACATCCCTGCAGAGCCCAGGGCTGAATGCCTTCTTGCCACGCTCTCAAGGCTGCCAGCTGGACTGCTGTTTTGCCAAACTTCTAATGCATTTCAGTATGAGGACAGCACCACTCAGAGAATTCAACATTCAATAAAGTGCCATGACATTTTGTTAATATGTTAATATCTGTATTTTTAAAAACAATTATTCTATGCTGGATTATGTGCACATATATATTTTTAAAAGGCTGGATATTTTAATTGGAAAGTGCTTTTTGCAAAACTGTTTTTCTGTGTAGTAGTCAGACACTGCTTTTTTAGAGGCTCAGACACTGCTTATGTAAAGGTATTTCAAAATGCTACAAAACCCAAGATCATGATAAGCATTTAAATGATTTGTTCTTTGATTCTGGCAAAGGCCAGTGTTCTCAATTTCCAGAGCTGGTGAGATATGGCAGCCTGCAAATTTCACTTTCTTCTTTTATAAAAGTCTTTTCTGACAGCACCCCACTGGAAAAGCCTGCACACATTCTCCTGTCTGCATATAAGGATTGTATAACTCCTCTTCTTTAATGGCAGAATGGATGGAAACTCAGAGCTCAGCCTAAGGCCAACCCAAAAAGTAGCAGTGTGGCAAGTGCAATAATTTCATAGGAAAAATAAAATCAGTGTTGCCACTTGCTATGATTATAGGTGGCAGAATCAGGCCCAGAGTTACTCACGAACAGCTCTGTAGCTGACTGCTCAGCTGCCTTCTTCTGGGAGTAGATTTTTTAAAGAATTCTTTACTTCACAAGCCTGATGTGAAGAAAAAGCACAATTACCTTATTGTGAAGGAGGATGGGCCTATTCTCTGGCAATAAGGAACACTACCAAAGATATTCAGTGTCTGTGGAATACATGCCTTAAACAGAACATGCCATGTAAAGAAAATTGACACTGTCCAATACTCACAAGTCAGCAACTCACAAAGTGACTTTCCTCCTCAGGCATATGCATTGTCAGTCAATCCCAGCAGTCAGCAATGTCAGCTAAAGGTGCTGATCATTATTGCTAATGAGTATGGTTGCAAACATGGGAAACAAAAGGCCATTTTTCCGCTTACTCATTTAGCTAATTCACTAGAATTACACATGTGCATTGAAGGGTGGGAGAGCCTTCTTTAGTTGTAAACCAGGAATTTTTTAAAAGCATAGTTTTAATTTTACCTGTGTTATAAGTCCTAGCAATATTAGGAAAATAATCCCATGGCTACAGATAAGCCTGTATGTGGCTGCTGGCAAGAGCAGGTTGAAAGGCTATGTACTGTCAGTCACCTGAGGCCTGATGACAACTGATGGATCTCCTCAAAACCAGAAGAATCAAATTCACTAAATTTTCTCAGCTGAAAGGAAAAGAGATAGGTGATAATATACAATCATAGAATGGCTTGGGTTGTAAGGGACCTTAAAAGTCATGTTGCTCCAGCCCCGCTGCCATGGGCAGGGACACCTTTCACTGGACTAGGCTCCTCAAAGCCACATTCAGCCTGGCCTGGAACACTTCCAGGGATGAGGCATCCCCAGGTTCTCTGGGAAACCAGTTTCAGTCTCTCACCACTCTCACAATAAATAACTTCTTCCTAATATCCTATCTAAACCTGCCCTTTTTCAGTTTAAAACCCATTCCTTCCTGTGCTATCACTACAAGACCTCGTAAAAATTTTCTCTACATTTTCTTGTAGTTCTTCTTTAGGTGTTGAAAGGTGCTATAGGCTCTGAAGTCTTCTGTTCTCCACGTATAATAACTCTCAGCCTGTCTTCACAGGAGATGTGCTCCATCCCTCTGATCATCTTGGTGGCTTCCTCTGAACTTGCTTCAACAGGTCGGAAACCTTCCAGGTCCCCAGAGCTGTACTCCAGGTGGGGTCTCACAAAAGCAGAAAGCTGGAAAATCACCTCCCCTGATATAGGCCTCCATATACCTGCTTGTATGGGTGGAGATGGGTAGGAGTCATCACCTTCCCAAGCTCCCTGTGTCACAAGGTACTTTGGGATTCGTATCTGTTTGCTTTTCCTACAAACTGTGCTGGGGTCAAATGTATCCTGAATCCCTTTAGATTTCTCCAGTTTGCTCACCTTTATAAGTCAGTCTTGACTAAAATGAGCTGAAAGCATGGAAATACCAGTTTTGCACATTGGAAGCACAAGAAGAAAACCACTGAAGCTCTTTCAGGGAAAGTTTTAGAAAGCAAAAAGTGAGGAGAAGACTGCTGCCTTGACGACGTCATGCACACAAGAGAAGGTACAAGAGGAACATTTGGTGCCAGACTGTGCAGATTTTAGACTGAAATCTCATACAACATTACTATGGCACTGTGGGCTGTAAACCTCCCATGCACTATAGATGGAAGAGCATGTCAAGCCTGGGGCTGGTTATTTCTTGAGAGGATCAGTGTGACTGAGGAAGAGACTGGTATGATTTACCAGTTAACCCCACTCTGAGACAGCTCTGTGTACCCATTATGGTTTCAGCTATAATGTCCTGCAGGAGGTGCTATTTCCTGAGAGAAATTGAGATATGAAGTTTAAAAAGTTTTAAAATAATTCCAAGCCCACTTCCTGCAAGTGATTTGTCACATTTCTTGGTACAATTTCTGTTCTTGTCAAGTTCTGCTTCATGACATTGCATACAACATTTTTTGCTTCCCATTCATGATTACTGAAGGATCACAGTCACAGTAGCACATTTGTTATTATATTTCACACAAACAAAAATGTTGGTAAGGGCTTGAAACTTTAATTATTCAATCAGGGATTTTTTTTTTTTTGAATGAACGACACTCTGTAAAGAACCTTAAGATGGTAAATGATAGTTCACTGTGTTTCAAATTATCATCATTCACTTCTGTGTGAATGTTCAAAGTTTTTGCACTGTTCATTTAAAAATGTAGATTATAACCTTGTGGACCATGATGGATTGTATTTTGCAAATATGTATTTACAAAAGTTTTAATTATCATATGCGGTGCATGTATTTGCATGCAATTTGCATAATGTAATTTCAGTGCCTATCATGCAGGCAATATCTTGGAGAGTGTCTGCTGTGAAGATTCTTGATAAGTTTGGCATTTTTAAATGCAGTTGCTGCTTTTATGCAGGAATGGTTTTACTGCTCTCAAGGGCGCACACTGCTGCATATCTTGGAAAATCAGCAACCATACAGGTATTCTCTGGGGCAATGGCTGATTTTTTAAAAGCGATATATGTTTTCACCATAGACTGACAAGTGGATGAAATCCTTGCACTGCATGTTTGAAATTCATAACACGAGACATCATGAAAGCTAAGTATCTTTTTCCAAATGGAAGCATGTGTGTAGAGAAGAATATCTAATTTCAAAAAACCACACACAAATAGGAAACTTTAATCTTAGTGTTGTGCCTCATCTAAGGTGCTCCTGGCCTCCAATATCACAGAAATACAGAGTCACAGAATAAGCTGAATTGGAAGGGACCCACAAGGGTCATCGAAGTCCAACTCCTAGCCCTGCACAGGACACCCCAGGAGCCACACCCGTGCCTGACAGCATTGTCCAAATGCTTCTTTTGAGCTCTATCAGGTTGGTTCTGTGACCACTTCCCTGGGGAGCCTGTTTCAGACCCCAAACATCCTCTGGATGAAGAACCTTTTCCTGATATCCAACCTAAACCTCCCCTGACACCACTTCAATCACATGCAGTCAAATCCAAGATTTTTTACCATCTTATTAATACACAAAAGTCTGAAACCAGAGAAATTTAGCCTCACATCTCTGTACCAGTTCCTAGAGATTTTTTGTATCTCCTTGCTGCTGCTTTACTTTAATAATTGTGCAAGAAGACTCCATCAAAAAATGAATATTGATAGTAAGGATATAGTGATTCCTGCTATGAAAATCCTAACTGTAATCCCTTGTCAGGAAGGATAATTAGGAAGAAATAATCCTGCTGGTTCTTCCAACCTGTCTGAAAGTTAGACTGAGGTCTTTTCTGTGCAACTGTGTAAAGGCATCAAGGGAATAGGATCATTCCCACCTCTGCTCCGGCCAACTACAGTCTTGGGGCCAGATCTGAAGGACTGCAAAGAGAGATAACCTACAGAGGGAAAACATTCTGGAAATACATGGAAAGGTAGATCTATAAATACAGGAAAGAGATCAGGTAAACACAAGTCCCTCTTTGCTCCATGTCACTCCAGCAGATCTTGCTGGGTGCTTGGATATTAATTTTTTGCACTTAGATAAAAGTAAAGCATGGATGACTTCCCTAACCCCAAGCAGAAAAAGTGGAAGCACACTTCCTTTCTTCTCTCCTTGCTTTGTTTTTTGAGGTCCTACTGAGGAACAGGAAAATAGAGAAACATCTTAGAACCCCATTTCCATTTCCATACAAACCATACTTTCAAAAAATAATGTGAATTGTAGTCTTTAGATTTCTGCCTGATGTTTGCTTACTTTCACAGATAATCCAAAGTTTCCCTTTAGGGTTTATATTTTTAGAGGATTCCCTCAAGCCATCACTTACTGTA
Source organism: Pycnonotus jocosus (assembly GCA_013400435.1). Classification (NCBI taxonomy): domain Eukaryota; kingdom Metazoa; phylum Chordata; class Aves; order Passeriformes; family Pycnonotidae; genus Pycnonotus; species Pycnonotus jocosus. Next base: position 403,058 of record VWYP01032742.1, on the reverse strand, counting down.
ACCATCTCATATTACAAGAGTTAAGAGAAATACACAGAATTTACAGGCCTTTGCTCAGTATAAATCAAATCTCAAATACAAAGAACTAAAGAGGACATCCCATATCTTGCTATTACTAGTTTGCATATAAACTATTTTTCATACCCACACAAGGTTTCTGGAATGCCTTTTCCACACTCATGCTTGGAAACTGAACCTCCACACACATGTTTGTTTAGGAACTGCTTTTTGCCTTGCTAGCCCATTAATGAAGCTGTGTCTACAGAGGAACTGGAAGCTGTAGGTAAGAGCCCATTAGCCAACCCATACCAACACGTATTAAATGGGCTTTGAAAATCAGATTGAATAAAATGAAGAACAAAAGAAGAACCCATGATAAAATCACAAAACTCATTAAGATATTAATCAAAGTTATCATATGTTAGAATATCTCCCTAAATGGCTGTTTCTACTAAAACTATTTTAAATTTGTCTTTATCTGCCATTCTCTCATTTTCACGTTCTGTGCATAATTGAACATCCAGATTACCATGAATGTTTATAAATAATATAATTTCCACTCAAATATTTATAAGTCATTCATTTGAAATAACGTATCGACATGGGAAATATCAAATTCATGTTATGCTAGTGAGTCTCCTAAGCACCTAAACCATTCCAGTGAGACAATCAAGTAATACTTTAAGGCTTGAATAAATGAACACAGAATAAATGAAATTATTAAACTTCAATAACATACTAGCACAGCATTATATTGTGTCAGTAAAGAAAAGCTCATGAACTGCTAGGAAACCAAGAAACCAATGAATAATTTGAATAATGAATTCACCTGAAAATTAGCCAATCTTTTAATGAACAATTGCTGAACATTAAACAGGTGTAATACCTTGAATTTTTTTTATAATCCACTTTGTTCAGGCAATTCTATTATACTTGACCTGAAGCAAATATTAGAGAGCATTTAAAAATGTATAAAAGTGTTATTGATTTACCCTTCTGCAATTACTGATATCTTAAAGTTGTAAGTATCTATTCCTGCAGCTATACACTTACGAAATGAGAAATTTAAGCACAGTCCTATGCTTGTCTAAACCAAATTTAATTCAACACCACCTGGCTAACCTCTGCACCTTAGAGTTCCTGCTGTAGCAAGCAGAGCTACAGTAGGACAGTAGCAGCCTTTTAGGCATTTAGGTCTCATGTATCCAGTCCATATCAAAACCAAAAAGGTCCTGAATATAACTGGAAATTATCGGATATCTTTCTCAGAGCAACCACTGAAATGTACCATCCTCTTTAAATGCACTTATTATAGACTAGATCGTGAGTTTATCATTCAGATTGTTCAAGAGTTATTCCTTCCAGCTGTCATGCTGACACCACTGAGACAGCTAGGATGGCAGATACTCACTGCCATAAGGAAAAAGTTCACACAGGCTCCTGCTAGCCTGCAGGACAATGTTATAATGTTGCATCCCACAGGAACCTCATTTTGTAGCTTGTGAGGCATGGAATAGCCACAGTGGGGTGCATACTTAAATGTGAGTTTGCATGCAGCAATACCTGCCTAGCCTCCTAACTATCTAGGGATTTGAAAAAGCAGCTATTAAAGCCTTTTCCTTTTTAAAAAATGGTTAATATGCAGACTTACTCAACTGTAAACATAATGAAAATTTACTAATAGTGATAGATTTCCTTTTAAGTTATGCTAATCAAAAATGTATATTGAAGATTTTATGAAAAAAAATATAAACCCCATTTGTTTGTTATAAACATTTATAAAAATTGTGAACAGATGTTTGTCTAGAAAGAGTAGAATGATTTGCCAAAATCTTGCTCACACTAGGTGTATTCTTATAGGTACTTGAAACATGCTTAAAAATTGCAGGAGTAAAAGAGTTTCATATACTTTTTATATGGTCAAGCCAAATTAAGTAAATGTACATTGAGCAAACTACTGACATTTCATTAGACTAAATCAAATACAAAAATACATCAAAGTCACAACTGAGAAGGCCTCCATTCTTCAAAGTGCCTAATTTACAAATCCCAAATTAATGCACAATATAATCAGATTAATTTCAAAATATTTACCCTTGTTGGTTCTGTACTGGAGATTGAGAAAGCATCATTTTTCCTTCTAAATCCCAAGTTGTACATGAATTGGAAGATTTCTTCCAGGCAATATATTTGGATGTCTTTTCTAATATCAGATGTTTTCTGGATGGAAAATTATCTTAATGACCATCTGTCCCAAAAAATAATGGAGGCTTTGCTTCTGATGTAGAAGCTGTGTTTGTGGCCTTTATTTATGCAGTCATGAAATAATTTAGGTTGGAAGAGATCCCTGGAGATCTTATAGCTTAGGAAGGTATTTGGTCTATGCAATCTCCCTTTAAGTAATTTGTCTCATTTCTGTCATTTTCTTTGGATCATTAGAGTCATATAACTTGGGAGACAGCAAATCTGCTACTACAAATTAAGTTTTACACTTTTACTTAGGAAGGTAAAACTTCTTTTATATTTCATTAATCTATTGACCCCAGAGCAATTGAAGCATTCCTAGGATCAAATTCTATTAATTAATGATGGTGTTACAACTTACTAATGGAAAACTGAAGCAAGCTTTTTAAAAATAGGGCCTGATTTTGTCTGGCTTTTGAGCAGAGGCCCAACTGTGAAAGATTAACTTGACTTTCCTCCTACAGGATACAGAGAGAGATAACTCTCTTCTTTAACCTTTCATGAATCTAGCCAGAGAAGAAGAATGTGCATGGACCAACAGAAAACACATACTTGCCAATTGCTTCATGCAGTATTGGGATATGCAAAGAAAATCTGAAAGGCAATGTGCAGAAACTTATCTTGAGTAAAAATGCTGCATTTATGGACAAGGAAAGATGTAAGAGTAAAAGCCAAATGGAATCAATTAAAGCCTGCTGTCAGGATGCTGCGTGGGCCAGCTTCTCCTTGAGGGCTGGGGAGCTGGGAACTGAAGAGGAACTCCAGGCAGGGCAGGACAGGGCAGGACAGGGCCTTGCCAGCCAGGGCTCAGTCCAGTTGTGGCCAGGCCAGGAGAGCCAGGGACACCCAAATGTCGTGGCCAGGTTCAGCATTCATTTTGTTTTCAGCTTTATGAATAATTTTTATAATCTCATAAATAGACATGCCTTCTTAATGTTTCTCTCCCACAAGTACAACTGCTACAGTCATCACAAACATGCAACATGTCCAGGCAGAAGAGAGAATGACCCTCGTGACAACCAACTGGACCATTGCTATTTCCTGAAGGTATGAATGAAAAGGAAATTCAAAACCGTGGAGAAGGTGACAAGTCCCCAGTGTTGTTATTTCCTTTTACTCTATGGCTGAATGATATGCAAAAGGTTTAGAATCAGTCTCTAAGAAACCACTCACAGAAATCTACCTCTATCAACAAGCTCTGAAAGCAAGTTTTTAAATCCATGTTTATACATGAAAATCAGAGAAAAAAACAGTTACTTCTAGGGGAGCATTCAAAATAAAAATATACTTGCTTATATTCATCCATTGAAATACCTACAAACTTACAGAATTTAAGGTTAAATCATATGAATTTAAAAGAAAATAAACAAAAAAATACCCAAACAGAACAAGAACAACAAAAAGAAAAACAAAATCCCAAACAGAACAATGTGGCGGGGGGAAAAGAAACTAGCCTTTTCAATAAAAATACTCTTGTGGGGCAAATGTAAGAACAGCAGTCTGAAACTTTGACTACAAGGACTGTTCCTCACAAAAAGGTAGAAGGGATAAAGGAAGAAAAATTGATAGAAATGGAGAGAGCCAGATGAGGAGCTCTTGATTTTCTGTATTATGTCCTGTGAGCTGTAAGTAAAGGAAGATTGCACAGTTGGTACTACCTCAGGAGAAACCTGGGATGTGATTAAAAGCCAAATAGGCAGAGTGCTTTCATCTGCTTCCTGCTGTCTTAGAAAGGACAAATGTTTGAGTTTTCCAAGTCCCCTTTAACCTTCTACTGGTGGCCACCTGTGCCTAGTCCTATATCTTCCACTCTACTTGATCTCTGGTGCATTAAAACTCCTTCTTTCCCATCTCAGTGAGAACTAAAGTGTGGGGAATTTTGATGTGCCCAGTCAGGAGGAATGGACACAAAGGACAGTCCTATAGAAACCTGAGCCTTGAGGGACCAGCAATTCTACATGGAAAAAATTACTTATCCCTCATGAATACCATGAGGTTTAGTCTGGATCCTCTAACTGTAGTCTGGTAACACCTGCTTATCTGGGGGATACAAAAGGAAATAAATGAGACTGCTCAGGATTAGTAAACATCAGTCAGTTAGAGAAATGAAGGAATATGAGAGTAGTATCAAGGTCACTTCTATCATGGTGCTTTTCAGAAAGTCTGTGGCAGGCAGAGGACACAACAGTTGGAAAAGAACGCAGATCTCTTGGTATTTTAAAGAAGAGTGTGAGAATACAGACATATAAAACCATCGGCAAGAAAATAATTTTTGGAGTGAATTAAAACTAAGAGAGAAGGGAGACAGGGAAAGGAAAAGTAGTAAATTCCTACATGACAGTCAAAGTAATTTGAAATATAAATATTTCATAACCTATCCACTGCATATTAATCATATTTCCAGTTGTAGGAAAGGAAGAATATTTAACCTGATGCCCCATTTGACAATATTTAGGAAACAATATTAATGGAAAAGAGAGAAAAAAAATTGATAGTATCTTCATGAAATAACATGTTATGTTTTCCTTAAGAGGGAATAAAATATAAATATTCACCAATTTAACCATTACTTAAAATCAAAAATTATTTACTAATTAGATTAATTTTTTTTTTAATTTGTGCAGCAAAATTTTCTCTGCAGTTGTTTTTGGGGGAAGAAGAGCAGTGGGAGAGCTGTGCAGATGTGAAACCTGTGTATCATCTATATAGCAACCACAGATAAAAACTAGAAGGGAATTTACACGAATGGGAATGAACTCTATTTGCCAGTCAGTTTGCCAGTCAGCTGTTGTCAAAGTCTTTGTTGTGATACAGGACCATGCACTCTGTCCTGGACAGTGACCCCCACTACAGCCAAGCAATTCTTTGCCACCCCACCCTTTTCTCTTTCTCATCTGCTTCTGTTATTTCCCCAGTTATTTTTCCTTTCTACACTGCACAACCTTCACCTTTTCACACTGTTTAGGTAGTGGGCTTTCTTTCCTTGAAAGCCTTTAGATATTGCCATGATTTAAGTGATTGAGGAACATTAAACTTCTCAGCCACTATTTTGTCTGTGAGAGGCAGTATCTCTGCATGGACAGCCAGTACTTGCACAGTGAAAATGACATTTCAATCCCTACTGAAATACTGCTAAGTAGAAGGATGCTGCATAAGTTAAAAAGAACTAGCTGTGAAAGACTGGCATTGTATTAGTGGGAACTACACAGTTTTGGCAGAGGAAGAACAGAACTATCCCTGGAAGTGTGACTCAGTTCAAAAAATGAAATTACTGCAAAAATTTTATTTATTTCCCTCAGCAACAAGTTTAACTGTGCTACAAGACACATAAACACCAATAAAATAGAAATGCATGTTTGTATTCTGAATAAAAATTTAAATATATATATACATCTGTTTAACAAAATTACAGCTTGAGCCAGTATTTGTCATGGAGCTGCCTAAACTGTCTAAAATATAAGTAGAATACAATGACACGCTTACTGTGAATTCAGTTATGACTTGGAAACTATATTTTTGTGCAAAAAACAGAAGAGAAATTATATCTTGATGATAGAAGTAAAATATCATTCCCAAAAAAGGACACCATTCTGTCATATTCTAGTCGTGTATATATACATTATATGTTATGTATGTGTACCATATAATTCTGCCAGCCAAGAAAAGAGGAAGGCAATAAAAACTCTGTAGATAAAAAGTAATGGAATTAACAGACAATGAAACTAATATTTACTAGGTCAGGTTTTACTACCTTGTCAGGGAAGTCTCTACTTTAGGACTCAAAAGCTGTGGAGATCAATGAATTCCAACTTAGGACTGTGTTGTCTAATATCCAAAGAGAGCAGAGGAATTACTTTCTTGTGTGTCTGTTTAATCAATGTCCAGAAATAGCAAGGATTATTTTTCAGGGCTGGTTTGACAGAGAAGTGTGTGATGGGTATTGGTTTAATAAGACAACCTCTTAAAATGCTACATTCAGGGAATCCTTAGAGAAGCTCATACCAGTATTCATTTGACAGCCTTCTTTGTAAAAAAAAAAAAAAAAAAAATCTCTTTAAAGAAAATAAAAATAAAAGTCATGAAGCTCAGTAAGGACAGATTTGATTTTTTTTTCCACCCCCATGAAATCACAAGTCTAATTTACCAGGCCTGGAGTTTTTTGTTACATTGAAACAGAAGCTCATTTAAAGCCAATGAGCCCATTCAACAATAGTGGAAATAGATCTGCTCCATTCTCCTCTCTGACACACCACCTTTACCACACACCATCTCATCACCATAAACCAACTAGCATTAGCCCACACTGGTCAATAGCTGCTTTGCAAAGAACTTCCTGTGCTCTCATTCATAAAGAGAAAAAAAGTACCAAGAAAAATTACTTCATTTTACTGCCTCAGAAAAAGAGGTGAGGAAAACTGTCTATCATACAACAGTTCTGTGTCCCAAGTAAAATACAGTACCCAAAGCCAAGATGCTTCATCCTCGGAAGTGTTGCAGTGCTGAAGCATTTATTATTGACTGTTCACATCTTCAAGTAGGTTGTCTCTGTGATTTCTACATTACCAATAAATGAAATACCTGATGATCAGAAGCTATACAATTGTAAGAAGTGTAAAAATTAAGATATATTGCAATACATAGTATTTTCAGAGACTTTTTAGAGCCTTCATTGCTTATGTATTTCATCCATTGAGGCTTTTTTGAAATCATAAGAGTTAAGCAATTGCTTTATATTAATTGAAAATGAAGATTCTTGTATTGATGCATGCCTTCAGTAACTAAAATAGAACAGTAATACAAAAGAATTTAAAAAAATAAAAAAAAAGAAAAAAAAAAGGTTGCTCTGTCCTACCCCTCCAAGGGCAGTGAAGTATATTTAGTAAGCTAAGCGCACACGTAACACTAAGGGCTAGGAGAAACCACAGTGTTTCATTCCACAGTTTTCTCAAGTTAATTTCCCAGAAAAATCTATTCAAAAATACTGGAAAATATTCATGCAAGATAAACCTGCTGCACAGTACCCCACTGACAATATAAAGTCATTAAAAATCCACCTTAACTTTGCATCTTTATAATACAAAGCTCCTAGAGCTCTTAGACTAGTCATACATCTCCTGACCATTTTGTAGCCCAGAAAGATGAACACCAGCTACTCCTTAAGATGATACTAAGTCCCTAATCATTCAACTTTTTAATGCCAGTTTTTTGGGGGCATGGATCTGAAACAGCCACTGCTACCCTGGCATTACAGAAAGAAAACAGCTTATAATATCCCGAGAATGTCTGGGATAATTATGGGTATAATATCTGAATTTAAAAGGAGTAAAGAGAAAAATTATTTATTTTCCTAAGTTGAAAACAAAACAAAGGCTTTATTCTTTCAGTTCAAAAATTCTTGAAACCAAGAGTGCATCTGAGATCTGATATCTAAAATAAGATGGAAGAAAATAAAAGGAGAAGGAAATATTATCAGTGATTGGGCTTAGGCTTCAGACTACTAGGCCTTGCTCACTGCTGCATGATGGAAAGTTTATTATGAAAATTACCTTCTAGTTTCAAACTTCACATCTATATAGAAATACACCCAGAATTCTTTTGATCCCCTCCTTTTTCATGTACTTGTCAGAATTTGATACATGTAACAATCTTTTTCAGTATGCTTTTACACTAATTTCTTTACATGCAAAACATAAACTTGAATCTTTCTTCTTCCTGTTTACATCCTTGGCATTATTTGCCTCTTTGTTAATTTCTATATTTGATTTCTTTCTCTTATATCAGCAGCTATATGCACAATATCCTTCAGTACTTTTGCCTGTGTGCCTCATCTTCGTTTGTCTTGAGAAAGATTCAAGCAGCAGCTAGTTTAGTCATTTTAAGCTCATTATTTCCTATCTTTATTCATGAGTTTACTTCCTTCCTGCTATTTATCTTTTTCTCATTGTAATTGTATAAGCCGCTCTGACTTTTCCTAACAAACCAGCTACCTCCTTTTATATATGTTGTAATTTCTTTTCTTCACACATGGTTCTTGTTTGGCGTACTATTATATCCTTCCACTTGGCAGAAAACAGGAATGCTCAAATAGCCAGGCTCAGAAAATCGTATTCTTCTTTATGAACAACACCTTATCAATATACATTGCTTATATACATTTTGAAAAAGTTGTTCTTGTAATTTATACTCCAAGTTCCTAGAAGAAAAAAAAAGATCTGTCTTTGGTATTTCAGTATATAACTTGAAATAATGTGAATCAGAAACAGTGCTTCTAATGCATATCTGATTTAATATTCAGACATATGTATATTACTTACTACTTGAAGAGATAAGAATCCTGAGCATACAACAGTTGTAGAAGCATTGCTTGCTTTCAGTAAGCAATTTTGTAAATCTCTTCTAGCCTTTAGAGAATTTAATAATTTTCATATTGCTGTTTCTCTACATGGTTATGTACGTGTTTGAACAGATATTCCTATGCACCTGTACTTAATGAGAAACATCAAAACTTGTTACCTATTTATTGTAGTAATTTCTTTTTCTTTACAGACCCTCTGTTCCCCAGATACACGGAGATCTCTCTGCTCAGCTCTGCTCCTGCTGGCTTTCCCAGTACATGTCTTGGACTTGGCAGGAAAACCACCATGCTTCGACAAGTGCCAGCACACATGCTGCCATGCTTCTCCCATGTTCAAATGGATTTGCTCTCATATGGGATGTGGAAAGAGGAATCACAGGACATTACTTCTGGCAGTGCACCGCCAATACACAATATGCCACAGCCAAAGCTGCAGACTTTAACCCATCTCAGTTCCCACCCCTGTCAAGTCAAAACATACATTAAACTCCCACCATGAATGCAGAAAGGTCTGGATTCATAGGGGAATGGGTAGGGGAAGACGAAAAACGTCTGAACACTTGCATCTTAGAACTTTTGCATACGTGGTTGAAGAGGTACTGCACATGGAAACTGGGAGATCGCTACCTTTAAATGCCTGGGGTTTGGGAATCCAGATCTTTTCTAGTGTTAATGGCTTCAAAAATGATTTGGAATATTTCCACATCAAAACTTTGATAAAAAGACCCCATTAGGATAGTCCTGTGCTCAGGAGGAAGCCCAAACCCTCTCACTTACAGTCCATTTCTCTTTCTTAAGAGACAGAAAGCAAGCTGTGGGGTCTTGTGGAGTTGTTGCTTATTTGGCATTTTCACAGCACTTAGGCAGTGCAACTCAGAGATTAAGAGAAACTGAGAGGTCAGAAGGTAGTGGCAAGGGAGATAATCTTGGCAAAGTGATTACCCAAATAAAGTCCATTTTTGTTTACCTTCTTTCTAGCTAAGAGTTTGTGCCCTTGTGCACATCTGGCTGTGGACAGTACAGTGCCTTTGTAAATGACAACAAAAATGGAGTGCATCTGGCTGTTCTGGCTTCTGTTGTGAGGCTGGCAAGGCGTGTCAGACCAAGCAAGCAGCAGCCATGTGTGGTAGCTACCAAGATGTTATTAGGTTGTGGAAGCACAGGGCATTGGTTACATTGGCCTCTATGACTGAGCACTGGCATCTCCAGCTCTGATGAGGCTGGCTGCTAGGCAGATGTGTGCAGCACGAGGTTGAATCAGTGGAACTCCAATATATTGTAGGACTAATTTACAGTGTCTTGTCAGTATGCCTTTTGGAACATGTGTTGGTTTTCTGATATGGCTTTTTTCTGGGTTATCCATGCATGTATGTTTCGAAGCCTTGCCTGTGGCATACCAAGTCCTGCTGCTTTCCAAATTTGCACTTGTTCCCAAGGTCTGGGAAAGTAACTTTGAAAGTGCTTGTACAGACTTCGCAACAGGACAGAATCTTTGGGTCACTTTGTGACAGCAAAATATGAGGGGAACTCCAAACAATCAGAATCAGAAACAAAAATACATACTGGAAAGCTCAGTACAGTTGAGACATTATTATGTGAAGCTAAACTAGACAACTTCAATTGAAAACAAAAATTAAAATAATTCAATTAAAATCAGTAGGAACAAATATTTTGGTCCAAACTCAATTTAAAATGTGCTGCAGACAGCATGAGATGCAGAGGTTGTATGTCATAAAAGAATCCAGAAAGGGTAAGGTTGGAGACCAGCTGTCCTTAATGGTATGTGTATACAGGCCATACATCCTGTTGGTTTACAGACCTCTCAGCTGGAAACAGAAACTCAACCATTTAGTTAACAACTGACAAGAGGTATTAGAAATAGCCTCTCAGTAAGTACCACCAACACGGAAAGAAAAATCTTCATTATCTGTTTGTGTTTAGATCTAAGAGAACTAAATAGATTGAAAAAATGTTCCGTGAAGTGAGGCATTATTATTTCACTAACTTAACTGTATATCTGCTTTGCTTTTACAGATCTCCCCAGATATGAGGCATTCAAGGCGAGCCACATTCGATGCACTATACATGAGGTAGTAGTTTCATGGGCTTCCTTTGGCTTAAAATATATTCCTGACAATTTTCACTCAGTGCTACATATTTCTTGAAGAAACTGAATCTATTGAAATGCACAGAGATGATGTTCTGACTTTTGAGAGTACAGTAACAGAATATCACAAAAGACTAAAAGGTGCATTTGACAGGATTGTGAAATAGGACTCAAATTATACAACAAATGTAAAGCATCAGGCTCCAGAAATATTTGAAAGAAGGCCTAGATAAGGCAGTCAATTCCTAGGTATTCCAGACTTCAAAGATGAAAAGACAAATGAGTGTGCAAAGTGGGAGGGATGGTAAAATCTGTGGGAAAATTCATGCCAAGCTTGACAGTCTTTATTAATAGCTGTCAAGCACTCAGAAAGAAGAGCACACAATGGCATTCAAGCTTGGACAGAGACTTTCAAAGTTACTATTCTTAAGTATTTTGATCATATTATATAGACCGAGGCATTTTCAGATGTTTTGGAAAATTGCTGAATGATAGGATGCTTACCAAGTAGGCTGAATCCAGGGCACTTATGATATCAGAATGTCCCTATGCTTTAGCAGATGGAAAGATAGGTGAAAGAAGTTTTACATATTCACCTACAGAAAGCTGTCAACAGCAAGAACTAGTCACATGACATTGGTGCTCAGCAAAGGTGTCACTGGTCAAATATAACTGCAAAATAGGGTGGGGTTTTACAAATGGCAGCTAAACTGTTTGAAAATATATAATGAACCTGAAACATACTGATAGAGACAAGATGAATTCTCACAAATAAAGATGTATTATTGCTCATGGGAATAGTAACAAAAAAATCTGTCTCAAAAGCCATATTGCTGGACTCTTATTTGTGTTACTATAAGGTTACATGGAGAAATTTGTTCCAATTTTTTTATGGGAAGAATTAAATCTGCATTTGCCAGATGCATCCTAGAAACTGCTAGATCTTGTCCTAGTCTACCACCTGATAGACAGAACTGGATTGTGGGTTTCAACATGTAAGCTGTAAAATTCAAGTTTTAGCTGACGTCCTTAGCTGAATGGGCTGGCGGAAAATGCCATTAGACAGATAAAATGTTATTCACAAGAAAGTCTAGAAGAGACGTGTTCTTACTTCTGACAAATGTGTGAGCGCTATCTCTAGAATAGTCTACCACTTGCTGAAATTTAGTTTAACGCAACAGTCAAGATCAGACCTCTTCAATTAGGAGGAAAATCAAAACCAAAACTGTTTCTAAATATAAAATGATACAATGATAGTGTGAATGTGGTACTAGAATATTAATGCCTGGAAGTTACAGACTGTCTGCATAATGGCATTTAATGGATGCAAGGGGACAGTGACTTGTGGAACTGTGCTGTTTTCATCTTATTCAAACTTGGGAACACATTTTATGGGAAGCTTGAAGACATTCCAATGTTTTTTTGATTAAAAAAAAATGCACCAGGCAAAACATTGCTAGCCAGTCAAAGGAGGTGACTGTCCCAGTCTGTTCTGGATCTGTGTGGACTCAGCTTGAGTCCTGGAGGCACTTTTGGCACTAAATATAAGAAAGACATAGAGCTGTTAGAGAGTGTCCAAAAAAGGGCCACAGGGACGGCAAAGGGTTTGGAAGCAAAGCCGTGTGAGAAGTGGCTGATGTCACTTGGTCTGTTCAGCCTGGAGAAGAGAAGACTGAGGACAGACCTCGCTGCAGTTACAACTTCCTCATGAGGGAAGAGGAGGGGCAGACACTGATCTCTTCTCTGTGGTGACCAGTGACAGGACCTGAGGGAATAGCCTGAAGCTGTGTCAAGGGAGGTGTAGGTTGGATACCAGGAAAATGTTCTTCACCCACAGAATGGTTGTGCACTGCAACAGGCTCCTCATAGCAACAGCCTGACAGAGTTCAAGAAGTGTTTGGACAATGCCCTCAGATACATGGTATGACTCTTGGGAATGGTCCTGTACAGGACCAGGAGTGGGATGTGGTGAGCTTTGTGGATCCCTTCCAACTCAGCATATTCTTTGACTCTATAACAGTGGTGGGGAAGGACAAAGGAGGAGAGAGAAACCCCTTTTCCCTGAAAACAAAGTGAAAGTAGAATTGTACAAAGATCTAGAGGATTGCAGAATGGTGGAAAATGAGTCAAACTCTGTGCTCTTAGAAGACGAATGGGTTATGTAGAGCACTACTGAAATGGTTTGACGGGTTTTTTTACGACCCCTGTTTAGGGTGAGTGTTTAGGGTGAGATCAGCTTCTGTTTCTAAAATAAAAAGAAAGCCAAGGAATTCATGTACTAGCCCTATGAAGTAGAATAACAAGGAGCAAAGTGCATGATTTTAGACCATTAAATCGAAACCATGAGTTCTGAGCAGAAGGCATGCTAATGTCAGAAGAGAGGAAATCTGGATCTGTCTTTCTTTGTACTCTTTATATAGTGAAATTTCATAGGAAAGAGCAACTCCGATAATGAAGAGGTGACAAGTTTCATCAATTACCTTCTGGGTTTTAGTTGCCAGCTGCCAGCTGAGCCTCATTTCTTCCCTAGTCCAGCACAAAGAGAAAGTGCAAACACTCTCATTCTTTGGGATGAAGCAAATCAGCTGTGTCAGGCAACACTGAAAATGGGAGAGAAGGTTTAAGAACCTGTTTCTGCTGCTTCCCAGTGAGGTCTGCTCGCCTGCTAAGTAATACACTTATCTAATGTCCTTATTAATATGGCACACCCAAACACCAATAGGGAAGAGGCTTGCCAGCATGGTCCAAATATGGAGTATAAGCATATAATTTTGCTTACAGCTATAGCTGCAGAGACACTTGGACATTGGTTGGAAGTAGATGCCTTATCCTCAGCAGGTGAAACGACTGCCACCACATCAGCAATCTCCCCAGCATCCATGTACAGCAAAGCTGCATTGGATACATTGACCAAGCTCTGTGAATGTGATGTAATTGACAGAGATCAGGCAGCTGTGGTTGGATTCAAACAACTCTGCAATAATTATACAGTCAGTTCTCATTCAAAACTACTGGATGATGAAAAAATTCCCATGATCTGTGAAACCATTTTAACTTTGTATCCAACATATGAGCTGATTTCTCACCTTGGTGAGACTAGACTCAATCAGAAGCAGCTAAAACTAATACAATTATAGTACTATGTACTAGAAAAAATGGTATCAGGACTTATATCTATGTAAAAAATTGGATTGTTTTAACTTTAGAGTTCCAAAATCTTCTTGACATGAAGGTCAAACAATACACCAGGATGGTATTAGCTCCTAGCAGAGAGCTGCACTCAACATTAACCTGCCGTCTAGTCTGTCTCTGCTCAAGACAACCCTGAGCCAAGGGGTGGCACAGTGCAGGAAACACTAAAGAGACACAAGGTGGATTATGAGGGCTGATAGTCTGCTTTCAGGGCCCATCAAGCCTTAGGACTCCTTTCTTTCCCATATGCATAAAATTTCATTTGTAGAGAATATATGCCTAGGTTACTTAGAGGATACTGTGCTGATGCAAATATATGTAGAAGAGGAGAGATACAATGATATTATCTGGAGAGAATGTTCCCCATCCTGAATACAATACAATGATATTATTTTAGGAAAATGTTCCCCATGCTGAAGGACTACATCAGTTCTTGAACTAGAAAAGAATAAAACTGAGGTGATAAAACCAGCAAGAACTCAGAATTTAGAAGATTGTGTTGTCTTAAAAAACCAAGCCAAAAATCTAGGTCAGTGTTACTTGCAGCACCACAAAAAATAGTAACCAGACACACAAAAAGGAAAGAGGGGAACAAAGGTTTATTGGGCAGTATCAGGACAATTAAATGTCAAAAACCACCCAGTCTCCATAAAAGCTCAGTGATAAAAATACCATCCCATAAAAGCTGAAAATAGCAGAAGAACCTTAGAGGAATAAGTGTCCCACTTTTATGAATGTGACCTATAGGCTGAATTACTAAAATTTTAGCATAGGTAACTGAAGATTAGAAAGACAGCATGTAGCTATAAGTGAGCATGTACTGGACTAATAACCTCAAAATATGTGACTGAGGAAGCTCACAGAATAAGCCATAATCCATTTAAAAAGCTTTAGATGTGAAAGGACAGCAGTAACAGGTAGCATATCCATAACGTGATGCTATATTTAAAAATAGATGACATATACAGCAAATTAAGAGAAAGTAACTCTCTTCTAGCATTTTTTTGCCCTTAGGAAATAAAATTCAAAGACAATTTGTGACACTTAAAGACATGCAGTGAAGTTTTTAATGAAGCATATGAAAGGAAACAAACTAAAAAAAAAAAAGACAAGTGAGGTGGTGGATCAAAACCAAATTAACTTCATTTCATGACTTCATCATTTGAGCCATTCCATCGCTGTACTTCCAGATCTTTCAGAGATATGCCTATTTCTTCTAATCCTAGGTTTTTATATTCCTCTAGAGTGAGACAACCTAATCATTTCCATTCTCTCTTTCAGCTGAATCTTTAAAAGCTTTTTTATACATGAAAGAGCCTGCCTAATTTACTTCTGCTGCTTTTCAGGGGATGGTGCTGAGTTCACTGTCTCTGAGATGTCTATAGTCCTATCAGAAAACCAACATTTTTCCCTGCAGGTTGTCAGGAGTTTGAAAGGACTAACCAAACTCCTAATTGTTGTGTTAAGGAGGCAAAGCCTTGTGCTGCTAATCCGAAGAAGAACAGAGATTACAGACACTAAATCCAGAATTAAGGCATTTAAACCTTGGTTTATTTATGTTTTCTCAGTAGGAATTCTAGGGACAGGAAGATAAAATGCCCTCTGAGAACAGAAAAAATTACAGTGTGTAAGGATCTACTGTGCCCTGTCCTGCCCTGGGAAGGATTGCCTTAGGTTATTAGGTACTGCACAGGTGCCTAACTCTAGTAGATGAAATGTGAAATCAAGGAGAAAACATGCTTGAGATGAAGAGATTCCTGAAAGAAACATTAAAACAGTCTGGAGTAAGTAAGGAATGTGTGCATGTTAACGGTTACATATGTTTAGTGAAATTAATTTAAGACACATAGATCACCCACACAAGTTTATCCAAGATGCTGGGGCATCACATGATTATTCATTTACTCATCTTTAAATGGAACTAACTTCTCAGAAAGCAAAAGTGTGAGGTCTTGCTAGAGACAGCTTTAGAGTTCCTTCTATCCCCTCCTTTCATTTATTCCTGGATACAATCTCATGCTGAACCCTCTTCTGAGCAGCTGTAGTAATCACTTTGCTGAGTGGTGCAGAGAATCACTATGAGTTTCAAGACTGCACTAATTTACAGTCAAGGCTAAAGCCCTGTCTGAGACATCAAGGACCAAGCAGCAAATAGCTGATATACATGGCAGTTCACTAAAATCTCTGTTAGCTGTATGTAAAAAGCCCTCAAATTTTTCAAAGATGCTAGCAGCAGAGTTTGAGGGTACAGTTATACAGTACTTCCTTGGATTAAAGTCTACTGAAATAGCATAAATACTATTACCTGAGTATCAAAGCCCTACTGAAGGAAAAATAACTTTCCAGAATCTACTCACGTTTGATTGCACATATAGCAAAAGGAGTGCTCTTTTCTGACATGTTCAGATTATAAACAGATTTGGAGAGACACGCAAATAAAACTTCAGTTAAACTTACTAACCACTTCCCTTTTAAAAATGATGAAAATATGTAACAGTAATTTAAACTACAGTCATTTGAACTACTTCACCAGCTACTGCTCAAAAATCAACTGCAAATGCATCTTTGAACTGCTTGTGTAGAAAAAAAAAACCTCTCTGTATCTAAGATGGTAACACAGCATGGCTAAGAAACTTATTTTGCAGAAAAAAAAATAGAGAAAACATATGCTGGTCTAAGGTGATGAAGGCCAGACAGCAACTTGGAGCACAACTATACACAGCCTGTTTCTAGTGCCTGTAAGTTTTTAATGTAAATATGAGGTTCATATCAAGCCAAGCTGAAGATTTTAAAATTGTGCTAATATGTTGAGACAGTCAAGTCTCACTGAGATTTTTCAGATGTTGCCATTTTGTATAAAGAGGGGTTTGTAAACAAAATAATCACCAAGACCACATAAAGACAAAATTGCCTGGATCTTTCCCTAAAAAACAGTGGTGTTCATTTACTCACAGTGTCATTTTTAACCACCAGGAATCTTGTTTTTCAACTCTACATATCACAGAGATTAATAAAACAGGACTGGTAGACCCGAGGTTACCAAATCTAGTTAGATTAATAACATGTGAAGAAGAAATCTTGTGTAGAGAGAGATGCTGGAGGAAAAGCCTCACATATATTTAGAGATGAGTTAGGTTATTTCTGTTTTAATATTATAAAACTATGGGACACCCACAGCTTAGCAAAATGAAAGCTTGCCATCTGAATCCATCATAATAAACACATGATGTGACAGAGTTAGAGAAATTGTGACATTAATACTATTTTTAATGCTGCATAGCTGAACCTGATAGCATCATCGAGAAGCAAAATAGAGGGACATAACATAATATAGTGTTCCTGGCAAGCTGAAAAATAGAA
The DNA here is from genome assembly GCA_013400435.1 of Pycnonotus jocosus. Classification (NCBI taxonomy): domain Eukaryota; kingdom Metazoa; phylum Chordata; class Aves; order Passeriformes; family Pycnonotidae; genus Pycnonotus; species Pycnonotus jocosus. The sequence goes on along the minus strand of VWYP01032742.1, from coordinate 385,800 downwards.
CAGGGATCTCAGAACCTGAGACTCATCCAACCTATTTCTAGTGCATGAAACACAAAGGATGCAAATAAACCATAATAATAATGGATTACAAAAGTAATGGTCTATAGACATATCAAAAAGATAGGGCCTGTGAACAGCAGAAAACAAGTAATTTAAGTAATTTTCCATCACATTAAGTCCTAAAGGAAAGAAGAATCCAAAGAAAAACAATTTTGTCCTTTCCAGACCATAAAAATGCATTTTCAATTTAGAGGAAAAAACCCAACATCCTTTATACTTTGATGCTTTTTTTGGTCTTTGATGGTCATCTCAATTAGGGATTATGAAAAAATGTCTTCCCTGTTCACCATGCTTGCCTGGGTATGAGTGCCTGATGATTTCTTGCACTGTGGTGTGTGCATAGATAACTGTTATGTATTAAGATAGCTAATGAGTGGAACATTTTATAAAAATATTTATAAAAGCATTTACTGAATTTATCAAGCTGTAATCACAGTAAAGTTCCTGTGATTAGACATTTCAAATGGCTTCCTGACTGCACCTCCTAAAAATTCACATTTGCATTAGTACTTAACCTTTTGCATTTTATCCAGACTCTGATTTTTGACACTTAAAGACCAAGTGCACTTTCTCTCTGAATCAGTCACTGGTAATCTCCCCAGTCATCAAGGTCTCATTTTGAGCAGGCTTAAATCAAAAATATGGCAAATTGTACAGATAAATAAATTGAACAAAAATTAGTAAATAAACCAAACATAAGAGACTAGGCTTAAAATAAGAAAACCCTACTGAATTGGTCACCACTGAAGAATACAGATTGTTTGAATTATCTCACACTTTTGGAGCCCACTGGTAACAGCTTCCAATAAACATTTTTGCCTAGCTGGCACATCCCAAACATTTCCTGAAACTTGGGCTGATATTGCTGTTTATTACTAAAATTGCCTGTGACTTCCTAGGCAAAGATTTTATTTAAAGTAATTTGTAACTTGGAAAAATACCTGTGTCTCTGCCCACTGTTTACCTCAGGCTCTCTTTTTTATTGATGTCTTTTTAAAATATCCAGAACAATTTTGTAATTTCTACTATCTTAGCTACAGCAAAAGATTATTTTGCCTTTGTAAAAATTCTCTTGTGACCTTCTTTTGAAAAGTTCTTGCAAACTCCATCTTGAAATTCGTGAGGGCATACAGAATTTTTATTAGACTGTCTTTTGAAAATATACTTTTAGTCAATGCTCATCTCTCTCTTAAGTATTCAGGGCCCAGGGAAGGGCTCTTGACCAACCTCCTGCTCAAAAGAGGATCAGCTCTGAGGTCAAACCAGGCTGAGATCCATGGTAAAAGTGTCAGAGCAAGGAGATCAAACAGATCAAAGAGGAGACTCATGTGGCAGCTTGAAAATCTCCTTAGCCTCGCTAGCCAATGCCAAAAGTGTCAGTTTTTTACCTAGATGGTATTGTTGCTTCTAGAGATGGCTGGTATAGATACCTAAGAATTACACTTCATTTTCCCAGAAAAATAATTACTACAAGAACAGCAAAATCAAGGCATCCAAAGACAGAATGGTGACTTTTCCAATGGTTAGGCACAGAAAACAACATTAATTTTTCCTTTGTGTTTAAAACTTAAAACTATGTCATCTTCCCCTCTCAAATCTCAGGTTTTTTAGGCTGCCGAAAAGATCAAGATTCTTATGCAAAGTCAACCTAAAATACTGTTAAAATTTAAATAATTTGTTTCACTATTAGGTTAACATTTTCATTCTTTTTCCTTTCTAACATGGTTCATTTTTTAAATGCAAATTCCTCTCAGACAGAAAAGACAGAATTTTCACTTACAAGAATCTGAATTAAAATAATTCAGCATAGCATAGAGAAAATATTTCAGCTAGAAAAGTAAAAAAATAATTACTTTTATGTCTTCAAACATTACCTAATAATGTACACTCTCACAAGTTTCTGTATATTTTTAGTTCCTTCAAAATGCCAGATATATTATTAAAAATTAGAACTACCTTTTCACCACCACTCGTGCCTTTTCTTGCATAGCTTCAGAATATGAATTTCTTAACAATGAACTTCAGAACACGCTTGCAAGATGGGAGAAGAAGGTTAGTTATTTCTTCTTCATAGGAGATGAACTGAGACATGAGATAAAACCAGTAGGTACATACTAATTTGGAAATCCAATAAGGATACCTACTAACCAGTCCTTTAGATTACTACTACAGAAATATTTTATTTAATCGATTATGTATGTATTTTACATTAATTTTTATGATAGATTGATGAACTCAGCATTTTTCCAAATCATACCTCAAGGCTTCAAAGCCTGGCTACCTGTTACAACCTTGTGCTACATGACTTTGTCAGCATTATACAGAAATGTGGTGTAAGTGGGGTATTGTGGCAGAGACAGGGCTTTCTAAAAAAACTTTATCATAGACAATGATGTTGAACTGTTTTAATAATAGACACTTTCTGCTTAGGAAAGGACCCGTCAGGATCATTGAGCCCAACTCCAGGCCCCATATAGCACCATCCCCAAGAGTGACACCATGTGTCTGAGAGCATTGTCCAAACACTTCTTAAACTCAGGTTCAAGAGCTCAGGACAGGCTGGTGCTGTGACCACTTCCCTGGAGAGCCTCTGCTGGTGCAAAATCACCTTCTGGGTGAAGAACTTTTCCTGATATTTAACCTAAACCTCCTCCCTCTGACACAGCTTCAGACCACTCCCTCAGGCCACTAATCACCACAGAGATCAGTGCCTGCCCCTCTTCTTCCCCTCATGAGGAGATTGCAGACTGCAATGAGCTCTCTCCTAAGTCTCCTCTTCTCCAGGCTGAAGAGACCAAGTGACCTCAGCTGCTCCTCATAAGGCTTCAACTCCAACCCCTCAACATCCTTGTGGCCCTCCTTTGGAAACTCTACAGTAGTTTAATGCCTTTTTTGTTTTGTGGCACCCAGAACTGCCCCCAGCACTCAAGCTGAGGCCTCCCAGTGTAGAGCAGAGGGGACAATCCCCTCCCTTGCCCAGCTGTGATGCTGTGCCTGATGCCCTCCAGGACAGGATTGGCCCTCCTGGCTGCCAGGGCAGAGCTGACTCATCTTCAACTTGCTACTGACCAGGACCCCCAGGTCCCTTTCTGCGGTGCTGCTCTCCAGCTTCTCATTCTCCAGTCTGTACACACAACCAGGGTTGCCCCATCTCAGGTGCAGAATCTTACACCACCCTTGTTAAACTACATATAGCTGGGGATTGCCCAGCCCTCCAACTTTTTGAGGTCTCTCTGCCTTTAAGGAAGTCAACAAGTCCCAGTTTAGTGTCATTGGCAAACTTACTCAGTATTCTTTCAAGCCCTCAGTATTCCTCCAAGTCATTAATGAAAAGAACTAAACCTAAGATGTTTTGAAGCACACAGGGCCAATGATGGAGCCCTGTATAACCCCCCTCCAGTGACAAGTCACCAGTCTGATTGCAACCCACTCACTGTACCCCTTTGCACCTGACACATGAGCCAGTGCCACCCACTGTGTGACCTGGATATCCAGCTGTGTGCTGGACATTTTGTCCAGAAGGATACTGTGAGAAATAGTATCAGAAGCTTTACTGAAATCCAAATAGAATCCCTTGATCAGCCAGGTAGATCCTGTTTAGAAGGAAATCAGGTTCAACAAGCAGGGCTTTCCCCTCATGAAGCCATGCTGGTTGTGACCCCTGACTGAGTTGTCCTCCAGGTGTTTTTCAGTACTTCCCAATATAATCCTTTCCATGATTTTAACAGCCACTGATGTGAGACTGAGAGGCCTGTAGTTTTGCCCTTCTTGAAAACTGGGACAACATTCACAAGCTTCCAGTCAACTAGAACCTCTCTGGGTTCCCAAGATCACTCAAAAATCATTGAGAGAAGCTTTACAATGGCATTACCTAGGTCCTTAAGGATTGTCTGATGAATCTTTTCAGGCCCCATGGATTTGTAGGGATCCAGCTGGAGCAGCAGATTCTAAAGAAATTCAGGGTCAACTGCGAGCTGATAATTTGTGCAGTTATGGTCCTCCAGCTTGAGCCTCCTTGTTCTCTTGCCCTCTGATTTGTTTGTTATATGTGTGATATTTCAGTATTCCCTGAGGCAGAGTTATTCCAAACAGCAGTTGCCTTCTGACACAGCCCTGCCTGTACCCAGAGGAAGTCTGCAGCATGTACTGAATAAAGCAGTGTCTTATGGAGAAGGAATCTTGCAGTTAATTAATTAAGGAGTGCTTCATGGAATTCTTAAATGCCAAGTGATTTATTTCATAACTTTAGGAATAAAGTCAAAAAGTAGTTCTCTCTGTGTGTACGCATGTCTGCATCCCAAATGTCTTCCTCCTCCAGCTTTTCCTTCTCTTTTTAAGCACATGTTTTCCCAGCAACTTCTTGCAATGGAATATAAGCTGAATGTTATCTGCTCTTGTGAAATGATACCAGGCAAGAAATAAATTAAGTATCCGAACACAGGTTTGATGATTCATGCATCTTTCTTTTCCTACACAGTTATGTTCCAGATCCTTTTCATGCTATCATTATTTTTACACCAACTAGTAAGGGTCCTCACAACAAGAAATTAGGCCAAATACATGCAGCCCAGCATAAATAAGTATACAACATTGAATATGTAGATTTTGTCCCATATTTCATGGTGAAAACATTTGATCTGTACATATAATAATCTGGAGAGCATGAATTTTGAGAGTTCAGACAATCAAAATGGAAAGCCCGTGTACAATTAGAATGTCTATCAGGACAAAATAATGATGATATCTGTTCTTTGCTCAAGTTTTTGCATGAATGAAATGTCTCCAGAAGTGCCAACAGGTACCAATATGCTTGGGGAAAGGTGTAGGGCATACCTAGTCCCTACCCTTGGCAGATAGCATCTGCCCAATGACTAACAAGTGGTCTTGGGTTTGGTTTCACTTTATTTTGGTATTTATTGGGCAGACAGATAGCTCTATGCTAGCATTATTAACTAAGTATTCTTACATACAAGTGCATTGATTCAGTCTTGTGTAACATGTTGTCCTATATTGCCCCATAAGAGTTCCTTCCAGCCTTGAATACACAGCCTGCCTACAGGTCCCTACTGGAAGAGAGGTCCTACCTAAAAGCAGGTTCTCCTAGTGTCCTCTCTAGTGTTTCACCTCACTGAAGGGCATCTATTATTTTCAGTTCTATTAATCTTTTTTAATTCTTTGCCTAGACATGAGACACTTTCAAAGCTTTCAACACCACAGTGTGGAAGAAAATTCAGTGCTGACTGCCACAGCTGACAAGAATAAGCTTGCAACATATAAATGAAATTAAATGGGAAAACAATGCTGTGCAAAAGCAAAATGCAGGTTTAAGCTCAGGAGATTTAGTTTCATGTTCTGAGTCAGGCATCAAAATTCTCAAGGAAGCTTTTCTTCCCTGAAAATCTACCTAGCTTAGGATAATGTTGGTTCTTATTTCCTATGTGAGAAATACATTGTAAAAAAAGTATTGCTTAGGGTATAGCAATTACAAAAAACATTATGTTGGGTTTTATTTGTTTTCTTCTTTTGACTTCCTTTTCATTGTTGAAATTTAATTATCATTAAAAAAAAAAAAAAAGCAAACATTTTATTCAAAGTGCAGAAAGGAAGAAAAAAGGAAATGCTATTTTAATCCTTTATGTAGCTGACAGGGGGGTTTTAATCACCTTAGAGCTGACAATGCAATTGGGGCCTATCTCATTCAGATCAAGTCTGAATACTGCAGATGCTAATAAACAGCTTCTTCTTCTTCTTTTTAATAGGAGATATCTATTGGAATAGTCCATGAGATTAGGTAGTTTGCTTTCAGATTCTTCTGTACAGCTGACACCCTACCCCTATTTTCTGCTGCTTTGTTTGTCCTTAACATGTAATTTTTTTCTACGAATGAGTAAAATATTTGCTTTAGTAAATGACTGCAAAATTGATATCATGCCTAGGCTGAAAAATTTGTATGATAATTTGGAAAAACTCATACCAAATAATTAATAATTACCAATGTCCAGAAATAATATTCTGTTTCTTGTATTGACTGCTACAGGCTGTTTGCATGACATTATTGCTATGTACTTCCACCTCCTCAACAAAAAATTTAAAGTTACTAGGCTTGACTCAGTCATATTATGAAAAGAATTTCAAATCCACAGCTATTTTCCTCTATAGGCAGATATTTAGGGAAAGGATCTAACAGGAAATTACAGCTGATAAATACACACCTCGGACTTGCTTATGGCTATGATAAAGAAACAGGGTCTCAGGTGAGATATGTAAGTGAAATCATTAAAAACCCAAAGAATTTATTGGGGTTTTTTTCTGTTTGTTATCAGTCAAAAATATCTAAGGACTTATTGCAAGTTAAATGGTGATTACGTCAGTTTCCAGAAGTGATATTCAGCTTCAGAACTTTTTTCTCTAAGAAAAAATATTGACGTTATCCAACAGTACATTCAATACCTAATACTGGCAATATTCATATAAGTTTTAAAAATGTTTAGGAAACACTTGAAGTGAATAAAAGTCAGGGAAGGATATGATTATCAGGCTAAAATGCTTATGTTCCACTCAGAACAGTTTAAGTTTTTGTTCCTTCACAGTGACCTTTTCTTTTTCGTGTAGTAATGACCACAAACCCACTCCTGCAATAAGAGTAACAATATTCAGTACTTTGAATAGCCTATTGTCTAGCAAATAGGGTTCATCCTATATTTACCATTCAGTCTACAGGGACAGATTTTCAAAAAACCACATAGAAAGTAAAGAGAAATTAAGCAGTTGTACTTCAATTAAAATCAGCAGGAGTCAAGGAGCTAATACCTTGGGCACAGCTTTAAAAATGTTGAGATGAGGACCAATTGACTGGTCAGAACTGGTATCTGGCAAAGAGTCTGAATTTCAAGGTTGTTTAGAGAGCATGAGTTCTCACAACACTAAATTAGAATGGGCAAAACTAGAGTTAAGCCAGTGTAATAGCCATCCCACAAAATTTGTTCTCAGGATGACCCTCAATATATGAACTCTTTCCTCTGTGAACTGCCCCTGTCCCTTTGCAATCAAATGACTAAATCATGTTACACGGTTATAGTCTCTGCAGTGGCCTTTGTGAGCCAGAATCAATTTATCAAATGGGATAAATGTACAGAATTGTCTAGCACATGAAAATGATTTCTGGATAATACCAGTACAGAGAAATTTATTGCTAGCTATTATTTTCTTTATCTGGGAAAAGAATAAACAAAAGTCCCAGGAACACTTACAGAGTGATTTCCAGGGAGGAGTTAGCCTTGCAACCTATTGCTACATGAAAAACTGGAGATCACTTCTTTTTGTGCAGGAGAGAGAAGCTTGAAACATCTGCTTCTGCTTGAATTTGGACGTGTTGAAAACTGATCTGGTCCTAGAACTGTAGGGTATTGCTCCTGCCTTGGAATGCTCTCACCGTGTATGCTGGCAAACACTGTAATGCACAAGGAATAAAAAAATAGTGAGCAATAATGAAACTCTTGAGCAGGTACAAAATACACCTTACACAAGGTTTGAAAATTAAATATATCCAAAAACAAATAATTCATCTGGGTGAAGTCTTGCAATATTATTATATTATAGAGAATAATTATGCCAAACCTACCTGCATCACAAAAAATTTAATCTATTAGCTGTTTTAAAACATTCATCATATAAATGCTAGAATTTATGAAATATTTGGCTTAAATAGCCAGTTTCTAGACAAATCTCATGGACAGAAAAAAAGATATTTCTTTTGGACAGATGTTCTCCCCTACTTTACACAAGTCATGATTTTTTAAAATTGATTAGCAATAACCCTCAGTAGAGGAAATTTGAACTGGACAGTAGCATCTAATCAGGAGCAGATGTTAAAGAGCATAAGAATGTTGGATAGGATTCAAATTTCACATGACTTTTTCTGTTCACTTGAGAGTGGTTTGGATCAGCCTGAGAAGCAATGTAGAACTAATGAGTAGAAAGTGATATTCAGATTACATAGCTGCTGGTAAAGCGCATAGAATAAAGAAAAAGAAAACCAAACCAAGGAAAGTTGGAAATTAGGGTAAAAATATAATAATCTACCAAAAACTGGACCTTTAAAAAAAGATGTATTTATGTTACGTTCCATCTTTTAAGAATTGTTGAATGCAAAAAATAAAATCTGAATACTAAACCCAAGAAGAGACCTGCTGAATGATCACCTGCCACAGCTGCAACTGGAATCCCATCTAACATCAACAAATTTAAGAGTTAAAAAAATTAGAATACGTCTATATTTCTAAGGAGTCCAGTTAGAGAATTTTCTCCAAGTATAGCTTTTTTATTATCACAGGAAATTTTAAACATATTTCGAACTATGAGTGTTAAAACACCTTTGAATTTAATTTGAGGCTGAATACTTATTACTCCTGGTATTGGTCTAATCCCACAAATAACCTCCACAAAGCCAGACTTTTATGGCCCTTCAGAGACTCGCTGATTTCAGTGGTTTCTCTGCTACCTATTCAATAGATCACTATTACATTACAAGTTCAGGTCTGTGCTCAGCAGAATATTTAAGAGCACACTTAAATCCATACTTACTCATCAGAGCACTCAACTATAAGCACATACTGAAACCCCTCCAGTATCAATATGACTTAAATATTTTACTGATTATGAGTAGATATTTCAACTGGGACACTGGCTGAGTATGCCAGCACATATACACCTCATTTCTCTTCTCTTCTTTAGCAAGGAATATGGAATATTTATTGTGACTTAGACTACTATTAAATTGTTGGATGTAGTTAAAAAAATTGTCAAATTGCATTTGACCTAACACATTTATATTTTTTACCTTTAAAAAAGTTTGTTGGAAACACAAGTCTTATACAGCATTTCTGTGATATTTTTCAGAGGACTCAAATATGATAAATTTTATTATTGTATTTCTGTGTTGGCCTAATTGAATAGAAACAGATGGAAAGGTGACCCACCTATTTTCACTGCCCACTTCAAAACAAACACCAGCTCTCAAAATTTTTTGAAGCAAATGTACATGGAAATAATTAAAAATTAATAAAAATCATGATGTTTTAAGCTGATTTAATAATAACTTACACTTTTTAAATTTAGAGTAATTGTTCTGAAAACTGTAGAATACATGGGCCTCTAAATACAGTTAGGATTGTTAGCCTGAAAGTGCTTCCTGTGTCTCGATAGTTACTAAACTTAAAAGAGGTGAAATATTTCATTTTAATTTTTCACATGACCCATTTTGAACAGATTGGTAGATGAAAATTTACTCACAAATTGTCTTTAAAATAAGCTTTGTGCCTCCAAATCTAGAATTTGAAAAAAACCTGCATTATTTCTAAGGGAAGTGGACGATACATAACATACTGCAAAATTTTCAAAACAAATAATCCGCAAATCACTAAAAATGAAAGATAATATAATTCTGTTATAAATTAAACCCAACTGTTGAAGAAAGTAAAATGACTGTCCTTTGTGCATAATAAATGTCAAAAGTAGGTGTTCTTTCATATGCAAACAGATAACTGAAGTCTCTAAAAAAATTAGTTGTGTCAGTCAACCCAAAGGTAAGGCCAGTTTTATGTCTCTTTTCTCTAAAACTTTTCCAGTGAAAGAGATGTCATTCCTAAAATCCAATTTGGCATTTCAATGTCTCTTTTTAATTCTGTACGTTTAGAATTGTTAGTGCTAGGACTGTGTTTTGATAGTCTGACAGCTGCAGGAGTATTTGCATTCGTAAATTATACACAGAACTATAAGTTGCCTGATACTGTTACAACACCCCAACACAAATATCTGGGGTGGTAGAAATAGTTAGGAAGAAAAGCATATTGAAAAAACTAAGGCCCATAACAAGGTTGAAGTTCTCATATTTTTGTGTCTGCTGCTAGTGGGGTGACAAACTGGTGTGACAGCCACCTCTGAGTGAGACACACGGGGTCCCTACTGAAGGCACCTCCCCAGCTGCCAGAAGAAAACCCCACCAGCATGTCCTTGTATGTTACTCTGTGGGTATCTGCATTTGCTGTTTCACAGTCCACAGAAGAGTAACTTTGGGTGAAATATTGTGATGTTGGCAAAAACCTTTTCCATCTTTTTTTTCAGGTTAGTAGATTGTATTTATGCACAAGGGCAATTGACTTTGCACTGTGTTTTCAAAACAAGAAGCATTATGCAGACTGCGAAGGATAAAATCCCTATGATTAGCCTCTTACCTCTGCAAGCTTAAATGGAGTTAATAATAAGCTTTGCAGTCTGCAGGTATAGTTGAAAAGGCATGAAGAAATCTGGTGTTCTAGCCAATATTGTATTTAGAGAAGAGCAGAAAATCTGAGTTGACCTCAACTAATGTTAATAGCAAAAGCAGTTTGAAGTTCAGGCTCTGTTCTCTGAAGCAACAGCCACATGTTTATGAACAACACCAAGGCTAACAGGAATACTCCAGTGATTATGGCAGCCTTACTAAAACTGTAGAAAAACTAATCACAATTAAAAACAGTCCCAATAGTTGAGTAATTTGATAATAACCCTATCTTCAAAAGATTCCCTATCTTCAAATTACTTTTAATGTAGAACTGACAACACTGAAAGTCTTTAGAAAAAAATCCAAAACTCTATTTAAATTTATTTTGAACTTTATGTAAACATATCATTATAGAAAAAGTAATGTTACAGGAACAGAAGAAATACATTTTTATAAAATTAATACTAATTTATATGTCTTAGCTATGTCACATGACTTTCCAGAAGACACTTAAAAATTTTTAAGTATTATAATGTAGGAAGAAAATAAACACTTGATAAAGGAAATTCTGAGAGGCTGTCCTTAATTCCAAGCCTTTGCATTACCAAGGCTGTATAGTTGTTAAAGGTGTCATTGAAGAGTTTTTAATCACTGAGTTGTCCTCTTCACCACTGAGTTCAACTAGCACTAGCACAGGTTGCCTGGGGATGTTCTGGAGTTTCCACCTTTGCAGATACTCAAAAGCCATCTGGATGATCTTGGGCAATCAACCTTAGGTAGCCCTGCTTGAGTAAGGGATTTGGACCAAATGACCTCCAGAGGTCACTTCCAACCTCAGGCTCTCTGCAATTCTGTGCTAACTCAGAATTTATCATCTTTCCTATTCTCTTCCTTGACTATGAATATTCCACTTAACTTCCCTGAAAAGTTCTTAGATGAAACCCTAGTCATGCAATACAAATTCACTCTTTGGTTACTATTTTATGTCCTCCTTCCCCTGAGCAGAAGGCAACCTAAGCCTACAGATATTATGAAGAATGTGGGACATTCAAACTCTTAAATGGTGTTTGTGCTGCTGAAACAGGGAGCAAGCAATTACAGCGCTTTTGGGTGCCCAAAGGGAGCTCACTGACAGATTGCCAGGTGAGCTCAAATATTTTATCAGTCCCATGTCTTGATCCATCCCATTGTTACTTGCTGTGCATGGAAAAAGTCATGTGGAGAAGGCATCAATGACAGGCTTAAAGCTTTGTGTAAAATGCCATTCAACTTGAAGTGCCCTCAAAAAGTACAAAAATGACCTTTGCTGACAAACACAAGGAGACACCAATACAGAAATGTGCTTTTGTTTCTTGTATTTTACAGACAAAAACTTCAACAAAAAGTCTCAAAAAAAATGAAGGAGTTCAATGAACTATGTCCATCTGGTCCCTCTTGCCCAAGGTATTGTTCATCTTAAACTATGCCAAATGGAGGCCATGAGCCTCTCAGCTTCAATGCTGAGTCATATGGAAAAAGTGATCCAACAGAGCACTAAAATCTGTGCAGCTCTGTTTGCCTCTCTCTTGTGGAAAAGGGAGCAAAGAGAATTGATAATAAAATGAAATTAAGAGATTAGCACTCAGCAGTCAAAGTCCCGCACAATCTTTGTATGTGTCTTTTTCCTGGTAGTGTGAAGACTCAAGGCATTCGAAACCATTATCTTTGGAGAGCTCACTTCTCAGTCAGTGAATCTGTCACAATGGCTAAGAATCTGTCAGGAGCTGTAACAAGCTCCCTCCCAACTGAAATGTACCTCTAGAATGCAACAGACAGTTTTGTAAACAGAAGCACTATACAGCAGTTTAAAAGAGAAAACTAAGAACGAAAATTAAAATTAGTGACAAAATTCCAAAGGGGTTTGATAGAGCTACACAAAATGTTGTGATTCACACAGAGGTTCAAAGAGGAGTTTGTGGGCTCTGTACACACTTATTCCACTCTGCATGGAATAGCAGAGAAGTGGTAGACTGGATCATAAATCTATGAGACTTAAAGCTCTACCTGAACTCCAAGACCCTAAAACATCTTCAGATTCCAGGGCTCAGGTAAGCGTTCTTGTGACTGACTCTGCAAGTGGGGACTATGCATAGAATTGACCTTAACAATTCTCCTTAGTCCTTTTGATCAGCCTCTTGGAAAAGCAATATCCCACATACTAACATTTGTTGCTCATATTACGCTGTCTCAGTGATGCACAGATTTGAATCACTAAAATTACAAGGCTGGATAAAGGAATTTTGTGTGTACACGCATCTCATCTTGACAACTTCTGTGTTAGAGCACATGCGTTCATTGGCAAGTCCACAGTCTGACACTCTTCTCACATTATTCACTTATCTGTTTGTATTTCTATCTGAAACTTGACAAAAAAAATTTCACATGCCAAAAAACATGTGAAACAGTGGGAGAAGTATTTCCCTACCACAGGTTGCTCCCAGGCATCTCCCTGGTAGCAGCCTAGAACATGCAAGGTGTTTAGATTCTCTCTTGGGGAAAAATGTGTGCCCCTATACCTTATAGAAACAGTCATGATTCACAGCATGCCTTGGGGATTGGAGTGAGATTTTCTTCTGAGTGTTTGATTAGAAAATTATCAACAGTTTTTCTGCATTCCCTCTCAAACTAATGGTAAACAAGTGCATTTTGGAAGAAAAAATAATCTCCCTTCATTGACCTGAATGTGTTGTTACACAACACTAGCAGGTTGCTCCACACTGAATATCACTGTAAAAAAGACACTGTGCAGTACCAAAAACATGTTGAGCACTAGAATAGTGAGTCTTCTGTATATCTGTTACTTCAATTTTATTTTATTTTGGGGGCTGGAAAGGGAGGGTTCTTTGCCGTTCAGAGTTTAGTGCAAAACTGTAAATGTAGGTTGCTTAGCAACTGCTTTTAAGGAGTGTTATTTGCTCTCAAAGATACAAGCTGTTATTTCTTGCCTTTTAAAACAAAAACATAAAAGAAGAAAAAATTGAACAAAAAGAAAAAAGATAATTATTTCACCAGTTTTTGATGTAAATGGCTCCTTTATATGCGTAAAGTGATGGCATGCAAGGTTTTTGTCCTCCACATCACATGATTTCCAACAGAGAACCCATAGCAAAGAAGTGATTTTCTATAAGAAGTACAGCCAAGTGGAACTGACATCGCGTACCAGCTCAGAAAAATAAATTACATGCAAGGCAATGTATTTCACGGGGGGGAAAAGTTAAGGGATCCAGGTCAAAGCAGCTCAAAATTTTCTTTTTTGGAAGACCTTGCTAGCAGCCTCTTGGAGAAAAACTGTAACGACCCCTCTGCACATCCCCCCACTCAGCTGTTTAATCCTCTGGAAGAGGCTGTGAAGGGGCAGAGGCTCAACAACACCAAGCCCACAGAGCTCACAGAACAGAACTGGGGAGACCCAGCTGCAAGGGACAGGATCACTGGGCTCCCTGAGGAGGACACTCCCCCATTTAGAAAGCTTTCACACCTTTGCAGGAATTGAAGCCCAGAAAAACAAACTAGCAATGGCTGCTCAAGAGAAAAATGCAATGGGTCCATATCTCTACCACTTCCATCTGCCTTCCTTCCTTACTGAATATGCAACACCTTAAAACTGCTTTTGCTGAATTTTGTGTGTTTTGATTTCATGAAGACAATGAGCATTATGTTGCATCATTATTATCATCTATTATTTAGCTGCAAAAAGACAACTTACAAAAACCAGACATACTGAAGGATGCAGAAAGCGATTTAAATTTATTTGGTATGTGCAGTTAGGGTTTCAACTTTCCATGAGAGAATGTGTGGTTTATAAAACAAGCATACTTACTTCTCTTGGAGGAAAAATTTATGCAGGGATGAGATCCAATTCAGACTACAGAGGCTAAGAATTTCAAAAGAAAGCATTTAAGGTATACATATGTCCTCAACAGTCCTTTAGCTCAAGGAATATATACATATATATTTATTTAATTTTTTATCCATCCTTAACAAGTAAGTCAATTATCTTAGAGGTAAGAGTCAACTATACGAATGTCTCTGCAAAACAAATAGAAATGAGAATTGGTAACAAAAATTAATCTGAGTAAATACAGTAGAAAACTTTTAAATTGCCGGCCACAAATCAAATATACTATCAAGAAGATTGACTCTGCAGCAGTTTAATATTCTTCTAATACTGACAGATGAATAGAGTTTAATAATAATCTGGTTTCTGTCAAGAATATCTTGCAGATAATGAAAGCTCCCAAGTCAAAACATAACTAGCCAGTCTTCAGAAAGATTAATTCTCCTGAAACCATTATATGACTAGAGTTAACAGGTTTAATCTACTTGGAAAGCTTTGTGTCCAGAGAATTTTAATATCTGCTAGCTGGCAAAAAAACCCAAAACAAAACAAAAAGAAAACACCCAAAAAACAAAAACAACCAAAACGACAACAACAATAAAATCCCACACAACAAGCAAACAAAAAATCAAACATATGTATAAGTTAATGAAGAGGTCAAAACTCGCTAATTAGGCCTGAATAGTTTGCATCATCAAGTATGCCAAATGTGTTGCACCAGAAAAAATTGTAGTCAAGTGATAGACCTATATCTCTTTCAAGTTCAAACCAGAGCTACAGCAGCACAAGACACTTTGACTGCAAATTGATTTAACTTTCCTTACCTTTTTTTAAGTAACTTTCCTGTGTAAAAACACAGTTCTATCTATAAGTGCTTAAGCATTTTGTGTTATCTTTGATGGTCACCCAAACAGAGCCTGATTTCAATATCTTATATTCTCATTTTTAGACAACATTGAGGACAAAATTTTCCTCTGTAGAGGGGAACTAAGATACATTCACCTAAGAAAATGGATGAAGTGAAATTCCTTTGCTGATGTGGTTCCAACACTAAAAGAAGAAACATCTTTTCTGATATACATTAAAAACAGTTCTTAAATGAATGGCCCTAGGAATCTGTATCTACATTTTGTTTGAAAAAATATAAAGAATGCACAACAGCACTGCCAAAAAGAAACACATGTAAAAACATGCAATTTTATTCCAAAAGGGCGAAAATTATTTTTCGTTTGCTTGTCATTCAGAAATTATTTTTTGCAACTCACTCTACAGATGAATGTCTCATGTGACTACAAGAGGGAGCAACGAAGGTAAATGCATGGAGTTATACAGCTGTGATCCTGTACAATTTTGTCATCATCCCAGCAGTGGAACCAGCAGTAGTGTCACTACAAAAACTTTTTACGGACACTGTTAATATCACAGAACATGTTATGACCTCAGCCAAATTCTTATTTGTTGGGGTGTTGTGCAAGACCTTAATGATTGTAGGAGACAATAGGAAAATGGGGTGGTAGATACATTTTAGATGGGCAACTGAGGACCTGACCTCTGCCAGGCCTCTCAACACGGCAATGGAAAAGTTGTAACCATGTCTCAATTCAATTTTCTTTTAGTCTAAAGCAGTATACAGGGGAATGTGGTGAGAAGTAATGAGCTCGTTTTGCTTCCACAAAAGTCATAATTGAGTCCAATAAAGCCCACAGTGTTTCTCCAGTGTGGTCCTGGCATCATTCAATTGGGTACCAAGCACTTTAGTCCCCAGGCACACATTTTCCCCAGAAAACTGCCAATACCATTAAGAAGCATGTAATATGTGCAGCGGTTACTTTTTCAGAAAGCAATCTATTGACTTATTTCAAACTGCAATTATTGCCAAAGTCAACTCGAACAAGTTAAAGGTTTTCCCAGAGCTGGAATTAAAGTAAATATGCATCTCTTTAGACTGCTCAGCCCTTTATAGCCCATGCATGACATAAGAAGTGTCAGGTTCAGAGCAATGATAGGGGTCATTCAAACTCTGAACTGCAGAAGAAAAGATAAAAGGAATGAAAACCATCAACAGACTGATTCTGAGTTCTAAAGTTAGTATCTGAGCATTGTCAACTGTGGTGTTACCACCTCTATTGGGTGGTTGCAGGTCTTTGGTTCCCAAGCCATTAGACCTGGAATGGCCAATCTAGTCTTTTCAAAGGGCACCTACTTTGGGCCTCTCAAGGCAGGCAGAGGAGAGTTGGTTGGCAGAACCTGATAAAGTAGGGGCATAGCTCACTTGGCACATTAACTTGCTCTAAAGCTGATAACACAGCCAGAAACTTGGGTTCACATTCTTTGTTTAAGCAATTTGAAAGGCCCATATTCCTTCTCAGGTGTCTCAAGGCATTGATGAATCTAAAGGGCCCTCTTAATTTTTGTAGTCTCAATTAGGCTGAAGTGTAGAAAAGATGTTAAAAAGAAGAGCATGCAGTGGAGTCCATTTCTGCAGCCTGGAAGCAGGCTACAAGGTCAGGGGGAAGATTGTAGCTTTTGCTATTGTTTCCTGGATTGTTACACATTCGTAAGACTCTTTTTTCTTTCTTTTCCTATTTTTTTTCCAAACAAATAACAAAACAAGCCAGGAAATTCTTAGTTAGAACTATTCGGCATGGTATTTTCCAATTGCATATTCACTAAAGTGGAACAAGAAAATCAGGAAAATTATGGAACTCTCTGTACCATGAGACACATTTTTAGGAGGTAGAAAATATATCTGGATATAAAATTCTTTTTTTGTCAGAACTTTAATAAAAAAAAAACAAATACAGAATGGTGGTCACTTGATTTTCCATAACATAGGTGTGAACTCTGGTTTGGGGCTTTTTACATTCTCGTTGAGGGAGTGTTTGTTGTCTGCTTAAAAAACTACAATTAACTCTCAAATAGCATCACCAAACATTTGGATCTTCCATCATTCTAAGGATTGCAGCTAAATTGTAGGAGTAAAATTACAAATTACATTTGTAATTTTTGACATTATAATATGACATCAATATGCACTACATGTGGAAACATTAACATTTATATAAAAATATTAATTACTTTCAGTTAACTTAGCCTTCTTACAGTCAGAAGAACATCAATTACAAACACAGTCTGCACTACCTCACCAATGCCATCTGAGGTTTAAATAAAGAAGTTGTGTTTTGATACTCTTTTGATATTTGGATAACATTCAGACTTTTTATTATATTTTTTTAGTGAAATGCCATCCTTGCCTGTAAGCTAGCAATTAAATTTATCTTTCCAGTAACAGCCTATACTGAACACAGGTTTGTACTTCAGTACAAACTAAAAGGTAGGAATTAGCATTATCTGTTGATAATGAAAAATGAGCTGAAAAAAGATTCTTGAGTCAACAAAATGAATAATAATGAATAGATAATGCAGTGGGGAGGGAGAGGCCTGAGCTGATCTGACCCACTGAAATGGGCCAGCTCTGTTTGCCTTGAGAATATAAGCCAAAATAAGGTGTTTCCAGCCTCCCAGGCTAGTGTTTCATCAGACCACAGAAGGACACTGGAATAGCAACACTGCCTCCACAACAGATAGGACTTCTAAGTGCTGGACCAGACTGGGCAACACCCCTAGAGGAAATTTTTCTTCTCCCTATCACTTTCATTATTTTTTTTTCTGCAATCCTCCTTTATACATCAGAAACTCCCACTGCTTTTCTAACATGAAATAAGCTGTGTGAACCCTCTCCAGCCTTCCTACAGTACAGTGAACCACAGTGTGATTGAGTAAAAACACCTAGATTTGGAAAGCATATTTAAAGAAATTTAGATCAAAATTAAAAACTTGGCAAAGTCCAAGCCTTTGATCAGCCTGAAGCATCCTTCACAGAAAGCAATTAATGCATTTTTCTATCCCTGCCTGGAAAAGGTGGTTGCTGAAGTGCTCAGACAAACAGAATTTCTCCTGTTTCAGGCCCCCACTGTAAAGCTAATTGCTTGAAATACTGTTAGATGACACAGCAAAAGGACCATACTAGTTTACTGTATTTTTTGCCTTTTCAGGATGAGACATTAGAAAATGTTCTACTTATCTTTCTCTTTTCAAGGATTTCTCCTGATGACAGGAACATTTACATAAAAATACAGAACAGGCACTGACTGACACTGTGTTGAAGCTCATAAAACTATCAAATTATGTTAGGTTAGAATAAATGTCATTGGCATACAGGAACATAGCATGCTCACTAAAGCTTCTGCATTATTAAGATTGAATATTTACTTAAAACTAATTAAAGAGAGTATAACAGTCTGTTCAAAATTAGGGAGTTTGGTTTGGGTTTTGTGTGTAGAGAAAGGAAAACCACAATTTATTTAAACTACTATGACAGGTGATACCTGATTAGTTTTGCCACATCTCACATTTCTAAATGAGATAGGTTTGAGATTAAGATGAAAAATGTATTCCAGTGATAAGGGAGTTATTTCCCATTCTCTGTTATTGCATTGTGTAAGCAAATACACCCATGCATGTGGACATTATGATGTGAGTCAAACTTAAAAATAATGGTTCCAATATTAATAAAAATCTCAACTTTTTTTTTTTTTACCTACTTATAGTCAAGATGTAGCATGGCTGAATCTCAAAACCTGTTACTGGAATGATCTACAAATCTCACAGCAACAAACAATTCCTATTTCCAGCTGAAAATGATATGTAAAATTCAGGATGCAGTGAGAGAAGGACTTGTCCAATATTTGGCATAGATGTAAAAGGAACTGGAACAATACAGATACAGCCTACTGACCACAAACCATTTGAGCCAAATAGAGTGGCTGAGGCACTCTTGGAGGCTGAAGGCACAGAGGCCAGTAGTATTCTTTCCTTGGGAAAGTGGATGAAGTCACTCAGCAAATGACATTTTAAAGTTGTTTCCAGCTAAAAAACAATTTTTTTGAGAATGCAGGGATACAAATTTTGGATCAACCATTCATGAACTGATACAGACACTCCCATAACACAAGGGAGGAATGAGATCTGCCTCTCTCAACAAAGGAGCCCCGGTCAATCCAGGGAACAGGTGGGTGTATCAGTAAGATTATGTAATGCACAGATGTGTGTGAAAAGTGCCATTTACTGAGAAAGACAGCATCAGAGGCAGAACCTTCTTGCACTGTGGAAACTGGTAAAAACCAGACAAATGGCAGATATCAAATATGGAAATATAAAGAGCAGTGCAGATATGAAGGGGTAAAAAATTAAAAAAAATAAAGGAGAAAGAGTCATAAAGGTTATACAGGTCCATTTGAATGAAGATTAAGACCATTATTTAAACAGCAAGAGAATAAATAAATGATGTGGCACCTAATACTTTTCTAGCCTCCTCCTTCAGTAAAGGATTAATCAGTGCTGATAACAATTTTTTAATAAAAGAAAAGGAAAGAAATTTCTGGAGTGGTAAGATAAACTATGGGTATCCCTTTCACTGGTGTGGTGAAATTACTCTTTACTTCTAAGAAATGGATGGAAGCAGTCCCTGCACCATGAAGAGATGTCTTGAAGACCCCATGAAAGGCTGAAGTATTGGAGGTCAATGGGGAGAACTGGAGGGATGGAGGAAAACCCACAAACTGGGTTTGGGTTTTTTTGAAACGTCCTTCATCCTTACTTCTCTTGCCCAGTTGCAAGCATTGTAGATACATATTCATACTTCTCTCTCTAATTTTTGATGAAAGTTGTGTTTCTACTATAAATAGTTCTGGAGGTTGTAAGCAGAGACCTTTCACTTTATGTCATTAAACATTCTGAGTCAAGAGAATTTCTGGAAATAGTAGGAATTAAAGGATCTTACTGGTGGTTATTAATTACCAGATGCATAATTTTCAGCTTTTTTTCATTTAGGAACTTATGGCAAATGTCACATAATATGGATATTTGATGTGCATGTTTTTTTTCATTATTTTAGATCATTACAAGAGGGCAGAATAAGTTTACCTGAAAAAAACCAAAATCTTCACACAATACAGACCATAAGAATAAAATAACATTTCAATATTGCTGTAAGTGTTATAACTCTAAAACTAAAACTCTCATAAGCTGAAGCAATTAACATTGATAGAATCATTCTCAATTTACCAACTGGGTTAACTCTGCTCCAAGTTAGAACAAGACTGATATATCTGACTGCACAGAGAAAATTCTGGCATGAGTCAACAACTCCAATCCCTAGATGATCCATTTTTCTTCAAAGCAGGGCAGACTTGTGAGATATTCATGTGTCAATGAACATTTCCAAGTACAGAAAACTTATATAATTTGAATTTGTGCTCTGATTCATGAAACCTTTGAACTGGGATTTCTAGTATAACATGTCACTTTGAAGGAAGACAAAGGTTCAGCATCCTAAGAATAGAGATCCACATTGAGGGAGAATATATATTGGTATATCCCCTTGGATCTCATGGAAACAAATGAATAAAGCATCTGCTAAAAGACAGGCAATATCTTTAGCTGAAATTGTGAAAATGATAGATACTTCATGCTTTGGCTATCTAATACTGAAGACACATTTAGCTCTATCCTCAAAGTCACAGTTCAGTGGCTGCTTCGGTGCCCTTTTTCCAAGCTGCCCGACGAACCCTGGCACGGAGGCAGCTTAGCAAGTCCTGCCTGTAGCTTCACCGCTACCTAAGGGGACTTGGAGGGTTTAATTCACCAAAGTGCCAAAGTTCAGACAGCAAATGGTGAAGGGCTAGAGAGAGGACCCTGCTGCAATGCTGGAAATCTGGGTTTATTGTTTCATGATGGAATGCAGCCAGGCACAGATCTTGACCTGATGAAGTCTTCCGCAGCAGGGCCCCTTTCAAGGCCAGTGCGGTCACTTTTGTGGAGTGGGTTGTCTTTTCCAAGAGATAAGGTTTTCTCCAATAGGGAAAATACAAAGGATGGTACAAAACAAAACAGACAAGAGTTTACACCACTGGGACAAAAGGGGTAGGGAAACATTTGGAAGTTAACCAATAGTTTGAGAAACTTGTTAGAAGTTTCTCGAAGAAGCGGAGAGGTTTTAGGTGAATGACAGGGGCTTCAGGGGGGGTGGGATTCTAACTGGACATACAAACTCCAGGGAAAAACCAAGAGGGAAATCCTAAACAGGGGTTACATGGAACAAACCATTATACAAACTTAACAATCATTACTAAACATAAAAAAAACTAAAACCACACCACCACACAGTTCTCCTAACAGCTGGCTTTGGTGCTTAGGCAGAGAAATATTTGTTCAGCTTGCTGAAGCGATTATGAGGACCAAACTAAAATGTCAGTACTAGGAGTAATGTGCCTCTTACCTATTTTCTTCTTAAGGTAAGAGCAGCAGCACTGGATTTTATTTAGGGAAAACACCCAGTTTTAAATAAAAACGATGTGGAAAAAAGTAGAAGGCATGAATTGTACTGTAAGGTGTGAAATACTGATGGCATTTGAGCAGCCTGATCTAGTGGAAGGTGTTTGGAGGAGGTAGGAGGAGAGACTGGATGAGATAATCTTTAGGGTTCCCTTCCAGCCCAAACCATTCTATTCCAGCCCAAACCATTCTAAGATTACATTTTATTCTGTGTTTTGGTCAAGGACATGCTGTATGCAGCAGTTCTTGGGACTTTGAGAGGCCAAAGCGATAGTATAATTCAGATTTTGAGAACAAAAGGTATTTAGAATTTCAACATTTCTTTGCTGCCCTAGTCCCCAGTCTGTGTCTATTTTCAACACTCACCTTTATTCTTCTACTCACACAACATTGCTAAAGATTCACTTCACATCTGCTCACAAAGCTAAAGTCCTGATCCACCTGCTGCTTAACTTTTTTATGTGGGTCTGTTTTCAAAAAAGCCCTTGGCTTGGCAATTGCACAGGTCAAATCACAGCACTCTCAGGATACAGAAAATAAGGCAGCTCTCTCCCTATGCTGTGAGTTAGATAAACAAACTAATTTTACAGTTACCTCTGTAATTTCACAGAACATCTTCTCTGTGTGTCATCTCCTTTCTTCTAAGTACCTGTTACATAATGGCTGGGGTTTTTTTTAATAAGCCCTTTATGCTGAAGATCGTGTCATTAAATTCGCACTTTGCCGTTCTTGCTTGTTTTTTTTTTCTCAGACTTATGCAATAATGAGAATGCTAAAATAATTATAAATAAAAGTTCTAAATCATAATGGCAGGGTATAGAGGGCATTAGTTCCTGCATTCAATATTAAGAGACAGAAACTGAGGCAGAACTAGACAAGGCAGCTGGAGAGCCAAGGCAAGGCTAGAGAAAGATACTGAAATGTCAGTCTGGAGAAAAGTGCTTAGACCCAGGATTAGAACAGAAAAGACCTGTGGAAATGAGGCAAGTGCGAAGCAGAGACCAAAGGCAGAACAGGGAATATCAGGAAGTTAAGGCAAAAAATGGAAGTAAGGAAGGAGGGCAGATATACTGCAGTGGTCAGAGGAAGGTCTGTGTACCACCTGGCATCAGAGGAGTTCAAATCTCCTTTGGGAGAGTCAACAGAAATACGAAAACAACTTTGAAGAGCTCACACTTCTTCTCTTCCCACCATGAAAGAACACTCAGTTCTTTGAACAACGGGGACAGAGAATCTCTCCAAATAGGAGCCAAACATCACTTATAGTTACCAAGAAAGTTAAGAGTACCACTGATTAATTACCAAATTAATTTTCTAGAAATTAATATACAAATAAGGGGTGGATCTGGAGGGTCAAACAGACTTTGATCATAAACACCAAGATTTTTCATAACAGATTTATGGAAAAATCTGAGAAAAAGTTACTAATTTTTCAGATCCAGAAAGGTAGGCATACAGCAGTGAACAACTTCTACCAGAAGGACTAAAACTTTGCTGTAGTCTCTGCTTGAAAATGAAGGCCTGCAGATATCCAGTCCAGTGGAAGCCATGTCAGGCAGCAAGATAAAACAGTGAAACCCATGATCTGGGGAGAGAAGGTAGAATTTCTGTCAGAAGCATTACTCAGCTCTTCTATACAAGTTCAGCAGAAAAATTTTCATTCAACTTGAGGATAAATCAATAAAGCATGATAAAGTTTGCTTGAAATCTTGATTGGCTCATTTTAGTTGTCCATTGACTTTTGTAGAAAATTATAATTCCTTCCAAAATTTAGAGATGCACCAAGTCCTTTCTTTCAAGTTTAGCCAGCAGAGAAGAATATCAAGGAGTAACTGTTGTGTTCTGGGTTTGGCTTGTACATCATTCAAGAGTTCTATTCTACAGTGTCAGACAGGAACAGATATGCCAATGACTCAGTTTGATTAATTAGTTTCAGCAAAAGACATACCAGTATCTCCCAAAGTTCACAACTAATATCACAAAGTTTTATAAGTTGACTGCAAACACAAAGAAATATTTTCAGTCATTTTCTACACTGTACATGCTTGAAAAGAACAGTCTGGCAACAGAGACTTTTCTTTATTCCTTCCCTCTCTTTCAAATTACTGAGAGTGGTTCCTGTTTTGACCAGTCAGGTATGAGTCCTTTTCTTCTTTGTAGCAAATTGTTAAAGAAGGTGGCAAAATTACTCATACTAGCAATTAGGAGCCTCAATGTTTATCTTTATCTAGTATTTGCAATAAGATAATATGCATTTCAGGTGGTTGCTGGGTGATGACATCATTGCTGTCCCATTACAGTTACTATAGAAACACAACTGGGCTTTTTACAAGCCAGGCAACAGAAAAGCTGTAGAGATTTGCTTGTTTCTAGTTTTGATGCATGACTTGTCAGCCAAAGTACATCTCATCACCATGTTCCTGATGGAAAACAGAAGTATCAAAGGTCATCTATGTATTGAGATGAGTGAATTTAGTAAAGCTACTACTAAATGATCAGTTTTTTCCTGCAGTTCAACCCAGATGATGATGTCAGCTAGGGAAGGATGTACTGTGAAGTGGACTGAGTACATGTGGGTATCCTCACACTGGATTAAAAAAGCAAGTCCAAGCTGTGGTGTTTATACCTCTCCATTACATGTACATTTAGATGCTATCAGCTACATGCATACTTTCCAATTGCTTACAAAAGCCCAAACGAGCATTAAAGGCAGAGAGGCTCCTGTTTAAATCTCACATGAAAGTAAAAACGCTTATGAGATCTTTGTGGATTTGAGTCCGCACTAGACCCTGCATTTCTGTAAAACTCACATTAGATATTTTCTGGGTTTATATTCCTTAAACATGCCTAATCTTCTGAGTGTGCAATGTTTGGTATTTGCAGTTTGGGAGAGAAGACTCAAAGATACTACAAGACCAGGGTCAACCCCTTCCAAAATATGATCATAATTGAAATCACAGTTTATATTTTCATAGTTTGGTGTAGAAATTTTCATCAATAAAAGTTGTGAAAGAAGGCGATTGTAAAGATTTCAGGATTTAGCTTTGACTTACGTAGGTTTGAAATTTGGAAACACAAAAGTTCTTTATCAAAGAAAACAATGCTGTACAAAATTATTTGTGTCATTTTTGGTTTGGTATTTCATAGGAAACAGCTATTTTAAAGTTGTTTTAAAAGAAACTAAGATTCCATGCTTTCATAGAAGGTCTAAAAGTGTCACTTCACCACTGTGAGTCTCAAAAAATCTTTCAGAAACACTTTTATTCGAATCACTGCAACCACAGTGATATTTATATATTCCACACATTGTACAAGATACTACAGGTAGCATGTGTATGTTTTAGGGGACTGGATGGGCTTAGAGGTTGTCTTGACTTGCTCTGCAGTAACTGTAGTGAGATCTCATTCATATGGTACACTTGGACACCTAACTGAGACACTTCAGTTTAGATGTCCTTATTTGTAGATAAATCTCAACCACACATATGAAAAACAGGGTATAATCATTACATATTAGAATAACACAATAAAAGGAGCAAAAACAGGTGCTGTGTTTGGTTACTATTCCTCTCTTCCATAGTAATGCAGTATGCTTTCATGTGGAAACCCAAAACTTAGTTTTGAGTAAATGAAACTCCAGGCTCATACAGAAAAGGAGGTAAAAGGTTCTTGGTGTGGTCTCCTACAAAGGCATGAACATTTTCTCAGGGGTGGCTTTACTTGGCAAAGTATCTAACTCTAACTTATGCTATTAAAGAAATTTTTGTCCTGTGATAAATGAGCTACTGGAGAGACTTGCTGTCCTTACAGCCCTCTCTAACAGCACTGACCAGCTTAGTTCAACCTCCAGCATATTCACAGAAACATAGGATTATAGAATATGGTGAGTTGGAAGGGACCCATCAGGATCATTGGGTCCAACTCCTGGCCCTATGCAAGACACCCCAAGAATCACACCCAGTAACCAAAACTGCTGTCCAAATGCTTCTTGAACTCTCCCAGGCTTGGTGCTGTCACCACTCTCCTGGGGAGCCTGTTCTAGTGCCCAACAGCCCACTGGATCAAAAGCCTTGTCCTGATATCCAACCAAAGCTCCAAAGCTCCCCTGACAGCTTCTTGCCATTTCCTTAGGTCCTGTCACTGGTCACCACAGAGAAGACTTCAGTGTCTGCCCCTCCTCTTCCCCTCTCGAGGAAGTTGCAGGCTGCAATGAGATCTTCCTCAGTCTCCTCCAGGCTGAAGAGACCAAGAGACTTCAGCAGATCCTCACACAGCTTCAACTCCAACTCTTCGATGTCCTCATGGCCCTTTTTTGGATGCTTTCCAATAGTTTAATGTCTTTTATATATTGTGGCATCCAAAACTGCTGCCAGCACTCTACATGAGGCTGCCCCAGTGCAGAGCAGAGAGGGACAATCCCCTCCCTCACCTGGCTGGAGATGCTGTGCTTGATATACCCTAGGACAAATTTGGCCCTTCTGGCTGCCAGGGCAGAGCTGACTCAAATTCCACTTGCCATAGGCCAGGAGCCCCAGGTCTGAGGTGCTGTTCTCCAGCCTCTCACTCCCTGGTCTAAACACACAGTCAGGGCTGCCCCATCCCAGGTGCAGAATTAGGCACTTGCTCTTATTAAATTTCACGTACTTCCACAGCTTAATTCAGTTCAACAGTGGAAACCCAAGCACAATACATTTTAAACTTTACCATAACAATATTCAAATTCACCTTCTTCTAGAACAAATGTTAAGCAGATTTTCCAAGTGCATTTTTTGTGTTTGAGGAAGAAACACAGTTCCAAGGCAGACACTGCTTTTTATCTGTGTTTCTATGTCTTTTTTATCAGAAATTATTCCAAAACCCACAGGAAATATTAATTACAAACAAACAATAACCAACTTAGCACATCTGCACTTTTTTTAGTTCAGCAGTGTTGAAAGGCTACATTTCCTTTAGAAGTTCCAGGTTTAGCCACTCCACTTTGAGACTGAACAAGCAGCATTACATATTTTTAACCACTAAGCTACTAGAGAGAAAGTTATCTGCACTTCCAAACAAACAAACAATAATATTATTGTATGATTTGCATGTGCGTATACTAATCCTTAATAAATCATTAAGTTCTAAGCCATTCTGCAAAGTGAATCAGGTAATTATTTCCAATGTTAAGGAGTATAAATGAACTTTTATTCAAATAAATGCCAATAAAAATAGCCTATATTCTGTTGATGATGTGTTCTCACATTGGTGAACAATTACGTGACTGTTTCCACTGAAGTCATCCTGCCAACTTCAGCAATGAAGGGTTCAGCTACATGAGTGAGAGACAGACCCTATCATTTAATTTTCCTTTCTTTTTTTTTCACATTAATATGAGTAAAACCTGTTGGCTAATAGTCTAGCAAACACTCCTGTGACAAAAATTAACAATTTAAGCAGTTTTGATTAGACACCAAAGGTGATGAATTTTATCAAATGAAAACATTTTTGGAAATCCTAAGTGACTACCAAAGGAGGATTTAGAGAAAATGCCAACTCACATGTAATTGCAGTGGTACCATCTCTGTGCAACCATGCATTTATTATGGCATTTAAACAATGTTATCTCCCAAAATGAATAGCACTGAATGGCTTACAGGACAGAGTGAAAAATAATTCATTCTCCTTTAAAAAGCCTCTTGCAAAACATACTTCCTCCCTGGTTTGACTGAAGTCATATAAATGTCAGTCTTTCCTTTTTATTTGTTCACATTATTTATTTAATGCTGAAATCTTTTATTTATATGGAGTTGTGCAGGTAATTTATTTATAACAGAGGTTATTTAACTGGACTAGCAGTGAATTGTGCCTGAGATCACCTGTGTCCATTCAGAACTCAACTACAGTGATTCAGATCCCATCAAAATACAATCAGCCTTTCCCTTTTATAAAAGGTTAAGAGAGTTCCAGTATGCCACCAGGTATACCACATTCTCTAGATAGGTGTTGCCTATTTGTTGTTTGCAAGTTACAGATGTTAGCTCTCATCACTTACACTCAAAATTTTAAGGGCAAAAGGAACACAGTTTATATGCAAACCCAAGAATTTATTGGCAGCTTAGTTAGTCTTAACAACATGATTCATTATTTTTAACTTAGTTGCAAAGATACTAAAATTTCATTACACATATATTATGGCATAAAATCTTGTATGATGTATTACATACATATAATTATACACAAGTCAAATTATTTATACCCAAACTTTCATGGTTTTGATATTTTGTTGACCTTCTTAAGGTCAAAATCTTGGTGGGGGGCAGAGTGGGGGGGGAAGTGAAGGGATGCAGGGGAGAGGAGAAAACAAGGGGAACCTGCAGTACCCAGAGAACTGTTTCCCAGGAGGATAGCAATATGGATGGTTCCCTCCTCCTCACTTAGAGTAATTTTTAGGTTTGATAAAATTTTCTACAGTTTTTGTTTTTTGTTGATTGTTCAGCAAGACCACAGAGCATGTTGATTTGCTGGGGTTTTTCTGTTTTGGTGGGTTTTGTTTGGTTTTTTTTTTTTTAACTACTCTTGGTAAATCTGTTTCTGGTATAACAAACTTGCCAGGGTTTTATTCCTTTGATAGCCACTGGAGAGCTGCTTACAGCCCAGAGTCTCCAGTATAAGTCTCTGCCCATGTTTTTAAGAACTATATCTGTCACTCTGTGCCTTTACTTCTCTGTGCTGCAGTTCCTTATAGTCTTACAGGTAATTAATTCCACACACAATTAACACTGTTTATTGTGTACTAGTTGCAGAAAAAGCAATAATCATCACAATCACAATCAGAGAGCTAAAAAAACACCAAGAAAAGTAGGTGATAGTCACCTGGTCATTAGATAAGTAGTGCTGCAAGCTAAAACAAATCTCCAGGAAGGCCAAAATAGTGCCTAAGGGAAAGACTGTGGCCTATTACAAGCAAAAATGTCCTCAAATTTACTGGGCTACAAGGTTACATATGTCGTTTGAAGTGACAAAAATAAATTTAGCTGGTGGTTTCTAGGACAGGAAAAAAAATCAGTGACAGATTTCTACAGCAAAAGTGCATCTGGAATCTACCTCTGAACACCATATGCGAGATAAAGCTGACAGTAACATGCTTGAAGTTAAGTCTGTTGTGGTTGAATTATGCATCCATGTAAGATCCAGGAAATTATGTAAGTCACCTACATGCTGATACACACAAGGATGTATTTTATGTCTAGTTCACTATATCATACTTCAGAGTAAGAAGATACACATATATAGTATTTTCAAGCACATTCCAGTCTTTCCCTAGCCCTTTTGACCCATCTGCTTAGCTGAAAAATACAACAGACCAAATCCCAAAGAAAAAAACTGAAAAAGGATTTTGAATCTTGGCTTCAGAAGTCTCAAAGACATCTTGCTCTTCTAGTGTTCTATTTGGTCCCATATCCACATCTATTTTGTCACCACAAACCCAGACCAGTTCATTTCACTGCCACCTGAATGACATATAAGATTTCATTGGGATGGTGCTGTGCAGGCCCACAAGTCGGACTCAATGATCCTTGTGAGTCCCTTCCAACTCAGATGAGTCTGTGATTTTGTGATTCTACAGTGTGACAGGCAACATTTTTCATTAATATCTTTTATCTTGATCGCTACACATCAATACCATTGTGTAATTTCTTCCATATATGAGTACCTCCTTCCATCTGCATCCATATCTATTTTCATTGTTTACTTATAAAATTTTAAAACAATCCCACACTATGCTAGGTATGTGATTAAAATATTTATGGATGTTGCATAGGTGTCATGGGAACGAAAAAAGGAAGCTGTGATTTGTATATCCATCAGGTTGCTAAGCACAGAAGCCTCTTTTCCTTTACAGACTGGATGACTGCAGGAGAATTAGGGAAGATGCAATCCTTATAGAAAGGAAACCCACAGGTCATCAGGTAAGAATGACTTATTTTAAGTCTCATGAAAAGTTTCTGTTTGAAAACAGGAGAGCTCTAAGTAAAAAAAAAAAAAAAAAAAGGCATCCACTGCAAAACCCCCAACACATTAAATCATATTGTTCCTTACTTTATTCACACCACATGAAAGAATCAGTTTATTTTCCCATTGTGGTATTGCCCTTTGTAATACAGGATTTCACAAGAGTTGATCTTATAAAAGTGAATAGGAAGCCAAAATTATTGAAAGGAAAAGTCCTTCACAGCCAAGACAGACATGTCTAGCAGATTCCAGCTTCCAACCAAACTGTTGGTATGGCAACAAAAGACATTCATAGTTCAAAGACAGAATTGATAGTGTGAGATATATTGTACATTCACTTTCAAAAATGCATTTTGAAGCCTCTGCTTTTGATTTGTTTTAAAGGCAGATTCTCTTTGGTATATATTTTCCAAATCAAATAGATCTGATAAAATTCTTCCAAAAATTATTATAAATAATTACCACTCCTTCAAAAGGAGTAAGAAAAGACATAGTTTTCTGATCAGTCCCACATAATTTAAATTGTTCATGTTTGTGAACAGAATTTATATCTTTTTCTGCTTCTCTGTCTGGCACAGTTTCTGAAATTTCACTGCGGGGGATTCTGACATTAAAGTAACAACACATCAGGTACAACAAAAACACTGATACCTTATAAATGCAAATATATAATTTCAAGTATCAAACACGAATGGTATTAATGAAAACCAGCCCTTACCTCAAAATAGTATCTGTTAAAGCCTGACATGCAAAATACTTTTTATATAATAAAGCAAGAGGCTCCTCTAGATGTTCTGAGATAAATGATACATAGGGCAGTCAAAATCAGGCTCCATTCATCTATCTAGCTTAATCATTCTGTCTGAAGCAAGTTGAACAACAAGATGCCAAAAATGTCATCAAGGCATCCTTCAGGCCTCTGACATTGAAGAACATTGAGCATTTTATTGCTTATAGCTGTACCAAGAGCACATACTGACAGATGCTAGGAAGTTGGGCTCATTTTCACCATATAAAACTAAAAGGCACACCTCTGATGAGCTGCACATGTTGATCTTAGCACTCATTGGTCCTGAGCAGAGGACATCCATTACCCTGCTTGACAGGAACTATACTGTCCCATTTTTAATAATTTTCCAGAAGTCTGATACTACACAGGTCCTTTTTTTTTTTTCCCCTATTAATATATGAGAGCAGATGGAAATATAAAACACCAAATACAACATCTGAGTTCTGCTGATAGAATGGACAGACATTTAAATCTCTGAGGTGTATGTATCATGTATGCTGGTTAAAAAGAATCCCAGAATTGTCAACTACACCCTTTACTGAAGCAACTAAACACATGTGCATTGCCTTTTTTTTTTTTTTCCTGGAAGCTACCTTTACTTTTTACATTTGTATTATTAGGGCCATAAAAGGTAACTCATGCCAATCACACATCGCACTGTGCCCTCTCCAGCTTGTATTTGTGTAATGTGAAGATGTCTTCACAGATAAGTTACCAAAGCATATTAGATCAAACAGGCACTGTGAATTTGCTTTGTAGGTTATTCTACTAATGGAAACACTCCAAGAAAACTGGCAAAAGATGTCATTTGTGGCACTTGACAAGATAACACAGTGTGTGAAGGCAATGTATCTTCAGAGAAAACAAATAAATCAACAACAGCAATTTCATCACTTCCAGAACTCATTAGCTCAAAGAAATTTTAATTTCAATTCCTGTACAGGCTCAGTACAGCAGAATGTGTGCATACATGTATGTACGCTACCAGCTTTCTGGTAGATTCACTTGGCACTACACTCTGCAATTCAGCCCAAAAGCTTAACTAAAATCCCCTGATACAAGATCTCTCTTCTTAAATAATATTTAACTTTTTTTACACCATAGCAAGTGGATACAATTTCTGAGTAGACAATAAATCTCATTTGTTGTAGCAAAGGCCATATTTTTTATTTTGAACCAAATTAACTTTGGCCAAGGCTATTACTCTAATTGACTTCACTTTGCATCAGTCTGTATATCCAGCAACCAATCTTCTTCAGATTTCAGAGATCTTATTAGGATGTTTAAATACTAACTGTAAAAAAGAAAGAAATAGCTAACTTTTTGTAAGAGTTTAAAGTGTTTTTAACATTGTTTATTTGTTTGAGTGTAAATACAAAGCTGGAAAGGTGAAGGAATAGTCAACTCCATGTGAAATGCTAATTGTCTGACATAAAAGGACAATATCACTTTTATCTTTTCTTACATCCTCCTTACACCAGAACTCACAGTGTTTTTCAGATCACTGTAATGAATACTTTTCCTAATGGATATTCAGCACTAAGATATTTATACCAATTTGTTTCTGTAACAAATGAATTCCAGAAGCACCACAACTAACAGAGCACTGATTCATTATCTAGTTGGTTTCTGCATTTCTACACAGACCCTCAGTGAATAACCACAGACCTTCAACTTGGCACCAGTTCCTTTCTTTGACCTCAGACTGAGCAGGAGCCCCTCTGGCCCCATCCAAGCTGACTGCCTGGCCAAGAAGCAGAAGAGGTAACTTGAGCTCTTGTGGAGCTAAAGGACACTGCTTGGGGGTTTCCCCTCTGAACAGATGTCAGCTGTGGTAAGACTGATACAAACTTTAATTCTAAAGAAATTTATTTGTGTGACAAATCTGTTTGAAATTGGCTGAGAGTCTTAATACTTATTCCTTTTTATATTTTTTTTCTCTGTAGAGGCCAGGGTAAGGGAAAGTGAATTTTGACCACATTCCTTCCCTTTCATATTCATTTTCAGAACTAAAATTTTAATAACTAAGAATTCAGATATTCAGCTCTTCCAGATTTAGTCTTGCCAGTATAAAGTGTGACTGTCCATAATGTAAAACTTATACTACATTATTAAAGAGTGCACTCAGAAGTTCTTTTTCCTTTTTTTTCCACCCTCTTATTTTTTTCCCTTGTGAAAGGGAATTGTGTGTTAAGTTTAAAAGCATTCCAGCAAGACTGCGAAATAAGAACTTCAGCAAGCTTAAAAATGCAATCATTCTTGCTAATGAAGTGTCCCAGATTCCTAAGCTTCCCCAGGACACAGCCAACTCCTATTAATATTATTATTAGTAATAATATTTAAAGACAACTGGATGATAGACATCTCTTCTTTTTGCATCTCTCACCATTATCCAGAATTATAGCCTTTATTAGAATTTCTTTACATGGTATTTCTTATTACTGACTGATGGTATATTTCTTACCAGATACTTTAATTCAGAACCAAGTTTTGTATGTATACTTTTTTCTTCAAAGCCACAATTTTTTCCTTTGATTAGAGGGAGTTTTTAATTAAAACAAACAAAAAACCCCATATAGTGGCTGAGAAACACTTAAATATTTATGTTAGAGACAGTTATCTCAGTGCTTTTAAATAACTTTTTAAAAAGTCAATATCCAGAAGAACTGGCTAGTTTATAAGACAAATAATGAGATGTGAGGACTTCTACCTGTATTTAGGTCCAGCCATACAACTTTAAACAAAAAATTACTGAGATCACAATACTAATGAGTGTCTGTTATTGAATGTTTACTGATGAGAATCCAGTTTCTCATAAAAAAAAGCAGTCCCATTGGAATACAAATGTAGCTGACATATCGTTTAGTATCACTTTTCAGGAGACAAAGACAGTTGTCCTCTTTCATTTGGAGTGTTGTATTCTTGGGTGTTACACTAGATCTGTTCAGCCTGTACAGGATGTAGATTTCTGCTATTTTCCCTCTAGTAT
Source organism: Pycnonotus jocosus (assembly GCA_013400435.1). Classification (NCBI taxonomy): domain Eukaryota; kingdom Metazoa; phylum Chordata; class Aves; order Passeriformes; family Pycnonotidae; genus Pycnonotus; species Pycnonotus jocosus. Next base: position 352,436 of record VWYP01032742.1, on the reverse strand, counting down.
GTTATACAGATCCCCTTTTTTCCCTGAAATAATTTAAAAGATTAGTAATATATTCCAGTTAGATAGCACATATTTGTCCCTTGTGATCTTTCTTATGTAACCAGAGTACCACTTGATTTTTGGCATATTTTTACCTCCAGACAACTGAGGGAAATACACAATCACAATCAGTATTCCTAGATAATACCTGGATACATAGATCCAATCTATAGAACAACAGCAAAGCATCAACACCTTAAGTCTCAAAATCCTCCTGCAGAGAAACAAAGACAAAAAGCATTACAATGCCCATTTCACAGACTACAGAAAGACCAGATATTTGCAGGGGTCATCTGTTCAGGGCAACCAAATAGAAATAGTAGTGATAAACCAGCATTTTCCTGCTATCAAACTTTAGATAAGGATTGCAATTTCCCTTCTTCAAACTGAAAATGGCATGCATTCCTCAGTCTGCATTCAGAAAAATTATTCAAAGAAAAGTAGCAGCACAGTCTGTACAACTCCGAATTAGAAATAGGCCAATCATGTAGCCCATGGCCTGATACAACTAGAGTCATTGAACATTATTGCATCAAAGTGCACTGAAAAACACAAAGAACAGGTATTTGTGCTGATGGGAATAAGGATGAAATACAACACTTTGCTGTTCTCTTAGTAATTCCTACTTCATGATTTTTGGTGATCAATTTTATTTGACCCTAAATCTTCCAAAAGTCAGCTGTACTAGAAATGTCAAGCAGTGATTCAAAAACATGCAGTACTAATTCAGCAGCAGCTGACCACAAACACAAAATTGAGGATTCAGATTGTCTCAGTTCTCAGTCTGATCTGAAATAATAAAAATCACAGTTGCCACAGACTTTTAACCTTTTAAGCAAGTACAAGCCACAGAGGGTGAACATAACCCAAAAAACAGTCTCTAAAGGATATGTATTCTGATATATTAGAAGGTTTAAAAAAGTCATTTGATTTCATGTGTTGTCCACTAAGTGCCATAAACCTTGCCATAAACAAAACACTTGCCAAACTGCAAGGCATAAATACACTTTCTTTATGAATCTAATGTGCATTTAGCCAGGCCTGATCATTGCCAGCAGTCGTTCCTGAAATTTGGTCAGCAAAGCGCGGTAAATAGTCATTACTTCACCATAACCTACTATGATGAGTCTGTGTCAGTATCTCCAGCACAGCATTGCAATTTCTCCCTCACCACATACACTGAGACACAAAAGAGATTCTCTAGGCTCAGCAAGCCCTGTAGCAGGTCCTGATGATCTGGTGAAAAGGGAAAGCCAGGGAACAACTGATGCAGAATAATTGCAGCTGCAAAAGAAACCGATAGTTATGTAAACGTCGGTGCTTGAGACTCTGACAGGCTCCCTCCATTATTAGAACATCTTAATTAGCATAGGAGCTCTGATTTTCCTCTCTGCTCCTCTTCTTGGCACATAGGAAAAAGAACATGAAAATAAGTGTTAATTCACCTTATAAATTAACATGTACTGAGTAGGGGAGGCATTGTTTGAATATTTTGAGGCTGATTAACTTCATAATACATAAATCTAAGTCTAGCCTCATAGCTATACCAAATAATCAACCAATAAGGGGGTCTTGTGTCAAGTATAATTATAATGTGTTGATGAACAAAGTTTTTAATTTTGATATAACTGTGGAACATGTCAGTTTGAAATCAAGAAAGTGCTTAGCAATATTTTATTACTCACTTTGAATTCCAAAAAAGACAGAAAGTGTCTGATGAGAGATCAAGAGGAAAGAAGATGGAAGAAAGGGAATTTAGTAGATGAGAAGTCCTGAGCTGAGAACCTAGAGAAAAACTTGTCGCTAGGGATGTTGAGCAGCTCAGAAATCCCTCCTGCACCACTAAAATCCAGATTAGTGTGACACTGATTAATGGTGAAAGAAGGAAGGAGAAGTGCTGGCTTCCCCACTCAAGGTGGAAGAGAATTATTCAGAAGTATTTGAAAGCCAGCCATCTGTACCCACCAAATATATCTTTTGGCTCTAGCAGTGCAGAGGGGACTGTGCACTGCATCCTGCAGAGAAACCTAAAACAGGGACAGGAGACCTTGCCTGCGAGATGTGGGACCTGGAAAGACTCTACCTGGCACCTCAGCCATGGATGCTTAAAATGGCATTAGCAGATTTAATGCAGATGGCAGACTGGAATATACAATTGACCATTGAGAGATTTTTTGTATTAAAAAGGAAAACAAAAGCAAATGTTCAATGTTCTACAGTTCTTAAATGGCAAAATTTGTAACATTGGGGGACCCTTCAGAAACAGGTGCTGTTAACTACAGAGAGGTGATGACAATGATAACATCCTGCCTTTGTTCTAAATATCACCCTTTGTTCCTCAAAACACAGGGCTGCTATTTACATGTTGTAGCCAAGGTTCCATTTCTCCCACATGTCAGAGGAGAAGATTACTTAATTACACACTTCTGTGAAAGAAAACCACTGATTCTCATCTGTCTTTGTTTTAAAATATATCACACTTTCAGCCAGCTGTATTAATTGTGTTAAATATGTCTAGTCTGAGTGCTGGTGTAAATTAAGCCACATAATCTAATTTTGCAATACAGACAATAGATTCAGGAAATTAGTCATATTTTAGGTTGAAAAGTTAGGACTCTGTTCTGCTTAATTTGCAGTATGAATTTATACCAAACTGATTGCAGATGTAAAGCCAAATTGCTGTTCTATTAACACAAATATGATACAGTCCTTTACTTCAGTATAAAGCCCAGTCACAAATCTGAGTCCTGTTTTCTCTCTAAACTAGTCCAAAAATCCCTTCTGATATTCATTGCCTTTAAGAAACTTTAAATAAATTTTTTTAGAATAATTTTTTTAAAAAATTTTAGTATAATATACCTAACACTTAAAAGTACAAAATTTTTAATTGAAGAAAAGTTCAATATACTGCATCAATGACAGGTTCTACCTCTACAGGCTGTCAAGCTTCAGGAGAAATCTAGTTTACAACATAAGATAAATCAGAGATTTTGTGCCACTTAACAGAAACCACAAACCAAAAAGGAGTCCAGGTGTATCAAAGAAGTTGCCCAAGGAACCAGAGATAGACCAAGCTCTCAAGAGATTTCCCCTCTTGAGGTTCTGTGACAACAAGAGTCCCCAGCACTGCTGGCTCCAGCTATAAACCAAAGCTTCTTGTATCACTTGAGGTCAAATAGTCCTCACACCAACAGTACCAAAATGACTGGAGATAACTTCAGGCCTTTGTCTCCCTATAAAGGAAAGCCAAAAAGACTCTAAGTTTAGTTGAAGAGCCCCATCTTCAACTATTTTTTCAGGGATTGTCAAGTTCAGCTCCATGTCCCAGCAACTCTAGTCACATCTCACAACTGAATGGAAAGTTACCCAGAACAAGAATGCCTCAACATCACAAATCTACCTTCTTTTTATGGATGAGTAAAGAGTCTGGATGCTACTTCAAACAAAGAAATGCATGTAAATCAGATAAAAATGGATTTCCCAACCTTAAATTTGTTTTGTGAAGTGGTATGAAAGGCTAGGTGATAGGATATATATGACTCAAGAAATGGCAAGGAAGCACCTACCAAAATGGCCCTGTCTCACTTCTAAATGTTTGGTTGGGTATTCTATCGACACAAATTCATCTGCTTGTTAAAAATTATTTTGGTATACAGACGTGCCTTTGTCCTCTCAAAATATAATGAGGTTTTTTGGCTACCAGATATGTTCCAGAAGTTATAAGAGAAACTGTGGAGGTTCAATTAAAGATTAGTTCTTTGGGCATGAGACAAAACCAAGAAAGAGTTTAAAGAAAACATTAAATATAGCATAGAGTGAGTAAATTAATAATAGGATAAAACAGACTCTTACAAGGAAATCACATATGTCAGCTGCATGAAACATGTGGTTATTAAGACGATATAAGATAAAGATTAGACCAAAAACATATTTTGTCTTGAAAAATCACAAAATGATGGCCTATTAATTAGAACAACCTGTTATCTCAATTACACTGAATTCAGAAACAAAATTACAAATAAAATCTTACTGCACTCCTAGACAAGGACTAAGGTCCAAATGCAGATAAAAGCACAAAAAAATGCTGGTTTTCAGTGTCTTCAACACTTTATCACTACTGTAAAATTATATCACTCTCCTCCATGACTATATCTAACATCATTTTATTCTATACAGTGCTTATAAATACATCGATAGGCTTTTTAATCAAGATGCTTCTTTGACCTTTATGACTGCAAGTCTCAGCTTGTCTCAGAATCTTCTTCCCTTCTGTGTTGTAGTCATCTTAATTAGCATGATTAGAGTCAAGCTAAAGATATATTGACAATAACCTTGCTCATTCTTTGCTGCCCTACTACATGTTATTCTGTGCCACTTCTTAAACTGTAATAGAATCTCACTGCTTACATTTTATACTAGTAAATTGCTACTTAGTAGTGCAGAATAAAATGTTAAATTATAAATACATACTGTCAAAATAATAATTTAAAACCAGAGCCTAATTCATAATTGCTGCCTTTTTTAAGCAAATCTGTGCAGAACAAGAACGTTTTCCCTGTGCTTGCCCATACAACCTCAGTAACAAATGTGAGGAAAAAAAGTGGGAAGTCTACATGGGATGAACCACCACATATCCCAGAGGACTAAAGTGATCCAAGATAGAAAAAACCTTACACTGGAAGGTGACCTACAGCACTCATTTACTTTAACAGGCACCCCTCTATTAAATAGGGCAAGAGAAATGAGGTTATTGTCTTTACTGACAAAATTCCCTCCTTTCTTAGCAATAGAAGGGATGGTGCCAGCATAGGGATATTTTCTGTCCTGAAAGGCAGAAGTATTTAATGAAAACCTGTTTATTTCTGTATACAGAAACCTTTCTAACCTCCTCATCCGATGCTTGAATTCCCAGACTTCTCTTGCATGATTTTGCAGATATCTTATCCCTGTAGCCAATGGAGTGGGGGAGCAGGGAAACAGAGGGATGGACAGACAGAGAGGTGCCTTTAGAGGTCAGCCTGGCTATGTGTAGAGAGCTCAGCATGACTGCTTTCCTTGCTCTAGTCTGCAGGAAGATCCTAACCTTTAAAAAGGCCCTGAAGCTGGGTAAGCTCCTCTTTGGGTCTCTCCTCCTTTTGCTGGTAGAGCACTGCATACATCATGGAGTTTCTGTGCTGCAGTGCATGTTTGCAGCTATTTTCTAAGGGGCTGTTTAGAGAGTGCTCATTCTGTGTTCTCCTGCACATACTTTTATGAGTGCTGATAAGAGAAGCCAGCAGCTAGGCTGCATATTCTATCTCCTAAGGCCAGTCTCAGACAGAAGCTTTGTATTTTCACAACACTGCTTCATGCTATATTGTACAACACTCCCTTTTGGCATTTTGGACAATGACATCTTCTAGATATCTTTGCCAAAGGTCAACACTTTCCTTAAGGGTAAAAGGAAAGCTGACATTACATAAGGATTTTGAAGCCAAGTCATTCAATAGAGAACCAAAAAAGCAGATGATGATTATCAGGAATAGAATAGTCCACGATGCTGAAAAGGCATGTAGCACTGTCTCACACTCCTAAGGATTTGAGTCAACATAAGTCACATTGCATTTGTGTAGGTCACAGAGAAAAAAAAAAAAAGAGAAGGTTTGTATTATTATCATCATTATCCATAAGAACAGGATGAAGTCTCAGACTGGTAAAAATAATGGTATATTTTGACCTGTGGAGTCACTAGCAGCCAGGATCTCAAAAGAATAAATAAAAAAAATGGATGAATAATACATCTGCTGAAATTACACTTGCAGGGACATCAAAATTAGTTTGGAAATGATGAAGGGTTAAGTGTTATGACAATTTATTTTGACATTTTCTAGAAGAAATAGTTTCAATATTTTCAAAATAGGAGCATTCTGACTTTCTATTTTGAAATAACATATTTGTTTTGAAATTGACACAAGATTGTTCTGGATTTAAAAAAAATGTTTGGGTTGGCAAAGAATAAATTTCTTCTTCCTGCTGAAAAAAGAAAACAAACCATTAAAGTAATTAAAATTGTTTCAGGTTGTTACAAGCATTGCCTGCAGAATGTTTAGTTCATCCACTAAACTTTCAAAAAGGTGATAAAATCAATCATTTGTACAGATCTTTGAAAAAACAGCAGGGAGAAAAGCAACTGGAGATGCATACCTTTCAAAGACCAAGGTCCTGAGATCTGCATTTCCTTGGCTACCACCCACTGCAGCATAAATTGACTTCATAGGTAATAAACCCAAGAAAACAGATACATATAATTTGGAGCACTGCTCAGCTGTTTTTCTGTCTGTACACCTGCCCCTCTCATTTATCTCTCCATATACTCTAGAACTCAGTAGACCTGACTCCTTCAAGAGGCGTGCAAATCACTCCCTACCTCAAGGGGAGGCTTCAGTTACACAGCAAGGCTCCTTCTGCTTCTCAGTCTGAACATTTCTGGCAGTTTCATTTAAATTGATCCCAGAGCCTCATATTAAGTTACATACAACATGTAAGAACACAGCAAATACAACAGTTGATGTCTTATTTATATGTTCAATCCAATTTATGCTAGGAGTGTCTCCACTATTGCAGCTTTTACTGTGCTGCAGATTTAAGCATTAACAATGTATGAAGTTTATTTTAGAGGCTGCCGGGAGCAAAGAGTTGGAGAATTTGGATAATTAAGGAGCAGGTATATGAAGGTCTCTTTGTCTAGGGCCTCAAAGTGATTTGAGGTTAACAGAAAGTAATTTTTAATCTTGTAGAACACCTTGCAATGAAACAGCCACATTTCTTCAGTGGAAACTGCAATATCAAAATCATTGATTACGAGGAACTCTGAATATTACAAGGGAATCACAAATCCAGTTTTCTCTAATCCAAGGACTCTGGCTTAAGGAAAGCTTCAATTTTTAACAGATGAAGAACAAGATTTGATAGCACAGCTTTCATTGCCTCAAGCCAGAAAAAGGAGACTTTAGATAGGTCTCCATCATCTTGCAGAATCTGTTTCTGGAGCTCTATCAGAGAAATGGAAGCTTTTCTCAGTGTGCCTATACAGCCCGAAAGGACCACAGCACTTGAATAAACACTTCCTTCTCCAGGTTTCCAGTCAAGCTCTTTCCATGATTATCAGTACTTGAGGCACAGCTGCTCCTGCTGATGCTGAACACCTCCAACTTAGGCAGTGGGGCCTTGACCCTCATGCAACATCAAAATAACCTTTTTGTAAGCACACATAATTTATCTCTCTTCTGCTTGGTGTTTGGTCTTTCCTGTATTCTTTCCTAAAATATTTTTTTTTCAGTTTTAAGTACTATTATTATTTGCCTAAGTTGCAGTAGTGATTAGAGAATGATGAGCCAAGGTTACCCCTCTTTGCATAGAGCTTCACTGGCCTAAAATATTGTCCTTTCCCCAAAGCATTTTTAGCAGTCAGGATTTTAAAAACAGTGCATTTAGTTAGAAAATGACGTGAGGACAAACATGATGCTATGTCTAACATAAATGACAAAAATGAATCCAGGTAGACAATATTCCCTGTTCCATTAGAAAGACTTGATTCAATTAAAAGCCAGCTAATATAAAGTATAATGGAGACATTCTCTTATATTCAGACTAATGCTGCAGACTTACAGACATCACTTAGTTTTTCTCAAAGTTAATATCTTAGGAAGATCTAAACAAGAACATCTGGGATTTCTATACCAAGGATGAAAATAACAAGAAATGTCAATCACCTGACTTGAAAACAAAATAGCCAGACAACATTCTAGGAGATACATTGCTTCACAGAGGAGAAAAAAAAAGTGGAAGTAAAAGATCTTAATTTGAATTACAGGCATTGGATGTTCACCACCAACAAGCAGGATCCTAGAACATATGGATATTTCTCTTTTTTACAGGTAAGATCTTTATATCAGAACGATATTCTTATTTTACACTTGCTTTAAGAGCCCAGAGTGTCACTAATGATTCACAGCAGCATGAAAACAGGAGTCAGCCCCTGGTATTTTACTGAAGAGGTTCAGTTCAACAAAAGCATTCTTGTATGGAAGCTTGATGAGCTAGCAGTCCACCACTTTTTCTGTTTGGAGTCACAATTCTGCTTTTTCATGTATCTTAACATACCTCAGTCTAGATCAGAAAAAATAATCATTGCCTCTAAACAAAACTCTATCACTCTTCATCTGTCTTACATACAGACTATTATAACTCATCCTTCCCCACTTCCACATTCTATTTGCATTCCTATAATGGATGTTTTTCTTTCTCACATTTTAGTGCTACCTCATCTCCTTTCTTAGCCTTTTTTCTTTCCTCCTTCTTAATTCTGCCTACATCTCTCTACCACTGCACTTGTTACCCTGCTTGAATAGCTGGTTGTACAATTACTTGACTTAAGTCTCCCCATCTAAGAAGTTTACCCATAAACATAATGGCAAACAGATAAAAGAAATCAGTGATACTTGGACATAGAACTCTTGAGAAACATTGTGCTCTATCATCTTCTATTTTTATTAAACTCAGAGACAAGGGAGAGTGTCTTGTAAATGCTGCAAACTCCCCATTGCCATTCAAGTTTCATTTAAAATACGGTGTAACCACCCTGCTGAGACAAATTCCTTTAAGATGAAAGCAGATTAACATCTCCAGTTTTGTTCTCTAGGTGTTCTGCTGGAAACCAGTCTGGGTACTGGCCCTAGCAGTGGTGCTTTCAATAGACTTTGGCATTTGGTTTGTTTGCTTACATTATGCCTCCTCTTAGTGAGCCCTCACATGGACTCAGTGTGCAAATCTGAGAATGATCGACTGTCAATCTCCCAAGTCAGAACACGAGCCTAGCTTCTCTCCCTTATACCATTGCCTCTCCTCAGAACTTAGTTTTAAAATACCAGGGATAGCATTTGAGACCAGATTCAGGTCAATTACGGTATTTCAAGTCTGTAAAGGCAACAATGGTTAATATGATAACAAATACTTCATCTTGTATTTTTAATAGCAATAATAATGCCAAGTCCCATCAAGAAGAGTTGAAAACAGCATAAGGACCAGTCTTACACGGCTGCATAGCTACTTTTGAGGGGGAGGGTCTCTTTTCTTTGACTGCTTGTTGCACACCCACAAACAAAACAAGGATATATCATTCCCAAATTGGTAGGTTTACTTAATTATGGCTTTAGGTGTAGTGTGCTCATCTGCCTAACACAAAAGAAGCAAACAGATGATGCAGAAGAGCCATGAAATTAACCTGTTCCTCAAGAATCTCCTTTATATGATTCTCAAGAGCAAGTTCTGCTTATCTCCATTTCTGATTAAGGAAGTGCTAAAACTCTTCATGGCTTAACACAAAGGAAATTATACCAGCACTGCAGACCTTTTACTATACAAAATAGCAGGTGCTGAAGGGTTCAAGAAAGTCCAGACTCAGGTAAATGGGGCAGAAAGACCAAGAAAGGATGGATGAAGATGCAAGGAACAAAATGCAGTTAACAAGGAACTGAAGAGTGCAAGTAATATATAACAATAAGCAAGCATCTAAAAGTGTATATTCAGAGACACACTAAAGGAAGAGTAGAGAAAATGTATAGATTAAAAATGGCAACTCATATTGATTCACCTTGCTGTGAGAAATAAGCAGAAATCATAACTGGAGTCACATTCATATTCTTATTTCTGCATACAGAATTGCTTAAATCTGACCTATTATGCAGCTTTCTGATCCTCGTGTTGACACGCAAGAGATGATTTTAAGCCTCATCTTAGCAATGAAAGCAAGGAATTGAGTTTTATTCTGCAAAGCAGAAAAAAAATAGCCTGCTCCATTTTTATTAAACAAAACAAGAGTAGTATATTTTTATTTCTAGCTCTGACTTGCATTACACCCTTCCAGTATTATCCTCAAAGAGGGCCAGGAGGAAAAAACCCTTAAAACTGACTCCCCACAGAAAGAATAAATACAACCAAAGCACCAGCATGGAAAATAACTGTATGAGCCCTAGGTATCAAAGCTTACCCACAAATAGCTCATAGTGAATAATGCATATGGTTTAAAGTCAGTTGAAATAAGTGCCAGGTCACTTATCCGGCAGCAGTGAATCTGCAAGGCTTTGAAACAAAATTTCTTCTTTTGATTCTCCCTCTCTGAGATACAAATAACTGATCTAAGATGCAGGTAAGTAAAGACTGGAGTGAAATGTGGTCAAGAGCTGGCCAGTCTTTTAGCCTGCAGTCTTTCAGTCCTATAGCAGAACAGACTGCTGGTGCTGAAAAGGCAATAGTGAAACATGGAAGAGCCAGCTTTAACATTGCAAAACAAATTCTTGACATCGCTGGGTCCTAAAGCACTGCTATGCCTCAGAGAAACTGGAAGGATTTTTCTTGGTTGAAAAAAATAAGCAGAAAACCAACAGACTAAAAATCTATCAACATGGGCCAATTCTCTTCAGTCCACTTTAATTTCTGCTTTTGAGACATCATGTATTTGGGTGCCAGATTACAACATTTGCATGACCTAAAATTTTCACAGTGCATGTTCATACAGATGCTTCAGGGCTAGCCTCCTTTCAGATGAATTCAGCTCCTCAGACTGCTGGAGATCGTGCACATTTTCCAGTCTTGGAAATGTACCAGGGTTCTCCAGCAAAGGCCATTAGGTTAAGGGCATTTGTAAAAGGAAAGGAAAAAATTAATGAAAAAAGGCAGTATATAAAAATATATGGCCTTTCTCCACAGCATCACACCCTGCTCTTTATTTTACCTTCTCTGCTCAATGAGCCAAAGGTTTAAACAAGCACTAAGCTTCCAGACTCAAAGTGCAGCCAACTGATCATTCATGGGAGCTCTAAAGCTTTTAATTCCCTCCTTTCCAGGATGCAGGAGAAAGGTGATTAAATTGCAACATGAATTATTTTCCCCTTGGTGTGCTTGTCCCTGTCAAAATAAGCGTTTGTATGGGCATGGATCAGACAATTAACATTATCTTCAGTCAATAACTAAACCCTATTTTCAATGTTTTTCTAGTGATCCAAAACCTGGAACTGTTACTTATATATATATATATATTATATATTTTCCAATAGCACAAGAGGAAAATCTATTTTTATACCAAAACATGTCAGGGAACATGAAAATAATTATTCTTAAATAATAATACAAAATAATAATTATTATTATTCCATTATAAAAGATTAACATTCAATTTCTGGTTTTCCTCTTAAAAAAAAGATGATCAATTTGCTGCTTAGAATTAAGAAAATAAACCTTACAATAAATGATAGAGTTTTATGTTTTGAGTTAGGGTTTTGCTCATGTTTTTACCAGAATTCCTTTAAGTTTTATTTCTATTTGAGCACCAAAAGGAACTGGAAGTAAACTGTAGAAATTTGAAAGGTCCCAATGTTAGGGCCTTATTTTAACTCTTGTGAGAAAAACAAACTTTGCTTCTTAACCATTTACACAGAACCTCAGCCTCACAGAGCCATGCCTGACAAGATCTGGCCCTACATAAACTATGCAAAGACCCTTGAAATAACATCATTCAATATGATTCATTCACATAAGAATACAATATCATCTTCCAGGTGATTAGTACCCATCCAGTTCCTGGTTTTGCAGGGGCATGATAAATATACTGCCTAATAAATAATCTATTAATACACAGCACTACTTAATAACTCAGTTATCTAACATCCATCTTCCTTCATAGACCACAAGCAGATCTCAAATTTTGGCACATTTTCAGGGTTGGAAAACTTTGCAGAAAAGGTAAATTATTTCTGTCAAATTTGGTCCTTCCTTGCATTCACATGGACCTAGCTTAGATAACTCTTCCTGCAGAACCCATGCCAAGACAATTTGAAAAGACTGAACCAAATCTTAGCTTTACAAGAATTCAAAAATGCAAATCCATGAAATTGGGTGGCTGTTTTGTGAGAGTCAAAAGCCACAAGAAAACTGTTCCTTCTTATGGGGAAGTTCCATGGCAAATCAAGAGATTTCTCTCTCTAAATAACTAATGAAAAACTATTTTATAAGTAGTAAACTAACCTACAGTTCCAAGTTTTGTCTGTATATGTTGTCTGTAAGAAGTGGAAAAAAGCTGTTGGAGGAGAGAAGTGGTTTGAAAGTTTTGTTCTGATTCTTATTAATTTTTTCCTCTCTCACAGTTTTGTTAATAAACCTGTTTTTATACCCCTTTAAGTTTTGAACCTGCTTAGCTTTTCCCCTAATCCTCACAGCAGAAAAAGAGTAATTCATTCTAGTAAACATCCAAACCACTACACATAATTTGAAAAACAAAAATAAGCACACTTATAACCACTACATACAGAGAGTCTGCAAGCAGACTCAAGTACAGTTTAAACATGTCATTTCTCATTTACATGGCCTAGAACCTTAAATCCCTATAAACATGATTCTTTCAAGTCTTTGGATACATTGGCATGTGAAGACAGAAAACTGTAAAGATCATAAGGAAAAAAAACCAACCCAGAAGACTGTGATGAATGGTTTGTGCTTTTTCCTGTATCTTCAAGCTATTGGAAACATAGTATTTCATGTCTGTCAGTATGGGACCTTTCCTGGAAGAGTGGGCAGGAATTTACATGGACTGCTAGAACAGTCTCACACTTGTTGGTGATATGATCTGTTTCCTCTGAAGTAGATTCACTTTTGTAAGCATCATACTGAAAAATGTGTGTTAGAGTCTTCTGTGAAGAACTGGGAATAACTGGGCTGAAATTTACTATTCTGTGCCTATTTTGCTTTATTGCATAGTGCAGAAATTCTCATTTTGAGTTTAAAGAAAAAAATACAGCTTTTAATAAAATTGAGTCATATTTACAAAAGCACTGGTATCTCACCTACAACTCCTATACAGCTGATCCTCATTTAAAGCACTGAGTGCACACATAGAAATAGTTAAGGTTAATACATGTTTTTAAAACTAATTCTGGATGCCCATGTGAAAAAGATTTAATTACATAAAAAACCTAGCTTAATTCACATGACATGTGAAAAGACAAAAGAACACCCCGATATTTAAAAAAAAATTGCCCACTGCAATATGCCACTACATAAAATTGCCCACTGTCCTCTACATAAATCCCATTTACCATAAAAAATAGGTATCCTTCTTGTATTTCCTTGTTCTGTAAAAGTAAGCATTGTTTTTTTAATTAAGACTCAAAATGCAGTTCTGCTCAAATATACTATTTAAGTGGCACTTAATATGCAATTGCATTTTAATTTTAATGGCACTTAATTGCAATTGCATGGATTGATGTTATTGTGGGTTAGAGGGTAATGAAAATATGCTTGTTCAGTCTTCTTGCATCATGTAATTCTGTTTTCATTCACACAGATTATAAATTCTTGTCATAGTAAACAGGTGATGGACTGCAACTACTAAAGGAACCAAGGATAAGGTATACAATTTTCTAGGGAGATTTTCTGAGGTTTCAAGCTTTAAAGTTAGCAGTGGATCCTATTACAAACCTTGATAATGTACAAGAAATGGTCTGATCTTGCCAGGTGGGGCTATCTTAATTAACAATACTTTGTTTAAATGCCAACTTCAGTTAGACTGTGAAAGTATTTGAAAAATGATAATGACTTATTTCAGCATTTCACAGAATCTACCTCAACTTTAATCCAGGAATTTGAATCCAAACCAAGCTAAACTTCTGATTATACCTAAACAATTATTTAGACACAGTTTTCCATTAACTTGGAGTGTCAACAACAGAAACATTAAAAGTAGTCATTTTAAGCATCTTTGGTCATGGAGGTACCAGGAAGAAAAAACAGTCCTCTTTCTGGAGCAAAAATGAATGGAAAGTAAACCTTTGGATCTTAAATCATTATTTTTATTTTCATCAAGCCAGCTTTGTTGTCACCTTTACTTTGTACTTTCAAACCACCAAGTTTTACCACCCAGACTGCCCTCTCAAAAACCAGCACATAGAATATGGATGGTTTGGGTTCAGTCATATACATTTGGCAGTGCTGGATTACTACCAGATTTCTTGACATATTCCCACTCATAGAAAGTTGCCACAAAACACTATCATAAGCAACACTCTACCATATATATTAGTCTTGTCAGCTTTATAAGGCCCAAAGCCGTCCTAGATAATCTGTGCTAGCACAACGCAGGGTTTTTTTCCCCCACTGACAACATACATATTGTTGCTTCTTACTGATTTCTTTGTAATCTCTTTAATACCTAAAAATATCCTTTTTTTTTTTTTTCCTTAATGGAATTAAACACATTGGCCCTGCAAAACATTTCAGCTGCTTTGGGGCAGCCCATGTGACAAATGAAGACGTGGTGCGTTGAAGAGCAGAGTACAGCATCTTTCTTTCAGCTAGTCAGACTTAAAAGAACAGTCATACCCTCTGATGGTCATCTCCTTTATGAAGAATATTCCATAATAGTAGAATATTCTCAGTCATTTTATAAATAATGCATGAGTCACTGGCACCAAGGACTCATCAGACAGCAAGAGGCAGGCAGTCTTCTTAGCCACATATGTAAGGTGGTATTTGTGATACTCTTATGTTATTTGAGATGTCAGAACTGAATGGAAGAGAAATACATAATATCATACCTTTGGCAGCACAAACAATGTCATCTGTAAGGTTGGTCAGGAGCCAAATGCTCACCTAGCCACTTGCCAGCTATCCTACTGAACAGGACAAAGGTAGAAAACAGGGAGGAAAAAAATCTCACAAGTTAAAATACAGAAAGGGAATTTGCTTAACAGATATCATTACAGGCAAGAGACTCAATTTGGGGCAAATTAGAACAATTTCTTGCCAATTAAAATAGATTCAAACTGAGAAACTTCTGTCACTTCCTTCTCCTGATTCCTTGCTGAAAGACCAGCTTCCTAACCAGATACTTCCTCCTCCCTCACTAAATGATTTTACAGGCCTGTCACTTTCTGCTACCTCTTTTTGGCAACTGGGGTGACTACTGTAGATAATAGATAGATAGGGTTTGGGTCCCTGCCTCAGCCATGGTGTCCCCAAGTGCAGAGGCCCTCCTTCCTCTGCTGTGATGGAGATGAAAAAGGCTCAGCTGTCTCAGTGCTAAGGAACTGATGGAAAAGCATTGGGGTAGGAAAAGCATTCCTCTGTCAAATGCTGTACCAACTCAGTGGGACTACATGTCTGTTCTGCCATAAAATCCCAGGCCTTGGAAGGTGATAACTGCCCTAGGCATCTGCCAAAATCCTCACACACCCCCTGCTGCCCAGGGATTGATCACTTCAGGTCACATTTCTCTGTTAACTTGCCAACAAGTTGTTTATTCTTGCACTTGGATGCAATCAAGTTCCAACTCTCCAGCAATGTCAGATAACAGGACCAAACCACTTACAGTGATAATGCCTTGTCAGTATTTTACAGAGTGTGAATTTAAATGCCAAAACTATTATTAATATTGGCTTTTGAAGGGGGACCAGTCAGAAAAAATTCACCACAGTATGTACTCTGAAAGCTCTGTCATCCTGTGTGAAATGAGTTTTATTAGATACATAAAAAGAACAGACTTGCCCTTTGTAATGGGCTGACAGCAGAAAATCCAACCATATCTTCACTGCTAAGCATTCAAACTTTCAGGAGAGATCACTCTACTGACAGTTAAAATTTTTAGTTCTACAACAGCCCATACTGCAACATTAATGGAGACTGTAAAGCATCAGAAAGGCTACAGAAGTAAGGGAGTACCTAGTCCTTTACAAGGGACTGTACTGAAACACCAGCATGTGCACAATATAACCCTTCCTTTGCAAAGTTCCTCATACGTTTACACAAACCATTGAGCGTAGGAGTTTGAGAACAAATCGTGAAAGAGCATTTTAATTTCCAACTATTTATCTAAAAATTTCTCCAATGACCTCAAAGCGTCTCTTAAAATTGGTTATTTCATTTGTTTTTCATCTGCTTTGCATTACCCATACAGGTACTGAAAAGTCAGTTACACACCTTTTCTTGATGCATGATTCCAGGAGATATATAGGAGATTCATCAATCTTGCAAGATTATCACAAAATCTAATTAACGCTTATTAAGTAATATAAAACCCAGTGGCCTGCATAAACATGATTGCACACATGAGGTTGAGCATCTTCTTACATAATCTCTTCACACCAAAAGCAATTTCTGCTAAAAGAGCTATCACCTTAAGAGTACAGTTAAATTTTTAGCATAATTTTTGCCTTTGCTTACTCCAATTATATTCTAATATTTCTTTTTATGCAAAAAACCATGACCAAGTTTTGCCTTCTTTCCCTTTCATTATCAGTCCCATTTAAAGTTTATCATCATCATTTCACAGTTTAATAAATTTTCTCACTGATTCTCCGCTACATTTCAACACTATTGATTTCAGAATATCTGCCATTCTGCCTCAGGCAGGATTGTAACCTCATCTACTGTATTGTCTTAATTCCAGCTTCCCTGCAGATTCAGAGAAAGGAGTCCCCTTCTCACTAAGATAACAGACTCCCACTTCCAGTAGTAAAGGAGACTGAACCTCAGATTAAACAGAAGTCAAATTTAGTTCCCAGCTCTCTTTCTGACAGCATGAATTTAGTTTAGCTAAGCTGTTCCTGTCTACTTTGATAAATAGCAATATTGAAGATGTAGCAGGAAGAGAATTATTTAGCCAGGTGTTCCTTTGCTAAGGCTTCCTCTTTACAGTGAGTCAGAGTATGGGATTGATAAAATGTGGCTGATAATAAACCTGTGGGTAAACTAAAGGCTTTGTTTAGCTTGTAATTGCCAAAAAAAAACCAACCCAAAAACAAACCAAACTTGATTTCACATTCACTCCCACTTCCCTCAATTAAAAGAATGTTCTTAAAAGGCTCTTAGTTTTCTGCTTAGCTGGGTACTTGAATAAAAAAGACTAAATAGCACATCAAAGTAATGTTCATGTGGGCCTTAGTTCCTGTTTGTATATAGATGACCAAATTCATAGCACTGCAGTTACACTGCAACTTACTTATTCAGAAGTTTGCTAATTTGCCATTTTTTAAAATCACTTAATTAGGACAATTCAAAGAAAAATTCTTTTCTTTTAGTTCTGCAAGCACATAGGAACATGTGCAAGCCCTACAATACTTTTTATTGCAACCAGCTGTTGTGCACAATCCAGACTATGCAAAGCAATAACCAGCCTGTTTTACAATTTGCACAACCCATTCAGCCCTAAAAAAGGAGTTTCCCATACTCAATTACCAGCATGAAGGAAGGGTATGTGAAGATCTACCTGAAAAATACACAGTGATTTCCAAAGAAATTCCATTATTCCATTTAATAGGTGATCATTTCTGACAAAAAAAAAGCCCAGAAATACACTGTTGGACAAATTCTAAGACAAACAACTGAAATTTTTGTGTTATGTTTGGTAAAGGCTCCAAGTCAAAATTTAAAGCTTAAATATTCTACACATTCAAGGAGTAGGGAATCAGATAGTCTAATAGGGAACCAAGGTTTGTGGCTTAATGTAGGAGGTTTCATTTATTTAGTTCTCTGTATCATCAGTATCAAGGGCAAGAACCAAAGTCAGTGAACATGAGACACTGCTACAGTGACAATACAGGAAGAAAGCCCAAAGCTTCAGGGAATTTACTAAAGGACCAGGGATGCTGTAACTGAAGCTAATTTTATCACATTCAGTTTCTTCTATTCACTGAAAACCCATATGTAAAACATGTCCCTCCCAAAGCCTTCCATTATTCATTTCAATTGATGCAAACTAAATGATGCACTTGAACCACACATGCACAATGTAGAACACACCACGTTCAATACAGCCTTACTCTTGGTTTCACTTTGGTGCTGACAGTTCTCCAAATGCACTGTATCTTATCTTTACAACCTTCTAGAGATACTCTAGAACCTCAGCTTCAAATAGATAACAAACAAAGACTGCGACAAAAAAATTGATGAGAGACACTTAATGCTTTCAGTCTATTCCTTAGGCCAGAGTAGGTATCTGACCTGTAGAAATCATAACTGTGGGGTTTGAGGAGCAAAACAGTCAGGGGAAGACAATACCACAGCACAGAGCAAAAGGAGAGGATCCCAGTCACAGCAACAGACACAAAGACTAGGGAAAGAATGGGCCAAAAAGAAGTCTGATGAGATCAGATGACAACAGAAGCTAAGTAGGCATGGAAACAACTGACAAAGGCCTTGAAGGAATTGACTGAAATATTCCTTCAAGGAATGATAGAATTACAAATAAGGAAACAGAGAGTAAATAAAAGGATTAAAACAGACATTATCAATCTAACACAGAAGACAGAAAATATCCATCCTCATCATTTAAGCAGTGTTCATAAAGACAGAAAAATGGACAAAGACATTGCAGAAATCAAGATGAGAGTCAAAGAAGCCTCAAAATCAGAATTATCACAAAAATGGAATTGTGGAACTAAAATTACCATATTTCAATGAATACCTACAAAGATAAACTCCAGCAGAGCAAAGCAACCATTCTCATTTTGATAAATACAGCTTTTTCTGTCCAACACACATCTGCACTGTTACTCTGGTGATATAAAAACACACATACATACTCATTTAGCCATCAGAAAACTTGAGGTTTTAAAAACCAAACCAGCCTGCAAAATATTAGTCCTAGCTTTCACAGATTCAACAGGACAGATGACAGTCAAGTGTACAATTGAGAATGCAAGGTTGTAATCATAAGCCTGGAAAAAAGTTCCAGTAATCAAAACCACTTGGAGTTTCAAATTATGAGGGGTTAAACAAAGTTTTGTCACATGCCACATGCTGAAACCAGAATTCTTCACTCCCTGCCTCAGATCTAAAAGTCTGTCCATGAAACATTCCTCTAGAGTGTGCAAAAGCACAAAAACAGTGATGTCACATATCCATATAAAAGACTTAGTAACTAACATTTAGTTCAGCAAAAGCTATCACCACTGATGACATTGGCATACATCTTCATATCTCCTTCCTGAGAATCTGCTCTGCCACCTTGCCACTTCTTTTCATTCCTTAGACAGTTCAATATGGAAAGTTCAGGTCGCCTAATCTGCACAGTACTGAAATCAAAGGCCTGCCTACGGGATGAGACGGAGAGGAAAGGCAGAGAAAGCAGACTCAGAGCCTTACCTTCCAATTAGCAGGAACTCCCCAAGCACTCCCAGGCGGCGCATGGCAATGAGGATGCCCCTCACTGTCATTCCCTCGCAGAAGCAAACCACCACCCGAGCCTTGGGTAGCCTCTCTCGCAGCTTGCGGAGCAGGCGATCAAAACTCTTCTCGCCAGCGTTGCTGTAGATCTTGTCAGAGTGAGCAATGCAGAGACCCTCTTGGGCAGCCAGCTCTTTGAAGGCTTCCATTCCACTTTCCCCATAATTTCCTGTTCAAAAAAGAAAAAACACATCATGCATTTAATAAATTGAATGGTAATGGGAAAGTGATGGTTTCTCCCTCTAAAATCAAGCAGCATTAGCAGAAGGAAGAGCAAAAGAGATTCATCAAAGTGAACATGCTCAGAGTTCAGTAGAGCAACAGGATATCCATGTACCTGTAGGTCCTGACCAAACTGGAGACTTCAAGTTTCTTTTCTTACATTGACTTAACAATGGATAGTAAAGGGGATATTAAACAAGGAATGGATAGGTAGAAAAGGGGACAGATCAGATAGTAAGAGTGAAGTTTTATTAACGTTTCTAATAGCAAAACTCACTGTTTAGCAAAACTACTGTTTAGGAAAACAGTAATAGAAAAGCAAAAAAAGGATTTAATTTCAAGCTGTCTGTATCACATGCAGTCCATGTTCACAAAAGTGAATAAAAAGTAGATGCAAATTTAAAATATGCTGCTCTGCTAACATTTTCAAAGTCACACTAATTTGACCAAGCAGTGTCCGTGACTGCAAAAGTTTAGGCTTGATGATGTCTCTCTTAGACTAGGAAACTTTCTAACTGAAAGAAATAATCCTTTACAAGACAGAAACTTTTGAACTGATGGACTAAAAAACCCCATATCTATTAACAGTAGCAAGAAATGGCTCAAAAAGAGATTCATTAATTTGATGTTATCTATTGCCATTATATTTCCTTAATTTAACAAGGGAGTAAAATCAGATATGCTGATCACTTTTGACCCAGACTTTTTCAAGCAAATGATTGAAGAGGCCCTGCTTCCCACAACTGTTTGAAACAGCAAATTGCAAAGAGGAAGACTTCTGAATCAGTCTAAATTTCTTCACAAAATAAATTAAAATGGCCCAAAAGTATAGCCATCAGAAAGAAAATGCAGCAGGAGGCAGTTAGACACTCTGTATAAATCCAGTAGAAATAAGTGCATTTTTCCAAAAACATGGATCATTTTCCACACATCGACACTACACAGACACACTGTGACAGTCATTGTCATACCAAGCTGCAGATAAACCTGACAGGTCTAGTGTCAAACACAAAGCTGAAGTTCCCCAGCCCTTTGCACTGAACTGCCCTAGTTTCTCATAAATTTGGAGAGCAGCAGAATGGCCTCTTTTCTAGCCTGTGACTCAACATCATATTCAGCAATCAGGTCAATTCTGCCTTTTTTTTTTCTGTGAGCCAGACATACTCCAAAGCAGCAGCCCTGCATAGCTGTGGGGGGGAGAGGAGATCTGTGCCTGCTGGGAACTCACCTCCAAGCAGCCCACCCTGTAGGCTCAGCACTGCAGCCCCATCCCACAACCCTGTAGCTGGGTCAACTCTTTGGCCTTGTCATATGCTGAGAGTGACACAGATGGAGGCATTTCCAGGTATTTATAGGCCAGGACCTGCAGTCACCAAGGGACTTTCTCCAAGGCAGTACAGTTTGAGCTGTACTGCTTCAATGATTTGCCTCAAGTCCCAGACTGAGGCAGGAAAACCTCACCCCTGACGTGCCATTAGCAAGAACTTTATGCTTCGAAAGGATTTATTTCCCAATTTCACGTGGAACATTGTCATTGTAGAGATGGCCACAACACTCAGAATGCTTCAGTAAAACTTCAGAAGGCTTCAAACATCAGCACTTTCTTATCTAAAAGTCCTTCATACCTTTTCTATGTAGCCTCCCATGGGCAGCTCCACACAGCTCTGGCTCTTTCTCTCCTTCTTTGCTCCTCCTTCTGCAGTTCCAGCTCACTCCTTCCTGTCCTTAGCAAAGCCACCCAACCCTGTCTGTCCCTCTTACCGCATCTTACCCTTTCTGTCCCTCACAGCAGGGCCAGCAAATGCCAACTGACTCCCTACCACCTGACTCCCTCTTTTATCACACCCATGGCTGTGAGGGCAAGGCTGCTCCCACTCTTTGGTAATTAACATAGGTGCAATATATCAGGGGCAAGATTGCCTTCAGCACTATCTCTATCTGTCTTCCCACAGAACTTTTTTCAACAGAGCCGCCTTTGAAACCAGTAGGATTATTCTTAAAGTCTTACCTAAGGGTGGACAGGAAACTAAACTGAATCCTATTAGATGTTTAGGCAATGCATATTAAAAAATTAAAAAGAATATAGTAGCTTTCTTACCCAAACTTTAAGGAAAGGTTTTGTCATACATCAGTAATTCTGCTGTAGTTAAAGTTAATGATGGCAAGAAATGAAAAATTAAATCCATTTGGAATTATTTTTTCTCAGCTTTAATTTTGATGAAATAACAATTATCTCAAACATAGTCAAATCTGTACTAACAGTACAACAGCCTAGCAAAACATATGCCAAGAGAAAAGATTGGTGTCCCTAAATTCAGTAAGTGTGACAGAGAGTTTGAAGGAAAAAAGCTAATTAAGATCAAGAACAACATGAACACAAGATGGAATAGGCGAAAAACAAGGCAGAAAGTCTGCAGCTCCAAATGAAAGATTTCCAATTCTTAAGTGAAAGTAGTGTAACAGCTGCCCAGTAGCAGCACAAAGAAGACTGATGTGTGACTGGAGCTTGCTCAGCTCACAAGAGCAATGTGTAAAGTAGGTTTCTGCAACAGCCAGAGATGACACTTGGTGATACTTGATTTCTCTTAAAATCTGTTTGCCGTGCTCCCAGAGCAAGATAACATGCTGCACATCTTTCCCCTCCAGGGAAAAGGATCAGAGAGAAAAAGAACATGTGAGATATGTTACATAGATTGTTCAATGCACTCAGCTACAGAGGTGTGGACAATGTCAGGGCATATATGGCATAGAAAACACCAATTAATTCTGTGCAGTAGCCAAGAACACAGCCATCTGTACCAGCTTGGTGGGTACATTCATTTCAATGCACACTCAGACAACAGCTGAGCCGGGAAACACTTAATGAAAGAAATCTCTGTGTGATTGTAGTCAGTCAAGAGTTACATCAGGGCCTCAGGCTAAGACCTTTTTTTCCTTTGAAAGAGCCATTGAATAAAAGATATAATCTTATCTGAAACTGCCTGTTGCTACCAGGATCAGCTGTGAAAGTCAAAACAATTATTATTGTGATTTCCTTTCTGACCTCTACCCAAAACTAGGTGAGCCAGTAACATACTTTGAGCCCCACAATACCTTGCTGTTTTTAAACTTTTTTAAAAATGTCTGTTCAACTTTTACCCTATTCAAAAAACCACATATTTTCCTTATATGCTTCATTCAGAGTCTTTATACAGCAGTATAAAGATGAATTCTAAACCTAGAAGGACTGCAGGACTGCAATTTTACCACAAGGAATTTCATAACACTTTTCTCTCAGTGCCAAAGGATGCTTTGCTTCACCACTGCAAAAATTCTAGATAATTTCTGAGAGGGATCTGCATATGTAAAGATGCTGCTGAGAGTTTCATATAATGGTAATAATTTTCACTCATTGCATTCCATGCATTAAATATCTTAACAAAAACATTAAGATGCTGTAGTAAAAATCAGAGATGTTATCTTGATCAACAGAAGACATACAAAAGAAACTAACAAAAATTGAGCCTCATAAATTGCTCCTGTGAGCCAGTAAGTATTACATTTGTGCCACAGCTATATTGAAACTAGCACTGTTTGTTTGTGTTAACACTTTAGCAGTGTGGGGAGCAGAACCCATGAGCTCCATCTAAAAGGTTTATGTTCTTTTATTTTATTACAGCCGTTTGGCAAATTTGTCCCCATTCTCTTTATCAAGAGAACCATGTTTTTCATTTATGAAATGGAGCAGAAACAGCTCAGCAGTGAGGCGCTTATGAGAATCCTGGAGATTGTTTTCTTGAGGGATGCAGAGAATGTCCATGTGAGTCTTCCCAAGCCATATAACAGTGTGTTGTGATTTCAGGGGGCTTAAAAACAAAACAATGTGCCCCACACAATCTCTATCTTTGAATGAAATCAGCCATTGTTTTATTTGTTCAATAACATAAGGAAATATGAATCATCCATATTTGAGCTGAACAGAATATTTCCTTGAAATATAGGCTAATCACTGTTTAAAAAAAAAAAACAACTTAGAGACTATAATGCTGAAGAGAAAGACTGAGACTGTTCTTTCTTGCTCTGCTTTCAGTGTCAATAGGAAATATCAACTACATTTTCAAGACCTATTTAGAGAAACATCTACAAAAGCGACAAAACCCACAGCAGAGAACTCTGCCTGGAAGAATGTTCCAATGCACTTGAAATGACAAAAGGTAGGGAGCAAGAGTTACTTCTTCCATCTGAGCCATGAATAATCTCTTCAGGTGAGGTTACCTGTTGCTCACCACTAGGGGCTTATTTGCTGCATTTGTTCCTCTAAACCATGGCAACCACAACCTGGATCAAAAGTGAACACACCGAAACTCCCATATACCCTGCAAACGCACAACAAAGGTAATGAACCAAATAAGACAACCACAAATTCCAGTTTCACTGCAGGATACTACAGAGGGAAGTCATACTGCAAGAAAGTTCCCCTTTTCAAATTAAAGAGGGGAAAACTCTCTTGTCCTCTTCTTTCCTCTCTCAATGTTATGATCTGTTTTTTCACATCTCCCAAGCTTGTAAATACATTGCTGAAGGTATGAAGTCTATTTCATTATTCAGTACTGATTCACTGCAAGACCTCTCTTTTATTGAGCTAATTACCTACTTTTTGGCAGAGAAAGTAAGATGAGAACAAGAAGACTGCATGACATACCAGCAAGTAATAACTTTCTAAAATCTTCACTACTGCAAAGGCAAATAATTTGGGAAGAGCAGAACAAGGACATGATCAGATTGTCAAGTTAGATCCTGACATATTGCAATAAGTAATTTGTAAGAACTAATGATAATATTAAATAAGACAGTAACTGTACAGTTTTCAAATACAAGTCTGAGAAGACAGGAAAGTTTGGGACCACTGAACAGGAAAAAAAATGCAGAAAGAGCATCAGTTTTCTCTCCTATAATATGGTATGCCTCCCTACACCACAGGAGCATCTTTGAGTAGTGTCAGTAAAAAAGAATAAAAATTGAATTCTCTACATTTAATGTATTTGTTATTAGTATCATATTAAATAATTGTGTGTATACCTTTAGTTGATAAACTAAAAAGTTTCAGCCATCAGATTTAAGCTAGTATGTTAGTAACAAGTTGGGAGCACATACAGAATCAGCTGTATATTCACATACTGAATCTGAAATGACAAGCAGTCACTTTCTAAGCTGTAATAATTAAACCACTCACATCAATTTGTCCACACCTTTGATTGGGAGAGTTACAAACAAAAGTCGAAGTCCATATTTATTCCCTGAAGATACCAGATGGACAAAAAACCAGAAAAGTTGTAGAAATGGATCTGCCAGTGTATCTTAGTGTGGTATATCCCAAACCATTATAAATGCTATATTCATAGAAAGCAGCCCTCCTAGGATCCATCAAACTGATGCCATGCAGCCTCTGCCAGACTTTGTTGCCACTAGGAAAAGAGCAAGGATCCAACACTTCCATGTTTCCCCAGAACATCTTTTCCAAGGCTATCCCACTGATGTCAGCAGGGCCTACATTTTACCAGTTATAAATTATTCCAAATAGGATTCATTTTTTGTTAGGGTTAGGGTTTTTTCTTAGGGCTAGGGGTCTTGGGAACCCTAACCCTAACTCTCTAGACCTAATGTTGACTTTGCCACCTAAAACCCTTTACCACACCATTTTTTTTAGATAGAAAATTAAGTTGAGAAAGCTTCTTTTACCTAGTAAATCTCACCTCAGGTGTTTTTAAAGGACAACTTCAAAGCAGGTGAGTCAGGCTATGAGAAAACTAATCCTAAAGTACTGGCTACTTAATAATAAGTAGAATACTGCACGGACATCAGCTCTGATTCTGTTACCAGTCAGGACAAAACAGCAGAGAAAACATCCAAATTACAAACTTCACTCAATGTGAAATCTCAAACTGCAAAGCTTAAAAGGAAAACCTCTACCATTTATTTCATTCTAAGTGGCTTACAGAGGAAGGGACAACCCAGAACCTGTTTTAAAAAGAATGAAGTGGCTATTTCAATTTCTCTAAGTACAGTGGCTTTGAAGAGAGAAACAAGTCCTGCAAACACTGGCCCTTAAGGACAGTTATTAACAGGTTGAACATCACTGCTACTCACTAGAGGTTTTCCCCCCTCCTGAAGACCAGCTGCATTGGGTACTGCTTTCTACTGCTTAGATTGGGTTCAGCTACCCACCTCCTCAGTTCTATTGTTGCTTTTAGCTTGCTACCACATATCCATATCAAAGTCCTTCTTCCCACCATCACCTATGGCTCTCTGGAAGCCACAGTTTCCCTTACATTTCCTTAGCCGTTTATTTTTGACATTGTCAAAAGGACCTTGTATTGGATGGAGGCCTTACTGTCCTTTAGCTATGGAGAGGAAAAACCATTATTAGAAATTGAAACTACACTGCAAGCACTCTGTCTTCATTTAAGCTTAGGAAAGTTTTCTGGATTCATCAGGGATTTCCAAGCAACTGCACTGTAGCCTTACAAAGGCCAGAAGGATATGTTAAATGAATGAACTGAGTCATCTTTAGTACACTACAGATCTCAACCATCTGTGCTTACAGCCTGTTTTCTTCAGGCTCTTCTAGAAATGCAGAAAGTGAGCTGTTAAGGCCAGACTAGTCTTTTTTCCATTTTCTAGTATTAACGAAAATTGAGTACAAGGGAATTTTTTTTTAAAGCTGAAATGCTGAATTAGATGAATATATAATCCATTAAACAATACAGTATGCCTGACATTATTAGCGAAATGAGATAATATTTCAAATTAAAAAACCTCACATAATTTTATGAAATGCTAGGTTACTTCTTGTCATTAATTACAAAGTATATACATAGTAGCTCACAATAGTGATGTGTCACCTCAATAAAGAAGACACAGAAAAAGGTAAAATTCTACCACTTAGTAAAGTGGTTATATTTAAACCTTCATCTTGAAAGCAGCAGGTGCAATATCTTGAACAACTAATTGATATTCTTGTCAGAAATACAGCCACAGGTGAAGTCAGTCTGAAGGAATGAAAATGCTAATGCTAAATGACACTTCCCTAATAAGACAAATGCCAAAATGTGGTATCGTGCCACTTTTTCCATAAAGGTATTCAAAGCACACACCCAGTGATTATTTATTATGAATCTATTGAGGAGTTTGAGAGCTTTATATTCTAATGAAGCTATTTCAGCTTCAAACCTAGCTGACACACAGTACTTGTTACAAATTTTCTTGCTGAACTCCATTTTTCTGCTCATGACTTATCAGCAAGAGGCTTCCAGTTTTCTTCAGAAAATGTTAAAATTAATCTAGTAAGTCTAAAGACTTATTATTCAGAAGAATATTATGTTATTTTAGAAATAGTTGTGGTTTAATTTTAATATATTTAAGAAAAATAGTGACTGCCTTGGTTTACATGTGCATTCAAGGTTTTGCTGAAAATGAATATAATTTCATAATATTATGTGAAATAAATTCAAAACAAAAACCAGATTCAAATCCTGAGTTTGAAAGGTTCTCTCAGTAATAAAGCTGAGGAGAGATACTCATACCAGCATTTCCAATTGAGTTCATAACTGCAAGGATTGACACAATATAACTGTTTGAGTTACACACTGTTAAATGTCATGTCTGCTGCTGAATGGTGAAACATTTGAAATACCTTTACCCAAAGGCTACCGTAGTATCTGCATATGAAAAGACAATTTAACGTTGGGAACACAGGAAGAGCTAGTACAGGAAATTAATGTAAAAGTTGAATTACCACAAGTAAAGAACAAATTGGTAGTTTACTTCACACAGCTCCCACAGAGGTAATACAAAAGAATGAACTCTGGAAGGGCAGTCTTGAGAGCTACAAAAAATGGCCAGATGCAAGTAGGAGAAAGTGATAAGCCTGAACACATGAGATGGTGAGATATTGCATGTAGGTCTGCACCTGTGCAGCTTTGTGAGGTTGGACCCCA
Source organism: Pycnonotus jocosus (assembly GCA_013400435.1). Taxonomy (NCBI): domain Eukaryota; kingdom Metazoa; phylum Chordata; class Aves; order Passeriformes; family Pycnonotidae; genus Pycnonotus; species Pycnonotus jocosus. The sequence continues at coordinate 324,948 of VWYP01032742.1, read as the reverse complement.
GGGATAACACCTTGGACAGGTTAAGTCCTCTCATAACCCCACCCATGTCCACATTCAGGAATGTTCCCAGGTCACCTCCTGTGCTCCTGGACATAATGGGGAAGGCCTTGGGATTGGCAGGAGGCCCTTGCAGCCCTCCTGATTCATTCCTTAAAGCATTGTGCATCCTTGAGGTGATGAGGGCAGTGCTGCTACACAGGCTGGTAAAATCTCTTGTTGGAGGGAAGGAAAACAGAAAGACCTTTTGCTGGGCTAAAAAACAGAAAAAAATTGTGGACAAAGATGAAAATATGGGGTTTTTTTCCCAAACATTGCAGACATTGAAGTTTTGCCTCCTCTACAGCCAGGATTTACAGATAGATCCTGAGGAATGGCTTCCAGATACTCACAAGTTGTACTGCCATCCAGAAGATCCCAGCAGCCTTCTGTTCCCAGCTCGAAACAACCTGAACCCAAGCATGCCATTCCATCACGGCTTCAGCTGCCTTGTCCTCAAATAACTGTTCCTGGTAGAATGCACTGAGGGCAAGGAGTGGCCCTGTGTCAAAGGCCCACAAAAAGCTACAGGCCCCTGCATGTACCAGGGAAGCTGGACAAGCCCTGCTTGCTCCCACCACCTTGTCTTTTCCCAAATCGTCCCTCTGAGGGCCAAAGCCCTCAGAGAAACTGGGCACCAGCAAAGTGGCCGAGGGGAGATGGCACTGGTGCCATGCCCTGGGACACGACAGAGCCGGCAGAGCAGCCATGCTGGCCCCGGATGGGGCTGCCAGCAGCCTGGCAGCTGAGCCAGCCAAGCTCCCAGGGCATGCTGATGGCAGGGCAGGCTCCTTCACTGTGTCCCAGGCATCGGCAGGGAAACCCAGGATGAGAAGGAGAAGGAGAGCAAGGGGAAGCAGCTGATCACAGATGGAGCAGGGGCAGGTGCGACATGGAGGAGAGAGGCCGAGGCTGTGTGTACATTGAGCACATCCAAAAGCAGCAGCTACTGAGGGCAAGGCAGCACAGCTGGCTGTGTACAAGCTCTCCAGGAACTCTGTATCCACTACTGCCAAAGCAGGCTGCGAGGTGGTAGGCTGCAAGGCAGGTTGGGTGGCCTGCTGGCCTCAGCTTTGCCACCCCGTTGACAGTGAAGAAGCAAAGCTTTTGGCCTTGACAGTGGCCAAAGGGCAGCATTGACATGGCTGGCTCCAATCTCACATCTCAGAGCCAGGAAAAATACATCTGCAGCTGTGCAGATGTGATCTTCTTGGCAAAAACATTATGGCCAGTCTATGGGGCTGCTCCAGCTTTGCAAACAGCACAGCCCCCTGTGTGCCAAGAGTTGTGATGAAGATAATCATCAAGGAGTGATTTTTAGTGTGTTCAATATTTCTGCTGTGACTGAACCAATAAATGATTGACATAGATGCCTCTTGAGCTTATAACATGTGTGGTAGGTCCGATCTGCACACTCAAATATTCCACATATTCCGTTCCAGCAATAAATCTATTTTCGACAAAGAATTATATAGCAGTTCAACAGATGTACTTCTCCCACTGGGAGTGTCAGAAAATCCATCCCTAAAGCTCTGACTGGGCACCATGGGGGTGCTCTGCAGGTCAGGTTTGCCCACTCTCCCTGCTAGCTAAGGGGGAGGAAAAGAGTTTTTGTTTGTATGATGGCAAAACATCTGGTGCAGAGGGGTTGAACATCTATGACCAGATAAGCCGAGGTGTTCAGATAGGAAGCAGACCCTGCAGAGAGTCTTCTCTCATACAAATTGGCTCAGTTGTAAATCTCCTGCAGGCACTGAGAATGTCACATTCACACAGGACACTCATATGAGAGGCAGGTGTCTTGTTTTAAAAAGGGTCATAAACCATCAAAGACCCCAGAAGCCCTTCCCGGACTCATTCCTAAGTCCTTCCACAGATCCAGAGCTTGTTACAAAAGACACTGTAAAATTTCCCAATGCAGAGGAGGTGCTTGACATGTTCCCATGGATACCTGAATGTACTGTATGTTTCATGGGACTCCCACCACCAAGAGGACCAGAAGAGGAGGACAAATGGGACACTGCTGGATCCAAAAGGGTGGTGAGTATTTTTCTACTTAATCTTCCATCACTTTTTTTCTTTCCGTCCCCCACCTTCTTTCTGCTTTTCTTTTCTCTCTCTCTCTGATCCAAAAGTTCCAGACACTACAAATTCCATTTTGGTGTTGTATAAACTGACATTGCTAACATGCCTCTGGCATGAAATAGCATAATGTTCTGTGACAAAATATAACCAACAATGAGTGAGAAGATACTGAATTTTTCAGATGTATAGAATGTTTTCAGGCCAAATATTATCAACTTCTTGTATCTAATCCAAATATAAATGAGTGAATTGGTGCTGATAGCAAAACACATGTGAGATCAAAAAAGAAACAATTTGTCAGTTTCTATTATATTGGGCACTTTATAATTTCTTTCTTTGTTCCTTTCTTTTCTTTTTTTTTTCCAGAAGAAAACAGAAGTTCACTTTCTCTTCAAATTAAAGTAATTACCACTAACCTTCAGTAATATAAAATGGTATCAAGCAGAGGTGTTAAGTTGGCCAAGTGTTAAAAGAAAAGAAAACCAAAAGAATGGAGAGGGCCTTTATGACAGCAAGTTCATTAAAGATACATAAAAATGTTAAAAAGATGAAGAGGAAAAATAAGTCTTAAAGAAAAAAAATCAGCAGTGCAAAAGCCATTGCAAATTCTGTATACCACTGAGGTTTCACACAAACTCTTTCTCTCTCCAACAAAGCATTTCTGGAACTTAAAATAAGATCTGTTAGTCTTTTATAGAAATCTCACATAATCTCCTCTCCTCCATAACATTTGTTAGATTTGATGATTGTTAGTACAGAACCAAGTTTTCATCAAAATAGCATAGAAAATACTGATGCTTCACCTTCAACTGTGTAAAGAATAATGATTCTTCTTAAGATGTAACAAAGAGATATACAAGTCACATGCTACTTTGGATGACACTAAGATGTCCCTTTTATTAGTTTTAAATATTTTCTGTCCTATTCATGCAGTTGAATTTTTTGTATGGTTTGCATGCACTTGTCTTTTGAGGAGCTGATCATGATACTGTGATCTTACAGGACACCTCTAATGAAATGAGGTTTGCCTTACCCTATTTTGAAGAGCACTCTCCTGCTAGAATCTATGATTAAATTAAATTAAAAGAGTGATGTTTCTGTATGTAATTTTATAGAGAAACAAACACACTGCTGCTTAGAATAGGGAATTTTGGGGCATCTGTGAGTCTGCACTACATGAGACCAGAGATACTCAAGGACTGGGTAGATCCCACTTACATGATAGGGATTTTCTTAGAAAGTGCAGAATGCATTAAGCCGTATCCTTATCAGCAGTGTTTCTCTGTTTCTAAAATGCTGGTATATTTTTCACTATCTATGTGTTCAAAAAATAGTGAACAGTGATTTTGTTTAAAATATGGTCTGTATGCAAATTTTTCTCTGTCTCCTTTGAGATTCTTTGAGCCTCAGAAGGTAACATTGAAATTACCCACTGTCCATTTCCTTTGGTATCATCAGGATCCTTCCCAAGACTTCCTGATTGCACAGATAAAATCAACGGGGAAGAGAGGGAGAAAAGACTGTCAGTCTAAAACCACGCACAAATTGTTGTCACGGGTTTCAGCCTATTTCCTTCATGGATTCACTTTAGACCAGTCTAGGATGCTTACCCAGAGGAACAAGGAGGTAAAAACCTCCTCCATATATGCAACATGCACAAATTCCATGAGCAATGCATTGCAACTCATTCCAAGCTGTTGCTCTCCCATATGGAGAGTGAAAGATGCCCACCAAAGACAGTGTGGGCTGACTCTTTGGGTAACTCAATGGCCTCTCTCCCACTGTCACTGAGGCCCCTTCCTGGCCACAGGGCTGAGGGGAGGATATGAATGTGGTTTTGATGCATCTGGGAGGGTGGGTGCAAGTGCAGAAGGCTGCTCTTGAAATGTCAGCCTGATGACAGGAATTACTGGCACAACAATGAGCAAGCCCATTCCTGCAAAATCATTGGCAACAACAAACCTCAAAACTATTGACAGAATTTGTATTAACCCAAACTACATTTGCTAGACTTTTCTGTAGTCCTCCCTCCTACATAACAACAATTGGCTTTTCGTATTTTATGCATATGAGATCTTGTGTCTAAGATTAGCTTTTCCTCAAAAACATATCTCACATTGCTATGGTATTTCCAAATGAACTACAATCTTATCCTATACATCTGTACAGGTTTTAATATAATCAGAAAAACATATGGTTATGCATATTAACATACTATGAGAAGGAGATGCGTTAGGCAGACCTCAGTTTTCAGCTTTGATAACTTGACTATTTATAAGATGTTGGAAAGCACATTAAATGACAGAGTGAGGACAAAAAACCTACTGTTTTGAGGATGTGGATTTAATTTATTGAATCTGGGGTTACATACATACATAAGTGCAAAACCAGAAAAATAAGTTGGGGCTTATATTTCTGACAATTTTAAAAATACTGTTGCAACTTGATGCAGAGGGAGGTGAAAGGATGAAGGTTGTGTAAGTTTGGAGATTTTAGTAAGTACCAGCAGCACTTGTCTTCTCATTTTGCCTTTCTTGGTTCCAACATTCCTCTGTCTACTTCTTGGGTGCCTGTTGCCTGTACAGATGTGAGGGGACTGTATTTCCAGCAGACACAGCAGTACAGCAAGGCCATGTTTAAAAGCACAAAGGCATAGTTGACAAAACCCACTCATAGGCTTTTGGGAATCTGAGAGATAAAGCAATTACCTTTTGAGATTAATTAATAGAACCCTCAGTGTACAGAGTGGAAAAATCTAAGAATAGAGTAAGAAATCCCCAAAAATTGTTACTGAACTCTGGAAAACCACCAAATACATCTTACTTATGAGTGAAAGAGCCAAGGGAAGATTACCAAAGAATCAGAAAAGACAAATGGTCCTGCATTTTTGAGGGTCCTGCATTTTTGAAGCTTTTGAAGTCTGCTGAAAGTCAGCTGAAGGAAAAGATATATCTAAAAATGAAATGTATTCATTTTTCTGACCCCTGTTTGGGGCATTCACTTAAATGTTGGACTCAATCCTTGTGGGTGCCTGCCAGCTCTGTGAATATCCTGTGATTCTGTGAAAAGGCTTTACTCTATAACAATAATAAAGGCTAATGACTGCTGGCATAGTATTTTTGCATGAGGATTTCCATTTTTATTTAAGTAGTTTGTCTGCCCTAATCTTAGGTTAGTGCTTTCTGAGAAATTTCAAACTCTTATCAAATTGAAAACAAACATTTCCATAGTGCCCCTTTAGAAATGTCTAAATTTATCTGGACTGAATATCTATTCATTTTATTTTTCAAAAACAGAGGCTCATGCAAATGACTGCTGAAAAAAAATGAGGGTTTCAAGATTATACAATGCCTCTGAGAATTCTGACAGTATAGAATGACAGTATTTCCAAACTGTCTTATTGCATGTTCCTTAGCTAACAAAGTGGGCATATCAAACTAATAAGACATGCTAAAAACAAAATTAAGAGATTGGAGAGGAAACAAAACTGGATCTGATAAAAAATGTAAATCACCAGGCTGCTAGGGGTAAGTTTAACTTCTTATTTAAGGATGATATTTAAATATAGTATTTTAATGCATCGTCTGACATTTACTGCAATTATTTAACAAAGGAAAAACAGGCAAATCTTATTTACTGAATTAACACACAGGAATCTTCTGAAATAACCTATTGCCTAGCAGTTTGCAGCCAAAGGAAATGTATTTATTATCCCTTTTTTGTCCTCTCTTTTCACCAAGATTTTTTCATTTTTCAGTTGCGGGGGGAAAGCAAACACTCTCAGATAGACAACTGAGTAGTAGCTAGGTTCTCAGTGGTGCTGGAACCATGCTTGGTGGCACACTCCAAGTCCACCTGCCTGGGGAAAATCACCTCTCTTCATGTAAGCCTTAATCGACCTCTGAAGTAGTGCAGTGGTCTAGCAGCTTTGTGCCCTCTACTGCTTGCTAAAATAGTTGTGGAGAGTGCTTTCCTTGTAAACCCTTTTCACTCAGTGAGCATTAGAGAAGCCTCACTGTAACATCTGCAGAAAAGCTCAGGAACAGCTGGGCCTTTACCTGGACTAAAACCCTGGTGTGATGAGTTTCCCCCAGCACTTCTCAGCCAAAGATTAGAGTTTATCTCAATAACCAGCAAACAATAAAATATTGTATCTGAAAAACCTCTGCAATATCTCGTCAGAAAACCCACTACCAGCCTTACTTTCAACCCTACACCCCAAAGAGAGCTGTAACTGAAGTTTTATAGAAAATTGACTTGCAAGAGTTCCCCCCACAGCACTCAATCTTCTGTTAAGTCTCATCAGCAGTTATAATAATGTTTGCATTTCCAATGAAAAAATCCAACTTGAGACAGAAAAGGCTGTTAAAAACATCATACTTTAGAATTTATCACACATATTGCCTGAAAATAGAGGTTAGATGGGACAGTTTTCTTTGGCAATATTAATCAGACTAATTACTTCATTTTTTTTACAATCTAAAAAGCTAATGATTCTGCTTTCTTTGTTAAGTACATGTCTGCCTATAACAAAAGGTATTGATGATCAAAGATAAATGGATTTAAGACAAAAGAAATCCAAATATGAATTATCTATTACATCGACATCATAGTGCTAGGGAAAAAAAATGAAACATCACTTCCTGAATTGTATCCACTTTAGTCACATTCTGTTTTAGATCTCAGTTCTGTCAGAATATCATCTGTCAAAATGAATTAGTGCAAAATTTAGTACTTTACTTTTAACAAAGAATAAGATTGTAATGGCATTTCAATTTTCCTTCATCCTCTTGTTAGCTCTTGATAAATGCACTCTCACAAGCACTGCTGCTCATCTGACATGATGCCTGCAATCTTAATTTAACAAATCTGAAGATAATGCAAAGGCAGAAAGCTTTCTGTTTTTCTTAACTTTTCTTGAGCTCTCTGCAAACTATTTTTTCCTTGATGACTTAATTCGAGTGGATTAGTAGGGGCTTTTTCCCCCTTCCTAAGCAATGTTTTATTCTGAGTGGGTATTCATATCAACAGAGGTTGATGAACATAAAACAAAATGTTAATGAAAAACATCTCAAGCACTTCTGCATGTTCATATATGTATACAGAGCAAGAGATAGGTGAGCTGGTTTTGTCTCTTACCAATGGGGTGCTATGACATTGGGTTTTTTAACCACAAATGACCATTTTTATTTCTTTTCTCATAGAGTTATGTCAGAACACTACACTTGGAATAGACACTTGCTCTGAGAAAGTTGCTGTGCTTGCCATCCTTGAGAAACAAAATACTATTGCTTCTTCAATGCAAACCCCAAGTGCAGGAACAACTAAAGGCACAACAATTACTCAAGTGGCCAAATGTTGACTGGGCAATCTTTCTGAGCAACACCATTAGAGATTTTCCGTCTTCTGAACACACAGCACCACCAGCCATCTGCTACACAGGGAGCTCTGTAAGTGGAGCTGACTCAAAGTTAGTCAAAAGCATTAGCAGATGGCAGGAGGGGCTCTGGGATTTAGGGACAGGTGAAAGCTTTGGGGGCAGCAGGTTGGTTGCTCCTGGCAGATCCTAAAATGTGGATCCTAAAACTGGGCAGCAGAGTTGAGCCTTCCTCTGCCTCTCCCAGTAATCCCTCTCAGCCACTTTCTTTGCTTAGATCTGAACTGGCCTTGCTCTTATGGAAAAAATGAAATTATGCCTTTTGGTAAGTGATAGTCCAGTCTGAAAAGTAAGAGCTTTAGAAAGGTAATCTTTAGAAGCTGGAAACTTCAGAAAAGAAAGAAAAAAAGAGACAATGATGATGGGTTCAGTGCTAGAAGGGATTCTGCAGAACAGAAAGAATCTTTTTAATAAGTTTTTGTGTTCTGTATTTTGGGAAAGAGACAGATAATGTATACATACCAAAAGATGGTGACGGTGTTGATGGTGATGATGAATGGTAATGTCTCTTCCCAACTCAGAAGGAAATCAAGTGGCAGTTCCAAAAGGCAGGCATTTTAAAATGGATGTGTTCAGATAACTTCTGAGAGAAGTTGCTGACGAGCCTCTGAACTATTTCATGTAGTGGAAACTATTTTCAATAGCTGTTGGAAGTCGTGAAGTGCCAGAGGTCTGCATCAAAGGCAGTGTTGTGCAATATTTAAAAGGATAAGTGAGTTAACCTGAGTACTTACAGGTTTGTCAGTCTGACATCCATTTTGGACAAAATAACAGGTTATTTTGTCAGCTGACATGGAAAGTGTGTACAAAAAAAAAAAAAATTAAAGGAATGGGTCAATGTAAGAGTTGCCAATCATTATGTGTATGTGGAATCTAGATGTTTCCAGTTCAGTTATCCAAATCATCTCTTATAACGGAATTTATAATCTTGGTTGTCAAATGTAATATAGTCAGTGCAGTATTATTCAGTTTCCAAAGGATATCTACCTCCATTTTGCGTGACATTTTGGCTATGAACCTGGAATTATAAGAATCAGTACTGCAGACATAAAATAGATTAAAGTCTGACTGGTAGGTTTCAACGTACACTTGCAGTAAAGGAACACTAATTGATTGGGTGTGTCTTTATTGTGTCCCATAAGGATCTGTCCTTAGATTTTACAAGTTAACATTAATCAATGACCTGGAAAAACAAAAATACAAAAGCATTACCAATAACATTTACAAATGACAAAAAGACTGGGTGACAAGTTATCAATGCAGCCTGATCGAGGTTAATCAGTAAACTGGACATAGACAAAGAAATACGCCATTAAATACAAACATAAATTTAAACTTTTGGGAACTAAACATGCTGCATATATGGAATCTTGGAGTCCATCATGGGATGCAATTACTAACTTGTAATTATAATAGATAAGCACTAAAGGTAATGCTGTGGCTAAAAATACAATAGAATTGAGCTTTGGTTATGTAAATAAGTGTGGTATTGTAGTAATAGTACCACTCAACTATTTCACAATATTATGACTGCTTCTGCACTGATATCCAGCATTACAAGATAATGGAAAAATGGTGCAATCTCAAAGAGTAGCCATCAAGGTCATGAAAGACAGGAAGATGTGACTTTAAGTGAGCTATGCAAGGCTCTAAGCCTTTGATCTGAGCCTCCTTCTCAGATCAAAAAACAACCAACCAACCAACCAACCAAACTCCAAAGTACCATCCAAAAGTAAAGCATTAAGCACATTTTAATTGTAGAAGGAATTAAATTCTAGAGCAACATTTCAAGAGAACTATTGATATTAAGGCACTTACCAGGCTGGATTTCAAAGTGTGTGAAGTGCACACATACAATTACACAGTGTAAGGAATCCTTGAAGAAAATATTTGGAGAATTGTGTGATTTTGAAGTTGAACTTTGTCTTGAGAAACTTCTGCTCAAGTGGCACTAATGCTAGACTTCTGTCTCTACTCTGCATTCCTAAAATATGTCTCCTATTTCAAGACAGTTGACGTTCTCATAACACCACAACTTCTACAACACTTGGAAACATCTTAAAAAATAGAGAAATTTTCAAAGAGAGATGCATGAAATGTCATTTATCTGTAACATATTTTTATATCTCATCAGTAGAGCTGGGCACACAGGTATCCAGGCTACTCAAACACAAAGCATGCAATGTAGGTATTGTCCATAAGAGTGCTTTAGGCTGTAAATCAAGATTAAATAATTTTTCATTTTTAAGTCCTTGAGTGGCTAGAGTTTGAAATGCTAATGCCATTATCTCTAAGGCATTAGTTGTGAAAATTTCAGTGTGATGTTACAAACTCAAGGAGGCCTCTGCAGACACAAAAGTTCAAATAAAACAGTTCAGCATTTAGAGCACTCATCAGAGAAGTGGGCAATATAGCTTCAATTTCAACATGAGAGAGTAAGAAAATACCTCTTTCACATAGGAGAGTGGCTTAATCACTGAATAAGGTGTTTCTTGAGCTGGGCTCTACTGGATCTGGCTGCAGTGGAGTGAACTTTCCTTATATCAGGCTGTGTTTTGGATTTGCAGTATTTTTGGATTCACTCTTGTCCTACCTATTTTCTCTCCTTGTCCCCTTGGTACAGTGTGGGGAGGAGTGAGCCAGCAGCCATGTGGGTGGTTGACCACTGGTCAGGGTCAACCCTCCACTTGGAAAAACAAACACAGAAATAGTTTTTGCAAAGTACAGCAGCATCACATTTGACAGTAATAATTTAAAAAATGGTACTCTCAACTTCTCAGGGAAAAGTTGATCCAGAAGCTCTTCAGTTAGTGTGATCAGTGAGATAACATTTATAATAAGGACCCATAAGGACCTCATGTTTCCTTCCTTGGCTCTTAAGAGTGCCCCTGAGAATATTTTCTTAATGTTCCAATGATTCCAGTTGTCCAAAGCACTTTTCCATAATAAATACATGAATTAATCACTTACGTCTATAGCCAAGGTGCAGCAAATCACCATTGCAAAGTGTGTTAGGCTTAAGATAAAATATTTCTTGTTTTGTTTTGCCCTCTTCACTTAACTGTGACACTTATTTAGATCCCTCTTTTCTACTGGGTCTACTCCTCATTGTCAGTGAGCAGAACTTCTTGCTACATTCAGAATTTAAATGCTCCGAGTAAAATCAAAGTTGCGGAAATTAAGGGTAAAGTGCCTGTGCTTGCAGGTGTGCTCCATCCATTCCTTCTTTTTATTAAAATGTGTGCTTTTGCCTATTGGTGCTCCTGACTACAGTATAGAGAACACCCTTTTCCCTTTATTCTAAGTAACAATCGACTTTGTCACCACAAAGATCATTAGTAGCAGCATAAAATTTCCCTGAGATCGAAATTCAAATATACATTACCATGGAGCAATTCTTTATAGAGATTTACACTTTTAGAATCTATCCCTGAAATCTCTCTACACAAAAATAAGGCAAAGTGAGGAAATATTGTTTCTGTTTGTAAGAAGTATGGACTTTCTCTCAGGTTCCATGTTTTATAACCCTCTTTCCTCATATACATGTACCTTTTGCTTATATGCATATATATTTGCCTTGAAATTGTATAATAACTAAAATCAAACTTCTTCCTACAGAAATCAGTGGCAAATCTTCACTGGACATCAATGAAATCCCATTTGAAAGTTAATCGTATTCTTATTTAAAAATAATCTAGAGGGGAAAAAAGCCAATTATGATCTAATTGTAATGACTACAAAGCTTTTTTCAGATTCCTTGCCTGTCTGAAAACTAAGCTTGCAGGTCAGCTCAGGCATTTAGTTTTTTTTCAGTCTAAAGGAAATGCCCTTACTACTGACTGAGTCCATGATCATACATTCTGTGTCGTTCAGAGATGCTTATGCTCAGTTTTCCAAACTCCAAAAATCTGGTGGATTATGTTAAAAACGACAATAACAGCACTGAAGATGAGTGATTTTGCAATACTTGTGTGCTTCTCCAGAAGGCACTGCCTTCTGAAAACAATGAAAAGTCACCTGAGCTTTTTAGAGACTCTTCTAGGTATCAGTATAAATTCTGAGATCGAGGCCTGGGAGAAGGAGTTGTATGTAGGAAAGACTAGAAGACAAGATACAGAAAGGTACAGGCTATGATTATTATGGGATGGGATGCTGGAGTCAGAGACAGTTAGAAGATTCCCATAGGATATTTCACTTTTTCTAAGATGCTGATTCAGCAAAAGCAAATGATTCAACAAAAATCCTATCATATCAACAAATTTCCCCCCAGAACAAGACATTGCCCTTTCATGGTAGCTTCCAGTTGCCTTCTGCATGCTGCTGTTAGAAAATGAAACCTGCCTACTAAGTAGTGAAGCACAGGTAATGCATGTTCTAAATATGATCTATATATTTTTTAAAAAAATTCTGTTTCACAAGACATTGTGCACTCCAAATTTTAAATTAGCATTTGTTAGAGGCTAGACAATTTAAGATAGTATCCTTGAGAGTTAAAGTTTGTAGAAGTATACAAAGCCTGGCAACTCCATAAAGGCCGATAGCCTTGTACATTAGAAGCCTTTGTGTGACAGAGACACAGAAGTAGTTTCTTTCTTCTGCTGCTTTGTGTGTTATTTGCCTGCATGTATTATGATAAAAGATCTGCCTAAGCTCGAGAATTTAAGCACATACAAATTAGCACTTTAACAGTATTCATTATAAAAGAGAGAGGAAAAAATCCAGGTGAAGTTTACCGTAGCGTAACCCAGCATAGCAAATGAGTAATTAGAGCAAAATACACAAAATACTTAAAAATAAATCAGTTTTTACATGGGTAAATGTAATTAAGTTTCAATGCTCAGTTAACTGCCTACTTACCTTGATATTCTATTCAGAAAATTAGAAAATAATTAGACATTAGAAAGCCAGCCTAATCAGTTATTTCAGCAGTCCACTCTAAATTAAGAAAGACAGCAGCAACTAACTTTACCTGTCATTTTAAAACAGCACATCCAAACTCCTGCCCTTTTTCTGCAGTGGGTTGCAGCCTGTCTTTATTTAACCCACTCATCAATTTTCATAATCCCTTGATATGCACAGTTCTAAAGCTCTTTGGTTTCCCCCTGGATTAACCCACTACAGAGTCCCTTAAAAGGTTTATAAATGTCTGCTTTATCAGTGGAAAGCTTGTCTTTAATGTGAGATAAACACACTCAGCCTCATATTGTAACACACTGGGCACTGTTATGATGCCATCTACTCCCAGAAACCGTATTGTATATGTGTGTGGTTAGTTCTTGCCCTCCATAATCCAAGTGCTTACAGTTAAGGTAGCATTCACTTGCCATTTGAGATCAAGCAAGAGCATTCTGTACTTTAGAGGATCACCTCATAGCATCACTACAGCTAAATTCCAGTCAATAGCTCCTATTGACTTCAGTAAAGCCAAACCATAGTTCTGAATACAAAACTTTGAAGACAATTTCATTATTCATATGTCCTCAGGATATGAACTATAAAAAGCAGTTATGTGACTCTGGATATTTGTGGTACCAGTGCATTCCTGTTTCTCACTTCACAGACAACAACACGTCTATGACAAAGGTGGAATGCATTATTTCACATATATTTGGACTCAGTAGAAAAGTCAGAAGTAGATGTGACAAGGACAAAGGATTTTACAAACATGGTTATACTGTAAGTTGCCTTGTAAAAGGACATTAAGATGTTCATTGCATGAAGGGATTGTGTTATAACACGTTGATTGGGATCTGAAACAACCAGAAAATACAGAAGTCCATATGATATCTGTTAAAATCAAAACAGTTAATCAGAAATTCAGTGCTGAATTAATTTCTAGAAAATCTGCTGGGTAAGAATGTTGATTAACCTAGCTATCAAGTTCTTGTTTTCTTCCATAGTGTTTTTTAATTCATTTACTTTGCATGGGCTGTCACATGAATTAAATCATTTTAGGTACAAAGCAGTATTCTAATTAGTGAGACCACTGGAAAATGTCATTGCATCTTTTTAGAAAACTTGTTGTTTTCTTCAGTCAAAGGGGCAAACATCTATGTCACAAGTAAGAAAATAAGTGAAGTACAAATTCCACATGAGAAATGGAAATTTCCCCCAAGCAAACAAAAGCAATAGGAGCTGGGGTTCTGTAGTCTAAGGGCAAAAGGCATTACAGGAACCAACTGCTGATGAGAGGACAAATACTGACTTAAAATACTGCATGTAAATGGAAACAGTGGGCTGAATTTTGACTGATGGGATTATTTTGTCCTGAGTTTCTCTTCCTCTACAATAAGTGTCCACAGCACAGGATACTTTGGATGTTCCTAGGCAGCTGAATAAACAAAATATTAAGCTACTTTTTACATAAAACATTTTTCTTGACTCCTAACATAATTAAAACTATTCACAAATGAACATGATTTAGCGACAAAAGAATTGTCAGCTCTTATTGTCTGACCACTACCACCTACCAAATTCCAGCCTATACATTTGCTCCAGATCCAGTTGTGCTTTGTTCAGTGAGATGTATTTCAAATAAAACTGTTCAGGAATATCTGCAGCTAATTTTGATTACACAACATCGAAATTTCCTCAGTCATTCATCTCAGTGATTAATTACCAGAACAAATAAAAACATTGGTCTTTTTTCTAATTGGAATTTGTTGGCTTACCAGCAGTCAGGGCTTGTTTTGCATTTAAACACTAGGATGCAGAGCCCTGCAGTTCCCAGCAGCTTTATTTGCTTGGAGGAAATGAAGCATTTTTGACATATAAAATTGCATCTCCTTTTGAAAAAACAGACAGATTAAGCTGGTTTGGATTCCTGCTGTTAAGCACTTTTTTCCAGCCCTCAAATCATTCAGCGTTTTATCCCTATCTCTTTTCAATCTTTTAATATTGATTTTTAAAAGTTGACAACAGAACTGAACAAATACCAAAATTAAAACTAATAATCCTTAGTTTGAGGTGAAATTTCCACTTTCTCAAGGATGACATTAGCTTTTGGGTTGGGAATTTTTTTATATATAGTTCCTCTATAATCATAAAATCTATTAGGACTTTTTTCAAGGACAAAATTCTACATAAGCTGCACTTGATGGTCACCCTTTCCTTGCTGAGATCAGTGTGCTGAGTTTAAATTTATGGGACATCTGTTTTTCTGACATTGCACAGTGCTTTTTTAATAAAAATATTCTGTAATACTGATTCAGTGCCTGAAAAGAAATCTAAGATACTTGATCTGCACTTTCAATCTGTAACTGCCAAGTCTGCATTTTCATCAGGGAATAAAATCAGGTTTGTTTGAGAAGATCTATTCTTCATAGCGTCACACTTATTGGTTTTAATTTAATTACAATTTTTTGTCAGCTGAAGTTGCATCACCATCTTACTTTTGTTCTGGGGATTGCTGTCTTGGTAGCCAGAGCTGTCTGGCATAGCTCATTTGTTTTTTGTGTTTGGATTTTTGGCATAACTCAATATTGTCCATTTTTTGGCTGTTCTATAATATATTGAAATCAATATTTGTTGACTCACTCAACTTCACAGCATCAGTTTTGCATATGACTATCTCAATGCCACTTTTACTATGTCCTTATCCTGCCCTTTTTCCTGATGCCAACACTGAAGGACACAACTAGAGCATGGTTAAGGGCGTATGTTTAATGGAGTATTGTTTATCTCTTTCTGAGTTTGGTGACAAAATCCATAAGGAACTCCTGGAAAACCTTCCAATCATAATGTCACTTCCAGGCTGGCACTATATGGGAAGGGAAGGAATTCTGCCTCTAGGTGACACACACTGGCACCATGTCACTTAGTATGCCCAGACTGAGCTGTCAGGTGTTGGTGTCCTGGTCTAACTTGACAGTGGACAGAGAATGATTTGAGTTGTGCAGGTATCCTCCTGAATGAGGAAGGTTAAGCCTATTAAACAGGAAATGCAATGACACCTGAGAGCTACAGCTGTAGAGCCTTGAGGGTGGAAGGGAAGAAAGGACTAAGTGACACCCAGTCTGCCAGGGCTGCTGTCAGGGCTGCCATCTGGCTCATTCCCCCATCTCAAAACCTACAATAGTTTTGTTCCAGCTGTCCCAGCTCAGCATTTTGTTCATATAGCTGATAGTTCTAGAGTTCTTAATCCAATGCTGAATGGATTAATCCTCCCAGGAAATAAGGGCTGGAAAATAAGGGCATCCTCCAAAAGAATGCTGTCAGCCTGCTACTGTAACCTTTTCTGAATAGTTTAATAGGAGTGGATTTTTACTTTTCAGTCTCTCAAATAATCCTACTATTTCCCTGTGTTCATAACATAGCATTTCTTAACAGTACTACCAATATTCAGTTTCACATATTTGCTGTTTTGGCAAGAGACTGAGATCTACTCACGTGGAACTTGCAGTTAGGGAAATACATTCTCATTAGGAAGATCACCAATTTCAATATCCAACACGAACTTCTACATGTCAAATTTTCATTTGCTGAAGCCTTTCCACAACACCACATGGATAAGAAAGTCTTATACACAGGCTTCAAAGCTTTTCTCACTTCCTGACAATTAATTGCAAATTTATCTTTTATATTCCACTCCACCTAGGAAAAGATATTCAATGTTCAATGGAGCCTGGCAAAACATTTTAAAAAGTATTTATGAACACTTATTCGGATTTCTAATAGTTGTAATTTCAGCAATATTCATGTCTGGTTCTTATTGCTATTTTCCAGGATGAGTTTTGTTTGAATTAATGTCTGGGAAATTACTAGCTTGTACAAACCCATCTGTATCCTCAGATGAATAAGAATGAATGTCGCTAGTGGAACAATTTAAGAAAATGAAGGTTTGCTCCTCAAACATTTTGCAAAGAGAAGCAAGTGTTAAATTCACTGGGGTACTTAAATGGGAAGAACTAGATTCAGCCTCCTTCCAGTTGGAAGGAAAGAGTTAGGTATCTGAATATCCTCTAATATCTACGCAAATCCGACAAACATAATTTTGTTTTTGCACAATTTTCCACTACTTCCAATTAACTAGGGCATACACCTAGATGTGGGATTCACAATCCCTGCAGATTTGGATGGCTTTCTGAGTATTCTCAGCTCAATAACCTGAAAGAATAATATCTGATGGCTGTGCTGAGCTCCACTGGACTCAACAGAGGGCCACCAATTAACTTCAATCAGCATTTGATAGGAGCCTTATTGCTACACTTGCTCTCTTCACCAGCATGGGACATGACCTTCTCTGCTTTGTCTACCAGAACTGCCAAATGCCCATGCTTAAAATATTACTGTCAAATTTTCAAGAGACTTATAAATCATTGGCGGCTGTTAACATAATTCAGATACCCTTTAAGAAATTTGTTTGTTTATAAAAATATTCAAGAGAGATTATGAGGGAAAATTGTTTGAACAAAGGACCATGATACTACAGAACAAACAATATGACTTCTCAGTGAAATGAAATATCTGTCACGTTGGTTTTTGATAGACACAAGCCACTTAGGCAGTGGCTCAGCAGAAGAGGAAGCAGCTTGTGAAGCGCAGCACCCATGTCACAAAATGCTATTAAAACACTCTGGCTCTGTAGGTAGGTTTGATAATGGAAAATGAAGGCAAATCTTACATACTGTGTATTGATTTCTTTTTCATGTGTTTCATGTGTTACTCATTTGCTCATTGAACTCACAAAGGAAAAAAAACCTCTTGGTTTAGTCTTAAGCCATACACAAATTATTAAGACCTAACTATCCAAAAAGTAGTCTGCAATTGTGACTATACTCTAGTGATATTCAGACAGAAAAAAAGCTGTATGTGAAATTTTAAAAAATCAGTAAAAGTAATACTTAATTCAAAGCAAAATAAATTATATCAAAATAAGAAAGCTAATTTCAAGGATATTAAAATGAGTAGCCAAAAGAGCGAAATCAAAAGAGTGATTCCGTGAAGACTGGTCATGAATACATGAGAGGCTGAGAGCAAAAGATTCAAAAGTATCAAAAAAGCTGGCATGATAAAGCAAAAAAATAAATGTCATAATGCTACTAAAATAAACAAAACAAAATAAATAAAAATAAAACAAATACTTTGAAAAGTCTAAGTTGTGTCCTAATGAGGGAAATAAAACAGAGTATACATTGAAAATTGAAATATAAAACCACAAAAAAACAAGATGAAACAATTCTGAGACATAAAGGCATAGAATCTAATAACCCACCATTCTTCAAATATTCAAGAAATGGGAAACTAGCCTGATATTCAATGATAACCAATTATATAAAGAGAGCACTCAGGAAAGATAAAACCACAACAGAAAAGTTAAATTAATTCTCTCAGTCTCCACTGTCTGTGAAGGCAGATAGGACAGATCTCACACGATGGTCATTCCTTATGTCAGATAGAAATGAACCATTGTCTCTGTATGTCAATAGAATGTATTTTGGAACAAATCCAAATTCATAAGGTGAAGTTCAACAAATTTCCAATACCAGCTAATTTTCTATTGTGGCAGGTTAACACCAGGTACAGGGGCCTTAGCATAAAAACAAGCAGTAAAGTAGAAGAAGCAATTTTATATTTTCACATATCAATTTTCATTTTTAACTGAATTTATGGAGAGTAGAGAGGCATAGAGGGTAATCCAGTGAACAATAGACATGATATCTCTGCAGACTTTAGATATTTCTTCACAAAGCTACTTGGTAGGAGCAACAACAAAACATATTAAGGTACAGATAAATAAATATGCCATATCAAGGAAAAACTAGCATAACTTTTCAAAAAACAAAAACCCTCCCACGTATTTCAGAAGCTAATTAGACTTCTTTTTTTGGAGCTGGTAACCATATGAGTAATACAATCACTATAGAGTACTTAGGATCTAAGAAAGCTTTTGATGAGGTCTCTTATTAAAGTCTCTGAAAGAAATAGAGGTAATACAGGATACAACAGAAGGTCCTGGATTAATAATTGGCTAACACATAGGAACCAAAGTGTAGCAAATAAAATTTGTGTTAATAAAGTATGGGTAACACACAAAGATAACCTTGTTTGTAATGGCCTCTGAAGTAGACTTTACCATTTAAGAGAAGATTTTGCAGTAATTTTAAGGTATTTTCTGACAACATCCATTCAGTGCATGAGGGCAATTAAAGAAGTAATGGACAACTGGATGTTTATCAGGAAAGGTCTGAGAGCAATACTAAAATTGTCATCTTACAAGGGAGTTTAACCATGATGTACCCACACCCTGAATACTGAATGTAGCTCTGCTTGCCCACATTTCACATTGGAATTAGAAGTACAGAATATTGATCAGGATTAACAAATGATGAATAGTTTTGTATGAACTTCTGAAGGTAATGGCAGTTTTAAGGAAAGATTTCTTCACACAATTAATTTCTAAGATTGAGGGAGAACTTCTTTACTGTGTTACTGAGCACTGGAATGGGGTGACCAAAAAGATTGTGGAATCTCCTCCCCAGAAGATATACAAAAGCCATCTGGACAAAATCCTGGTTAACATGCTTTAGTGGACCATGCTTGAGCAGGGAGGCTGGATTAGATGACCTCCAGTGGTCTGTCACAACATTAACCATTCTGTGATTTCATGGTACTCTAGAGACCGAAGTATAAATGATACAAAATGGGATTGGACAAACTCCTAGAGGAAATGTTTGTTAGCAGCTGCTGGCCCTAGGACTTGGGAACTTGCTACAGACTGGAACTGTGGAGTTATTTTCTGTCCTGCTCTTGTTTCTTTTCATATCCAGTCTCTCTCTCAACAGCTAACTTTCTGCTGGCAAACCAGATTTAGAAACTGTTCTTTAAGATGTACATTAATAGTAATAACAGTAATAATATTGTTTGAGAAAACACTATTGAAAAATTAGACTGGAGACCTGAGCTGGTTACCCACTGGATGGCATTTGTCCCTTGCATGCGTCTCCCCAGCCATCTCTGGTGATAGCCCTTATCATTCCTTAGATACCCATGGGTGAAAGGACACTTTCTTTAGGTGCAGTCGTGTCCAATCAGTTCCTGGCCCCCAGTTCAGACTGCAGGCACGTGTGTTAATCACTGCCATCTGTGACAGTGGCTCATGCAGCAAGCACTCCTGCCACCCAGAAGATAAAGTGTAATCCTCGTGTTGCTTCATGTGGGTCAGGGAGCCCCAGTCAGCATTGTTCTGGGCTGCATGTGCCAGGTGTGCCAGGTGCAAAGCTTCTGGTCTCACTACAGTTACCAGCTTACTGATGTATCAGGCCCCTAAAGAATCTTTCTCAGTGCAGGACACTGCTTCAGCTATATGATTTTACTCCATGTAGCTTTTTGTTATCTAAGAAACCTCAGTGCAAGCACCTCCATGTTATGAACCTTAGGTTCAAAGGTATATTTTATAAGCATTTTCACACAGCTTTTTTGAGAAAGCTAAGGTAATTTAACATTTTTAAAAGTCTTCAGTGAGACAAGAAACCTGCAGGAGTTAACAAGGACTACAGGACACAAAAATCTGATAGCAAGGACATAATGTATTTAAAAAAAAAAAAAAAGCATAAATGAAGGCATTGTGCTGACTGATAAATATGAACCTAGCAGTATTGCTGAGAAGGCAGGCACAGGAGTTCGATAAACCTTTTGAGCTGATATAACTCATGCAGCTGCCAGTTGTGTAGTTGAAAAGCTATACTGTTTGTGAATTTAGGAGTAATGCAAAGCAATACATTTTCAAGAAGGAATTTCTCTTGATTTCTACAGTGTTTGTCAACAACCAAAATTTTTCCAATGTTAATTTATGAAAATTATTTTCCCAGACCTTCTCATTAATACAGTTAATGGGATCCATCTAATGTAGGGATACTTGTTTTGAAGCTAATTTCTGTTTTCTTTGCTACATATGCCTTTCCTTTTTTTGTGTCACAAAGCCTCTGAAGATGGCTAGTGAAGCAAGTTAAACATAGAAAAAAATAGATTGAAATATGCATTTATGAATACACATCTCAGCACAATTCTTACCACTACATGAGCTTAACCTTTAAGAGCATTTTTGTGATTGTTGGTATGTATAGAAACCTTTGTACACTCTAAAATTTCAAACATTTGAACTGGAAATCCTTATTCTGTTGCCTGACAATAATTTTATCAAAAAGTATTAATCGAGTGCCACCATAGAATTAATAATAGAACATTGTTAAAAACACCTTTGAGAAAATAACCACAATTTTATGGAAATCATTCCTTTGAAATATTTGATCAATATAGCCCCACTTATCTTTAAACAGAAGTATTATCTTCCAGCATATCTACAGCTACTTTAGTAGGTTCTACTGAATGAACTTATTTCTTGTGAAATTTGCAATGAAGTGCAAATTTCCATCCTCTTTCCAATGTATATAACCATGTTTATGAGTTTCCTGTACAATGGATAGTGTGCAGCAGTCAGGTTTCCAAAAATCATTGTGAAGATAACATACTTACCATCTACTTTGATCTGAAAGTCTTTACAGTTGTGCCATCTGCTTCATCATAGTTCATTTTAAGCCTTATATTCAAGAAAAAGGAGCAGCCTGGCAATACAAATCTGACAAAATTTAATCAAGATCAGAAACATCTCACTGTTCTCTGAAATTAATTTCCAAACAGTCCAAATTTGGTGCAATTATCTTAATCATTGCATTTCCAAAGTTGCTTCTGCAAAGTCTGCATGTTAATCTGTTGGAATGAAAATCTTGCTTATGTATTTGTACAATAAAGTGTAAGCATGGTCCATAAATTGCAAACAGCATTCAAATGAATGCTCACATGCATTTTATAAAGCTAGCAGGTAGGCAAAGATTGAAATGAAATCCAGGTACAGGTGCTAAGTATTTCTATTTGCTTATTCAGAAGTGGGGTACTTAGAATTTGAGGTGATAAAAGGACTACTTACACCATCATCTCTCCTGCTGCACATACAAGAGGAACAGCTAAAAGTGAGGGATTTGATGGAGACTTCATGCTCATCACTAGCCAGGGTGCAGGTGTCTTGTGGGTTTTGGAAACCAGCATAACCTACAGCAATCTCATAACTGTTCTGCATTTTCTGATGGCAACCCCATTAATTTCTCTGTCTTCAGCATGAAAGCAGCACAGCAGTGGTGCCTGCTATCTCTTGTCTTGTTCCAGAGGCAGCCCAGAGGCTCTTCTCCAGGCAAGGAAGAAAGTGTCTTCTATAACTCTTCACAGTGTTGCCAAATCACCAGTGGCTGCCTGGTCTAAGTAGAGAAGGATATCTGACTCTGAAGTTATCTGGCTAAAGACCAGGATATCTTGCTTGGAAAGTTACTCTCAGCAAGTGTCGCTCTTTCTGCCCTTATCACACTAAGGATTGTGCCCAATTTAAGCCATGTGCTTTTTGATGCCTTTGATTTCCATAGGAAGCTCTGGCTCAAAGTTAAGCATCCACTTATGTGCATTTCAAGATAAGAATGGCTTTCAAGCCTAAAATCTGAGACGTAGACGTGCCAAGAACTCCAACACTGAATTATCTTTGAAGAAAACTTTTTTAAAAATAGCCTTGGAAATGCTCTGCAAATACTATGTGGTCATACAGCCTTACACTGACAGATGCACAGATTTGTTATAGTTTTTAATGACTGTTGCCCACTCTGGGAAAAAATTTACTCTCATGATGGGCAACTATGCTGAACTGAAACATGTAATAAAATAACCAAACACAATAACTCCTTTCTCACTTCTTTAAAGTGGATGTACATGTGTCACTTTCAATCTAAAAGGAGCAATGTGCTATGTGGACCTTTGAAAACAGATTTTATTGATTAACTGAGAATTTTTTACTCAGGTAATGTTTATACTTGTTAATAAACCAATGTGTAAAAAACCCCCAAAAGTCTGGCATACATCCATGCAGCTTCATGTACCAGAATGTCAAGACTGAGTGTAGTTAAAAGTCATAATCACTGATTAATTATCATATTGACACATGAAGAATAAACTTCCATGTCAAATGCAAACTACTTAAACACATCATCCTGTATGGATGACTTCTTTATGTTCATTTCCATGGCACACGTAGGCTTGTTAAGAAACCTGGGCAACAAATTGTATGGTATTTATTTCTGATTATCTTTAAATCTATAATTGTATACCCAGGTGTTGGTTTGGGCACTCATCCAACTTCAGTTAGGCGGCAGGAGCAGAGGAGGGGTTAGCAGAGGAGTTGGATGGTTCGGGCAAGGAGAGGGTTCATCTCTCTGTGCAGTTTCCATGACCCTGCCCTGGGTCAGCGTGGACTGGGGAGTGTGGCTCGCTGACACAGAGGGTCAGTCAGCACAGTGGTCTCACTGCATCCCCTTGTGGCTGGGCGCCTACAAGAGCTGAGCATTGTCCATCCCCATGGGAGCCAGAGGTCAGGTAGGAAACAAGCAGCTTCTCTGCTCTGCAAAGGGGGCCAAACTGGATCTGGAGCACCTGCATGGGGAAGGAATTAACTTCTTCCCAGTGTCAACCAGTGTATTTCCTAGAAACATGCCCTTTCCTCACAATCCCTGCTGAAGACATTCTCCAACCAGTGATACCCTAGAATTCCTCCCAGCACATTTTGCAGCCCACCATAAAGACAGTGTAGAGGCCTATGAGTAATTGTGGAGGAGGAATGTTTCTGACTATGCTTTATCCCCGTATTTCCAAACATAGCATGGATGGAGCAGCTCTGCTCACACAGACTATTATTCAGAGTGGCTTTGTGTTGTCTGTGAAGAATGATTTCACCTTTAACAATACAGTGAATGCATGGGATTTGAAACAACAGAAATGCGACCATTTACATCAATTTTCATTAATACGAATTTCACTTTATATAGAAGGAAAAAAAGCCTTTGGAATCTACCCAACAGCAATTGACTGGGGGTCAATAACTTGTCTTTCTGGAAAGCAGTGCAAAAGTTGAAGCTTGTTACATAATTTCAATGACATTTTTGGCTTGAATTTAACAATAAATGAATGGCAGACACAGATTAATAATAAGAAAGGAAATCTGACTCTCAAGCTGCATGATCTGTAGAATTGTTGTGACCTTTCCTAAGAAGAGTGTTGACCTGTGGTCTACCCCTATTTTCAGAAGTATCACTTCAGAGGTCTAAAAATATCTTGCAACAATTATTTTTCATCAGTCAGTAACATTCATAAAAATAGGTATCTAATTAAACTTTCTCAAAAGCAGTGACTGAAGTTGCTGTTTATAATGATCTTTTTTAAAAATGAACCCTCAGAGGGTGTCGTCTTTTCCAAAAGAGGTAAAGTCCACTAATGTTAACAGGAGTGTTAACAGAGAGGCAGCCAGTCCTTTGAGGCAACTCCTCAGGCACAGTGAGTTACCAGAGCACCCCAGAGTGCCTTGAAGGGAGAGATGGCTATTTAGATCAACATAAAATTTACCCCTTTCATGTTTATTTGTCATCCTGGCCTTCCACAGGATCTAATCATATCTGTCAACAATAGAGAATCTTAATAGCTCATGTTGGAGTCTTGCTAGCAGCTCATTTTCTCATCTGAACAGGGCATAAATGAACTGCAAATGTCAGGTCATTGCTTCACGCTCTCACTTGTCCCCCAGCCCCCTCAAATTGCAGCATTTTCTGGTTTTGGTGTCTAGATCAAACCAGTTCCTTTCTAAAGGCTGTAATTATGGAACTCTTCCTGGAGATTATTTATGTTATATATGTTCTTACCTCATTTTACTTAGTCATCTCTGTGAGAATGAAAGGTGTAGAGTCAGCTCAGTAAGCACAGGGAATCATAAATCAAATCCATACAAGAAATACACTCAGATAAACAGAAGAGTTGCAAAGCTATAGCTATAACATAGTCAGATATGCAATTTTATACTTAGAAATCCCGTGTTGAGGATCACAACTGGACTACAGGAATATCACAATAATATATCACAAGAGTTTATTTTCTATCAAATGCAATTACTGCTGCAATTTATGTTGGTCCACCTAGCCCGGCTATAAACCAACGTCTCCTCTTTAAAATAACCCTACTATTGCTATTTTTCTTTTGATATTCAAAATTAAGAAGACCTGTTGACTATGAACAGATTGTGTAGAGTGATAGTTTTGACTATTGCTCAAGATGCATGCAAGCTGCATGAGCCTCTACCTGCCCTTTCCCACCGCACCTGGCTTAGCAGGGGCTACCTGGACAGGGGAGGGATTTCCAGCTTTCTTTCCTCTCTGTTCATAGACCCGGGAAATCAATTCACACGCAGCAAAGCCAGCAGCTAATCCTGGAGTCCCTGCGGAGCCCTGATTCTGTTTTGTCAAACTCCCCGCGACGGCAGCGACCGAGTGCATCAGCCCCACGGACTCACCGTCCCCACGGACCCGCCCCGGCCCAGCTGGAGGGGAGACGCTGCCCGCCCCAGATCCTGCTGCTCGCATTTGTTAACTTTTATTTACAAACACGCGAACCACTCCATGTGGGAAGGGGGACAGGGCCCGGACCGCCGGGCAGACTCCCGATCTCTTGCGGGCGTTCCTGAGCCGCCGAGCCCCGCTCCCGCTGCCCGCACCGGGGGGACCCCTCCGCGCCGCCGGAACGGCACCCCAGCACCCTCCCCGCTTCTCCGCGTTCTCCTCACGGTCCCCGCGGGTGGCAGCGGCCGGAGCTCTCCCGGGGAGTCCCGGCGGGTGACCCGGCACAGGCGCGTCCTTGCGGAGCCGCCGCGGAGGGCGCAGCGCCCCGGGCCGGCCCGGGCAGGCAGGGGCTGCCCCATACCCACCTTCCGTGTGGACGGCGGAGACGTAGGTCCAGTTGTAACGCTTGACAATGTCAAGCATGGCCCTGGCTTGCAGTGTGTCGGAGGGGACCACCCTGAGGAAGTACTTGTACAGCGTTTTGTCACTCAGGTCGATGCTGGTGGCCGAGTAAGCGATCTGAGGGATGTCGAAGAGCTGGAGCAGATTTTGGACTTGTATAGCAACTGAGCTGGAGCCGGGACCGATGACCCCCGCGATGGGCTTTTTCACTCTGCTCTGGGGCTGGGTCTGTGAGTCGGAAATGCAGCGGGTACCTCCGTCTCTGTCGTCCCTAATGGAGATGAGAGAGTCCCGTATGAACTCGATGCTCTGCTCCAGGGCCACGGAGGAGTGCCAGCAGGAGTCTCGGATCTCGCTGCCCAAAGTGATGTTAGGTAGCAGGACCGGGTCTGCGTTAATTTTATCCAAAGTGTGAAACATGGCTTCGACTCTCTGGATGCCGTATTGCTCCCGGATTTCCCCGCACTTCCTCTCGGGTACTTTCTCGGCTGGCGGTTGGTGATGGACAGAGAACAGGGCCCCGATGATGACATCCCCGTCCATCCGAGCCACCGACCGCTGTGAGGAGGCTGCGGAGAGGAGAACCTTCCGACCTCCAGTCCTGGGCAGCACATCCATCTCCAGGAGCAGAGCAGGGAAAAAGACCAGCAGCACACCAATCATTTTGTTGCACGATGTCATCCAGACCCAGGTTACAAATTTAATGGGCTCCCCTTGCCTGCACATGGTTTAAGAACATGTAGGAAATGGCATCTGCTTCTCCCCGACGACGGCCAGGTTGCTGCGAATACCATCACAGCGAAGCCTCACAGCGTCACTCTTGAAGGTGCCAAGACAGCCGTCATCCTAGTGACTTTTAACCTGGTGGCATAGAAAGAGGGGATAAAATGGGCTAACCAGGAAATTGATGTCAAACCTGAGCTCCATAAAGCAACCCCGCACGGTTAGAGATGACTGCTTTCTCAAAAGCCCAGGGCAATTTCCTTTGGTAAGCCTCTCAACAAGGAGTTTCAAGAGGGATTAAATCACGTATTTATTTGCCTTGATACACGATCATGCATACTCACATATGTTGAGTTTCTACAATCCTTTTTACGTCTGCTTTTCAAGCCAAGGCAGCTACTTTCCGCACGTCCAGCCAGAGCACACACCCCCTTTGCCCCCGGGAAGTTTTAAAAGTTTCAGGTGGTAGGCAGCTTGAGGCAGAAAAGCCCTAGCGTGGCCCCAGCGGCCCCAGCCCTGAAAGCAGAGTGATAAGCCCTTCTTCCTTTGCGTTCTGATTACCTGAAGGCATCTTTCTCAGATTAGGCATTTCCTTTCTCCATCCATAATGTGAGTAAAAAGAGAAAGTGAGCAGTCTGCCCTGCCAGCCACGGGAAATGTCATTTAAAGGTCAGCGAGGGGAGGAAGAAAGGAAGCACTCTACAGTTTAGATCAACTTTTCCGTGTGTAGGGGGCAAAACTGTAATTCAGTCAGGGACACCCACATGAAAGCAGGGGAAAATACATATTAGTTACTAAGGCAACCGCGGGCAAAGCCCCGATGTGCCTTACCGGCACGCCTGCCATGCAGACAGACTTCGGGCTGGGAGCGGCGGCGAGCCCGGCGACAGGGCTTGGCGGCTCGAAACGCCGTGCCGGGAGAGAAGATGCCACCGCCACGGCCCGGGCCGGGTCCCTGTTGCACGGCGAGCCGTCAGCACCCGAGACAGCGCCCGGCAGCCGGGGCAGCGCCGGACCGCGGGCCCCAGCCCCGCCGCACCCCCGTCCGCTGTCTCCCTGTCCCGCTATCCCCTGCCCGCAGCCTCCTGTCTCGCTGTCCCGACACCCCGCTCCCTCGGCGCTTCAGTATCCCGCTCTCCTGGCCCCGCCACCGCCGGCTCGGCCGCCCGCCAGCGCTGCGGGGCGCTTCCCCAAAACTTCTGCCCCCCGCCAGGCGCTGCTGCCGCGCTGTCCCCGGATGCACACGCACCGTGGCTCACACACACACACGCACTGCTCGCACACACACACCCGCACACCCCTCCCGGGGCTCGGAGCCCGCCGCGGCACGCACCACCCCGGGCTGGCAGCCGCTCCTTCCCTCCCGCNGCTGGAGGCGCTCCCGAGGAAGGCGACGCTCCGAGGGGAGCCGCCGTCCTGGCTGCGCGTCCGCACCCGCAGGCGGGCAGAGCCGCCCGAACAGGCTCCCGCGGGCAGCCCCGCAGCCCCGGCTCCCGGTGCCATCTGCCTGCCCTGCCTGTCCCACGGCTGAGCCCCGCGGTCCGCTCGGAGGGTCACCCCTGAGACGTACCTGGCCGGGTGAGGCAGTGGCTCCCTGCCTGCTGGGAGCGGGCATTGGCGGCTCTCCGGCCGCCCCGAGCTGGCGCGCTGGCGGCGGGGAGACGGCTGTGGGCTGGGCGCGGGTGCCCTCTGTCTTCAGCACCGCTCCACCGCAAGGAAAAAAACAGGTCATCCCGGGCTCATCCATTATCTCATACAGAAGGATCAGTCATTTTCTCCCCCTCCTTAATTTTTTTCGGCTATTGTCTTGTAAACGAGTAAGGAAACATCACCCGGAGCACGCTGCGGCTGCAGAGGAGGTGTTGGCTCTCACCTCCAGTGGCTCTTAATTCCTTATCATCCTGCCTCAATTAGTAAGAGCGAGAGTTAAAGCAAGAGGCTGCTGCTAGAATGGGACCCAGACCACGCTCGGGAGACCCGAGACAATGAAATGTGCCGCTCTGCCTCATGGGCAGGGCCTCGCTAGTAAAATAAATATTTATATTCGGGGGTAAAAAAACGAAACAGAAAAAATACACTGCAACAAGATATATCACCTGTAAAGATAAAGGCATAAAAGGCATTGAGATTGCAGTTTTCAGGTCAAGATGAACCTAAATGAAACACGTGAGAGGCACGCCAGATTAAAATAATACCAGATTGAATAATCATAATTCAGACGACCTGCTTGCATCCCTAACACAGGTCTCGGGTGTTTTACTTGACTGTATGAAAGTTAAAGTTAGATTAACTCCCCGCTGGGAACTCTATAGATATTTGCCCTACTTTTGAAAGAAAGAGGCAAGGACAAACATTTAACTATTGCTCATTCAGAGATGGGTTTGCAGTGAGTGCTGCCTCAGGGGTGTCTTCTCCTTGTGTCAATATCTGAGCTGTTTTTATTGTCACACAGCTAGTTATTTATCTGTACTGTTTATCCATGAGCTGTGTTTATTATGGAGGACACAGCCCAGGGGGTTGCTGGTGCCCTCTTTCCCTGCAGGTAATGTTTCCCAAGGAGGGAACCAGGGTCAGAGGCGCTGCCTGTCCCCTGCCTGTGGGCATCAAGCTTCCCCAAGGCCAGCCTAGGGCAGCTCTGCCAGGGCAGATGTGCACAAAAATGGGGACAAATTCCCCTTCAGACACGTTTTAACGATTAAACTTCAGTTTCTGCCCTTGACGCAATGAACCTGCAACACGTCAGAAAACTATTCCAATGATTAAATTTTTGGTTTGCTTCTCTGGCTTTGACAGGGGAAGCACTTGCAAATGCTCTCATTTATTGTTCTGTGTAGCCTTCATCCCCTCTAACCTGGCACTTGCCAAGACAGAAGGTCTTCATGCTGAGGCACATGCAGAGCTGTCACACAGAGCTGTTCTCCCTCAGTGATGGTCTGAGTTTTGCTGAGGCTGGAAAGCAGGTCACTGGGTCCTGGTGCCCAGCCATGGCTGCAAATGCTGTCTCTCCCACCCCTGCAGCAGCAGGTGGGAGTAGGTGGAAATGGGCAGTAGTCTGGGGCTCATATGAAGACACCTGGGATATCTTTAGGAAAGGCCAGAGAAAGACAGCACTGGTACAGCAGTGGCTTTGATCTTCCCTGACCTGACTGTCATGGGGCAAGAAAAGGCTTTCCCCACTGGGAAGTAGCACCGCTAGCACTGCTGTCTGTCCCACAAAGAGGCCAGAGTCATTCCACTTCCTTTTGTCCCTGACTCCTACACATCCTGATCCTGCTGTGGCCCACAGATCAAATATTTCTCCCCTCAGAAACAGCTCATATCCCCAGTCTTGCTACCTTCACAAATTTCTTAACATATGGTCCCTCTATCATCTGGTAACCATCCTTGAGGCACTACATGGGACTGCATTTTTTGCAGAGATGTGAGCTGCCATCAAGCAGGGAATCAGGGCAAAACCAGAGCAAGGCTGGAGCTGTCTTGTAAGCAGTGATTCCTTTCCAAGGGAAATTGCCTGCTGTTCAATATTTTTTTTTTCTCTGTGAAATGAAGAACAAATGAATAATTTTCATATTCCCATGTTACACAATTTAAAAATCACTTGAAGGTTCATTGAAATACTCTGTTTTGATGGCATCTAAAGTGTTTTGTTCTGTTTTCTTTTTAAACATTTTGAACAATGCAGAATAGTTTTTACTTCAGATAAAATCAATCATCAACATAAAATGGTTGTTCCAGTATTTCTTTAAAAAACCCTTATTTTTTCTACTTTTATTTTATCAGAATTATCTCTTTTGACAGAAGAATTTCTACTGGAAAAGTTCTGTTCAGCTCTTATGAGAAAGGCCAGTGTATTGTAGAAAATGGTTTGAAAGGAGGTTTGTTTGGAGTAGCAATGGCTGAATCCTGGAAAACTGGTGTATTGAAATCCCACTTTTGGTTTCCTGAACATGACTACTCCCTCCTCTACTTCCAACCAAGAGAGACAAATCAGATTGACTCTCCAGCTGTACAGACTCTCCAACTAAATTACTGGGGACATTTAAAGCTATTCTGCAAGGATCAATGCTGCTGAAGTTTTACAGTTTTATTCTGCACATAAAAGCTCATGTGTTCCTGTCTGAAGTCAGTTGAAACATACACCAGCTACCTGATAAATTATCTGCAGTCCTTTTTATTCCGCTCACTCAGCTGCTTCCCTTTCATGATTTAAAAATGTCACTGGATATATATGAACAGTGTGCATGCAAAACATGCATAGGTAGTTGTGGATGCTGAATTGTCTGCTTGTGAACAAAGATTTAGAATCATCATCTAGCAGACTTGTCCAGATAAAACAGGGATTTAATCTTACTAATACATTAGATATATTTTCTCCTTTTCTCTTAGTAAAGTAAACATTTCTCATAGGTTTTTGTTTAAAATGTGCCAACTACAGCATCATTTTCACCTCCTTTCTTGTATTTCGGCTTTCAAGTTGCCCTATCTGTAAGAAATAAAGCAACAGCATTTTTAAGTTTTGATTGCTTACACTTATTTGCTGCAACTGCTAAGAAATGAACATAAACGGATCGATGTCTGTATATATGCAGCTTCGTCTGATTGCTCAGCTTTTCCCTGTACAAGTAGATCCATTAAAATTAAATAGGATTAACTCATGAAATATAGGACTCACTTCTGAGATACTTAGAAACTCTCAATAGCTTCTACACAAACCTATGACTATATGGGGGCCCCCCTTTTTTTTTTTTTTTTTTTTTTTTTTTTTTTTTTTTTTTCAGGAATAGACACTCCTTGAACCCAAGGATTCCCAGAAATTCAAAAGCTAACATTGGTAGTCATCCAACACTTTCTTGCCCACTGTCTCAAGTCACACTATTATCAGCATATTTTACAGATTAAGGTGATTTTACATCCTTTTAAAAAAGTTCCTCCTCTCAGGCTTTCTCAGGAGGAAAGTGTGTGCCTGGTTATGATTTCAAATGTCTTTCAAACAAATGTGAGATCCAAATCAATGCAAAATTCAGTATTCAGAGATGTCTTGTAAATTTTTTACACTCTCTAAGGATTATAGACTCCATGAAGTGATAAACAGAGCAGATTTATACAGACATTCAGCAGTTTTCCTCTCTGTTAATAGAGAAAGCTGTTAACAAGCTAAGAGTAATTCTTTCTACATTTAAAAATAAGTAACTGATTGCTTTTATAACTCAATATTAAAATCTTTCAGTAGAAGTGCTTCATGCCAGCTGCTAAACAGAGACTGGAAGAATGTGGTCCAGAAGACAAAGGGCCTGATCTCTGCTCTCCAAGCAGTGGCATGCGATAGTCAAAGGCAGCTGGTTTCCATTCCTTACACAGAGGGCACAAGCCTCAAATCTTGAAGGTTTCCTGGGCATCTGCTCTTGTGAAGTCCAATGACAAATTTTGATCTCATGGCAATGGGGATGCTCCCAAATAGTGAAAGGGAATGTCTTTTTTGCCAAACAGCATGACTGTTCAATCCTGGATAACATTTAAAATCATTCCTGTATTTATTTTCTAACTGCAAAAATGTACTTAGGGTGCCCCCTAGGCCAAAATGCTACACAGTGTTTACAACATCCACTTACACCGATTCTATCCAGTTTGATTAATTTTGATAAAACTCCCTTGCCCTGAAATCCCCTGATTTCCCTGAAATTATCCCCTGAGAAACAGCATGAGTAAATAGATAAATCTCTGCTGGGACTTGCATACCAACAAGCTTAGCTACACCACGCCAGAAAGAAAAGTGCATTTCAAAGTCAAAGGTGCACAGTTCCTGAGCTTCAGACTCTTAATTTAAAATCCACAGACTTCTAATTTAATTTGGAAATGTCAGTCTGAATCATTCTGGCTGAACTCACCAGACAGGAACTTACATGAGTGTGAAAGGAGAGACAGTACCTTGTATATATGGGATTTTATACAGATGAACGAGACAGGTCTACTTAATTAGATTGTAACTAACAGGACAAGGAATTTAACAAGAAGTCACCATCCCTTATGGAGACAGATTTGGTACTCTGTGTGAAATATGGCAGCTGAAGCATCAGCTAGCCAAAATTTCCAGTGATTTTCAAGAACAGCTCCATGTAAAGCCATCTGCAGGGATTTCAGTCTGGTACCAGTGAAAACTGGTAACACCTACATATGGAAAGGAAGCCCTTGCTGTGGAGATGAGGGAAAGGTTCCTGCTCTGTCCTGCCATCTTGGCTTTCAGGCTGCAGCCGAGGGTGAGAAAGATCTTATGCTGCAGATTGCAGATACAAAAGGAACCAGTAACTTGTGAAGATCGAAAGTTTAATCAAACTGTACAATGTAACAACACATCTCTGCACTGTGTGAGAGAAACTGCATGCAGCTAGTAATTTCTGAAATTTTCCCAATGACTACAGTAAGCAGTGAAGAGAACAGCTCTGTGTTTACTGGCTGTTATTTGTGTCCTTCATTTCTCTGCACAGAACCCTTACAGACATTTTGTAAAATAAAAAGAAGGAAAAAAAAATAAAATCACAAATATCAGAGGTGGAAAAGCAGTCTTTTCAAAATGAGAATCTTTTACATATGACTAAAGAACCAGAGGATGTTTTACAAATATCAGTTTAGCAATAAAACAATGTGTGATGGATACCTGATATACTTTAAAGAACCTTTCCAGTGTTTAAAAAAAAAAAAAAAAAAGAAAAGGAAAAAATCCCAAATTAACATGCTGAATACCTCTGAATGTTAATTTTTCCATTTGCAGTCTGTTTGCAGTTTATGTAACACTATATGCAGGATAATTTGTCAGCTTCCCAAATACTGATTTTTGAAGTCTGCAATAGCTAATGAAATCAGGAGGAATGGAATGCCTTAAAGATCAGTAGGATTTTGTGGTGACCTTTAACTGAAATGATCTCATTTTCTACACTGCACCTCCTTCATGTATTTGCAATTGTTCAGGATGAATGGAAAGGATGCCTTAAAATCACTGCCAGCAGACTGGTCAGGATTATTCACTTTTTTTCTTGCTATACCTGGTTGTAAATGAACTCAGAGATGTCAACTAGGGGAACTTCCAGCCTATTGTTCTAGTTTCACTATGCTTTTTTTTCATTATTTTTTAAATGTAGGTAATGTGACAGAATAGCACATCAATGTGTAGTAATTCAATAAAATAATGTAAATCTGTCCTTGTTTTGGCTGGGAGAGAGTTAATTTTCTTCACAGTAGCTGGTGCAGGGAAGTGGTTTGGATTTGTGCTGGAAACAATGCAGAGATAATGCAGAGATAACACAGAGATGTCTTTGCTACTGCTGAGCAGGGCTCACACAGACCCAAGGCCTTTTCTGTCTTTCACCCCACTCCACCAGTGAGGACATTGGGGGTGCATAAGGATTTTGGAGGGGACACAGCTGGGACCGTCAACCCCAAGTGACCAGAGGGATATTCCAAACAATACAAAATCATGCTCAGCATGTAGAGCTGGAGGAAGAAGGAGGAAAGAGGGGATATTTGGAGCAATGGTGTTTTTCTTCCCAAGTGACCATTACACATGATGGAGCTCTGCTTTCTCGGGGATGGCTGGAGACCTATCTGCCTGTAGGAAGCAGGGAATGAATTCCTTCTTTTGCTTTGCTTCTACGAATGGCTTTAGCTTTCCTTATTAAATTGTCTTCATCTCAACCCACAGGTTTGCTCATAAAATACAAAGTAATACTGTATTTAATTGTAATATATAGCTATTACTTAAAGCAGGACATACACAAAAAGAATCTGATACCCAGAAACAGAATGAAGATTTGGTGTAAAAACTACAGTCCTCCAACTATTTGCAAATTACTTGATACATTTGTTCAAAAAGCTGATGCAGAACAGCACCGTTCCTACAAAATGAGAGGATAGTTCACAGCATTATAAAAAATAGTCCTCACTAAGTGCTTACATATTTTATGACATCTTCTGTGCTATAACGAAAAAAAAAAGAACCATATCATATGACATATGTTTCTTTAAATACTTATTTATAGTCATCATAAGGAGTTGCCTTGAAAACAGAAATTGCACAGACTTTATCATTTTGACTTTCCATCTAAGAAATGCATTTCTGGAAGTATTTCATTACTTCAGGATCTATTAGAATCATTGTTGTAGCTTTCTTTTCCCTCATTTCCCTGACAGTATGCTGCTGTGGCTTTGATGACACATTAATTGCTTTTTCTCTGTGACTTCCTTCTGGTGAAGTGGCTTCACTGTCTCACTGGCCACCTGCCACTGCAGGGATGTCAAGACCTTGATTCTCACTGGGTCTGGTTCCTCAGCTAGTTGCTATAACTGGTTGGCCCTTGGGATGCTTCAAATCCAAGATCTCAGTTCCTCCAGAATCAGACATTCTAAGTCTTGTCCACCAATGCAACTCTATTTGACCCAACATTGGGTTTATCACAAAAATTGCCTTTATTAAGGCAGGAAAACAAACATCAAGTGTAACACAACCATGGGTGATAAAATGGCTCAAGTCCAGCTGACCCAGCAGCTTGAATTCATTGACTGTGAATGCCTGTCCTCAGTAAGTACATTCAAATGCTTTTTATCTCGAATTTCCATCAGCTAGTTGCCTTTTGTCATCCTTTCTCAAAGTAGGCAATATTTCATTTATATCTTGAGTCCACTTATGACCAATGGCTCACATTTGGCTCATGGATTAGCTCACAGAGCTCCAAACATCATCCTTGGATGTTTGCTCTCCTGATTATCTCCTTTAACCACTATTACAATTTTTTGGCTCTAGCTGAGCAAAACATGCTTACAAGGCATTAACAGATTCTGATTTTTTATAAACATTGAAGTAACAATGTTCTGAAATACCAGACCCTCTCATACACTTTGACTTGCACATTAGGAATGTGCCTAAAACCATTAGTTTCTTTAAAAAATCTTACTTACTATTTGTAGCCACGAGGCTGAATTGAAAATTATCAAAAAGGAAGGCCAGGAGCAGTGAAGAAAACTCAAAGAGAAGAGCCTCACTGAGTTAAAGAACACTTTTATCCTCTTTGTCTAAGGAAATAAAGCCAACATGTTAACTTTGCCTATTGCCTCCACAGCCATTCCTGAAAAAAATGCCAAAAATATTCAGTATGCGATTGCGGGAAAAAATTCACTGAAATTTGGAAAGGTCTCAAAAGTAAATGTATTTGTGCAATTTTTGAATGTCAGTGGTTCAGCTAGAAGAAGTAGACCCACAAAAATACCCACACTGGGAGACAGGTAAAATTCTTCACTCTGAAGGAAGGGAGACACAGATATAGGTTGTCCAGAAAAGCTGTGGATGCCTCATCCCAAAAATGTTTAAGACTAAGTTGAATGGGTTTTCAAGCAACCTGGTCCAATGGAAGATGTCCCAGACTAGGACAGGGGGCTTGGACCTAGATGGTCTTTAGGGTCCCTTCCAACCCAAACCATGATATGATTCTATGAAATGAGCAGCAGTTGCAATCAGGTGCCCAGGCAGCACAGCTCTGGGCCAGCTGCAGAATGCGGTGTCCCTGTTCTGGGCAGGTACAACTGAGCCCTCACGAGGGATGACTTTCAGGGGTGGAGGATGGAGCAATCATTAGGCAGGCTGATGATGTGTGCCTGATTACTAGGTTTGTGCAGGAAAGTGGGGTCCTTGTGAAACCCCTATATTCCCCTCCTGTATGGAAATCATGTGTAGATTATTAATTGTAACTCACAACGTGATTCTTGAAGCTTGTTTAGCAATGAGCAGATGAAGGGACAAAAAGAATATATGGCTGAGTAGTTGCACTGCCACAGTGCAAGTAATGGTCATAGGTAATCAACCTTTGCTCCAATAAATTAAGAGAACTCACTAAAGAGAAAATATCTAAATAGCAGTTAATTGTGTTGTTTAGAAAATGTCCTCATATACATGATGATTCTATGTAAACAGTGTGTCCCAGATTTCTGTACAAATCTGTTGTGAAAGCACATACTAATTTCATGGCATAGTCTTTATTCTTTATTCTTTATTCTTCTTTATTCTTTATTCCTTATTCCTTACTCTTTATTCTAGAGGACGTTTTCTCAATAAATATAGTATGTGCTTGTTTTCATAGCATATGCTTGTTTTTGTTTCCTCTTTTCTTAGCAATAGTCTTTCTAAAAAGACTCTTCATCACCACTGCACTTTCTATTTAGCTGCAAACCATAAATCGCCAATAAATTAAGTCAAACTAGCTCAACCAATTTGGCAGCTGCTGTCACTACAGTAATAGACAGCTATTGATTTCCATGTCTTTATTTAAATTCAACTAACACTTGCTTGTGCTGCATATAAGCATCTCAATTCCTATTGTGTTTCTGATTTCTAAATGGTACCAGCACTTAGTTTATCTTTTCTTTAGCTGGCTTTTATTTTTTCTCTAAATTCCAACCATTGTCAACAGGGGATGCAGATCTGTACATCATTCTTTCTTCTTGCTCTCCTTTACTAGACAATGTAACATGCACCACTCATATTAAGCATTTTCAATTTCTAAATTTTCTAAATCATCCTAAAATTTGATTCTTCAGCCCAAACCCACATCAAAAATCTTCATGTGCTTTTATTTTGTGACTACACATAAATAGACTGATGACACATGTATAGGACTTAATCCCAAAGAATATTTGGACATATGCTTATATGATTAACTCCACTCTCATTTAACACAGCTTTTAAGTTTATGCCCTCATTTTTCTTTTTAGAAATTGAGGAGGAGGGTAAGGAGAGGAATCCAGGGATATGTGGTGAACAGACTGCCTTCAGCTTTGATTTTGTAGTCCATTTTTAAATTTGTTCATTCATTTCTAATATAGAAAAATTTAAAATTACAGTAAAACTAAAACTAAAAAAATAATAAAAAAAGTCTACCTAGCAAAAATTCAAAGAAAGTACTATTCTGTGAAGTGAGAACCACACCTGTTTTCCCTGCATCTCAGCTATGCCTTCCACCTCTGCATATGCTTTCTTGTTCAAAACCCTCACAACTGAAGAGACAGAAATCTTGGCCCATTAAGTGTTAAAGGAATACCTGATGCTGTAAGACCAGAGCTCACAGTGGCTCCTTGAGGCTGGAGGGTATGTGTGAGAGTGTGGAAGATCTCTAAGGAGTGTTAGAAAAAGTCTCTTAACATTTCACAGTTGTAAATTGTGCTTTTTAGAATGTTGAGATAAAACTGCTTCATCTCTTTTACCGATTTAACTATCTTGGTGGAAGATATGAAATGTAGGTGAGAGGAAGATGTTATTCAGTTGGATGCTATTTTTAATTTCATAGTGTAGATAATGTATTCAGAAACCTTTGCTTTGAAGGCAGTCTGCATTCAATGCTGGTAAAGAGTATCAAATCTTTACACAGTTTATGGGATAATTTTGATTAGATGCAGTCCTTACTCTGTGGACAGAAGCACACAATACCTACAATAACTATGGTAATTGTGTATTGGAAGTCAGCTATTCAGGAGAAAGCTATTTGTTTAGCATATAATGGTTCAGGCCTGTGAGATAGGGAAGTATCTGCAGCTGAAGGACAAACAATAAAGACTGCTTGGGAGCAGGTTGTTGTTAGGTTGCTTTACTTTATATGTATCTTAAAGATCACTCAAATTGAAGCTTTCTTACTCCAAAAAACAACACTAACTTCACCAGAATCCCTCAGAAATGCAAGGCATATATGGGGAACAATCAGCTTGGCTCCTCTGGAATTCACCTTGCCTGTGCAGAAGCAGATGCGAAAGGGCATATTGCCTCAGAAAGGTGGCACCAAAATGTCAAATCACACCAAAAAACTCTCATCAGGCAAATAAAACCCAAAGAAAAAATTTGACTGAGCCCTATCAGAACAAACTGCAGAAGCTCTCAAGTCACAAGAAGCTGAAACAAAAAATCTGCAAGGATTTACTTGGTGTAGATACTACCTCTATTTCCCTTCTCAAATGATGCTGGGTTTTTGGCTTGAGAGCAAGGAGCAAAAATTTCAAAACAAGACCAGCAGCAGCAATAATTCTTCTGGGGTTACCAGGGTAGTGAAGCAAAACAAAACTTGGCATCCAGGGTTACTTTTGGTGGCTAATTCATAAATAATGGTGAGTGGCTGGTTCTCTGCAAAAAATGTAACATTTCTGCACTACCAGAGATGTGTCTTCAGGTCTTCTGACATCACACTCTTCAAAAATGCCTTGACCTGTGCCCAGAGAAGGACCAAGCCCAGGGCAGCAGCAAGTGCAGGGAGCTCACCTGACTCTCCTCCTTTCTAGGATCCCATCAGCAGCAGCACATGGCACTGCCATACTTCTAATCATTTGGGTTAAAACTGGATAATGAGGATATTTCCCACCAGGTTAATCTTTTCTGGAAGGCTTCCTGACAAATGTGGTTTCCAAGTAGGGGTGAAAGGAAAAACCACCCTTGGCCTTGGCGCCCTCATCAGTTTCCTTGTGGACCAGATATTGTATTGCTCCCAGGGGGCTGGTGGTGGTGGGAGACCTCAGCAGGTGTCCCTCAGGGCAGAGCCTGGCAGCTAGGGCCCCTCCCATTTCACCAGCTCAGCAGGGATGTCCAGGAAGGGTCAGTCTGGGCTGGTGGTAGCTCTGGGGCCCTGACAGCAACATATCAGCTTATGCTTTGGGCAGGAGCCAGAACTGCTGCAAAATTGATCAGCTGTAAACAAGATGCTTACCAAGCCAGCAGATAAGCATTCCTTGTTTTGCTGATATCTCTACACAAAACATTGTAGTATTGTTATTTATATCCTATAACATTTTAATCATTTATCACTTTCCATCTGTGCTGCAGACCCAGAATTTCATCAGCCAGGAATGTCTGCACGTCCGTAAGCATCCCAGGAGAATATTTTTGCAAAATTTTTGTATTATGTTCCCATCATCTAGAGAAACAAACCATAGTTAATGAAAAGTAATGCTTTGTTGGAAAAAAGGGAAAATATTTATTTTGTTCTGACCTCATTACTTTCTCTCACAATCATTTTTCAAATAAAAGCCTGTTCTCTCATCTCTTGATAGCTTCCAATTACCTCCTCAATTAAAAAGGTTTATTTTTACTCAAGCAGGGTCATGAGATGTAATATTTCATTGTTTCATTGTGTGACAAGGTGGGGTTTTTTGTTCCCTGAGACTGCTCAGTGATGCACAGTGATTTCTGCTGACTCATTTCCCCAGTCAGAGAATGTGGATGCTACCAAGCCCAACCAGGAGGCACGAACAGTCCTGTGGTGAGCAGATGGGGCACCATGTAGAACAATGCCTTGGAACAAAACCAGCCAAAGAGAAAACCCCTCAGAGCACTGAAAGCAGGAGGGAGATTGGACTGAAGCATGGTTTATCATTGACATTTGTGTACAAACTTTGGAACTGTAGAGCTACATAACAGGTTATCCATCTACCCTAGTGAGAGCAAGTAGGCACAGAATTATTTTTTGTTGTTTTACAGCTAGAACAAAATCCATACATCTGGGTTTGGCTGCATGGGGAAGGCAAAAGCAAAGGCAAAACAAAGAGTTATAACAGAGAATAAAAACAGAGAGTAATAACAAAAAAATATCTTCAGTTGCTGGAGATTAAAGAAAACTATTAAAATTTGATTACAAGTTTCTGCGACTTGAAGTGGTGAATATATAGAAGTATCAAAATACTTAAATTGCTTGCACCATTTGTGCTGGTGATAAACCACAAACCAGAGCTGCTCATTTACATGGGCCATTCCATCAGTCCCCGTTAGGTTGGGCTCCCTGTGGTACTATGTTGGCAAACAAACTGAAATACACATTTGGATCCCCAGACTAACTTCTCTTTGCTCACTGCTCATTGCATTTCTAAATTTTAGGCCACAGACAGGCAAAAACATAGTTTGATTAATAAGCCTAAGTGTACGCATATTTAGAAATACAATGACATTTATATCCAGAGAAAACATCGTTTCTCAACAGTTAAAGTTGTTACCTTAGTGAGATGATGTGCCAGGCCAAAGTAAAATCTCAGCCCAGGGATGATTCAGGCACCTTTCTACTACAGACTTGCTCCAGGGACCCACAGTGCCCCACATGACAGAGGGTTTAAGGCTTCTGCCGTCTTAATATTTCTCCCTGAACAGCAGCATCAACTGAGTGCCACCACACTCGGGCCTCTCCTGTTCCAGATTCACTGCACCTTTCAGGGAATAGTTACAAGGGACCAGGTGCCAGTAGCAGCAGAAAGCAGCCGGTTCTGCTGCCCAGCTGAGATCTGCCTCGCTGTAAGTCCCCTGTGGCTCAGTGTCGCATCGTGTCCACCTCCCTCGGATACTGCAGAGACAAACATCCCTCGGTCTCCCACCAGAAATGCTGCTTGGCACTAACAACATCCAGGTACCGTGTATGTCCCCTCCAGCACCGGGCAGTTTGGTGACAGATTTGGGGCATCTCCTCGGCTCTTCCATGCCCCTTGCAGCCCGTGAGTCAGCACTGCCCGCTCCTGCAGCCCAGAGCCAGAGCAAATGCCGGGCGGTGCACAGCCTGCCCCCTCTGAAACCTGCTGCTTTCTCTGACTCACGTAGTCACCCCAGCAGGCTCAAAGGTGAATTTTGGACAGAAAATTTAATATAATACTCCTCTGAAGAGAATGATTACTAACCCTCTGCAATGAAGCTACATCAATCTTTATACACCTGTTTTAACATCAAACCTTGTTAAACTCAAACAAAACATCTGTGGAGGCAGATTTTCATCGGTGTTAAATAAATACATTGATTTCTGGCTTGAGAACTGCAGATCTTTCTATACTTCTAAGCTGATAAATCAAAGAAATAACAACCCTGATAAAGTTCATATGTTCTTTGACAGAAACTACCAAGGTTGCTTATCACTCTTCTGAGGAAAGAGGCCAAAATAAAATAGTTCTGGAACATTGCGCATTTTTGTTTCAAATTCGATTTGATTTGCCTTTTCTCCATAGTATAAAACATAAGTAAGAATTTTGTAACCGGTTTTGATTGGCCTGTTTTTTTATATTATAGAGCAAGTTATGAATTCAAATCTTCTCTTGCCAGAGTGTGAAAATCAGCATTTTTCACTGCCAAGAAATATATCTCTAATAGATAATGCCTGAAATATCTCTTTGTTGTGAGCATCCTTCAGATCTCTTTCAAACCACTGTGCCCTGTACTATATTACAAACATCTATATTTTGAGCCCAAGTTTCCAAATGCTTTTATTGATTTTATTATAAACTATTTATTTATTTAATTCCAGTTTTATTAGAAGGTTTGTTTTTTTCCTCAGGAACTGCAAACTTTTCCTTTATGCATTTTTGTTACATTAAAAAAAGAAAAAGTCTTATAAAAGGAATATTGCAGCCATGAAAACACCTTATTTAGGTATATATTTAAATAACTCCAAGAACTGGATTCCAGATCCTACATAGTAACTCTAGATGATGTCCTAGATGCAATGACATGGTTATTTTTTTTTTCCTGCTCTATATTTAGATAGTCTTTTTAACTGTCCTTTTCTCTTGGAAGAAGAGA
The DNA here is from genome assembly GCA_013400435.1 of Pycnonotus jocosus. Taxonomy (NCBI): domain Eukaryota; kingdom Metazoa; phylum Chordata; class Aves; order Passeriformes; family Pycnonotidae; genus Pycnonotus; species Pycnonotus jocosus. Next base: position 283,286 of record VWYP01032742.1, on the reverse strand, counting down.
GATGGGCTCAGCTCCCACCAGTGACAGATCAGCTGGTGCTGTCACTCCTGAGGTCAGGTGTATCACCTGGTTTTCACAAAACCAGCATGTAGCTCAGCTGAGCGGCAGATGGACAAGGGTGTACAAGAATTGTGCATACATGTGAGATGAGGCAGATGGCCTGCAGTGTGTTATTCTGTGGGGTGCAGGTGGATTCCCCTAGGAGATGCAGAAGGGCACAAGTGATATGTTGAACTTCTCCGTTTTGAGGAAACAGGAAAGAGTGGAAGCCCTGAAGAAGTTAAAACAGGCAGGCTTGCCATCATAGCTCCACGGTGTTTTTTGCATGCTGAGTTCTTAGTTTACTGGCTAACATGACTGCTTCTGGCACACAGTAACACTCTGCTCTTTGCAGCTCTCCAAAAAAAAATTTTAAATCCTCCACTCTTTTGCCCAAAGCAGCATTATGAACTGTGGATGGCAGCAATTATGTGATAACACTCTCTAAGTCCCACTATGATAGTTATATTATTTTCTGTTACATATACCAAACATTATGGAAGCTGGGTAGAACTTAACCTATGAAAATAATTTCCTTCTAGGGCACAGAATACTGCCTACAATTTTATTAATCTGGAATAGACTGGAACAATATTATGCCTCCACTGGGATCCATCTTTCCATTTCTGTCACATGGTGATTTTTATCAAAAGAGCTGAATGGATTTTTCCTGCTAGTTAACTACCTCAGTAACACATGAGTTTGCTGAGGCACAGCATAACATACAGTCATTGTAGTGCAGGGAATGGAGTCTATCTGCCCTGCGTTTTATACATTTGCTACAAACATTCACATTTCCTGCCAGAACCAATTTGGAGACAAATACAATTTTGATTTTCTTTAGAACATTTCTGCTTGCCTTTGCAACTAAAAAAAGGACTTTAAAATACCACAACAACTAACATGCTGTTTTCTCCATCCTCTCTCAAAAAAGAAATTCTTTGCAAAGTAGCAGGTCTCCTGATTTTATATTTTTACTCTTTCTGGGCTTTAAGAGCTGCTACTGAAAGCATAAGAGAATTTTTGTTCATGGGCAAGGGAGGCTGTGTTCTCAAGTGTGGTCAAAAAATCACACGGTCTTATTTTATCTCATATTCTCTTATCTTTATACTATTCGTTTTTATTTTGTTAGATTAAATGGCAATTATCTTCTTTCATGTACTGAAGTTCTTTAGAACTGGAAAAAAACTACTGGATGCTAATCACTAGGATCCTTAGTCATTAGCAGCTGGACAGAAACGGGGGTTTTTCCACCTGCTCTCAACTCTTATTTCAAAAGATAGGTTCGTAAGTGGCTAGACAGAAAAGCAAAACTCCTTCAAAGAACAGACACAGCGGGTGGAGAACCCTTTGTATCCTTTTAAGAAATGCCTCAAACACTCCTGTGGAGCCACAACAGGCAAGACAACAGTCAACTGTTCCATGAGATGGGAATGGTCTGCCTGGGGAGGTGGTGGAGCCACCATGCCTGGATTTTTAAAGAAAGACTGGCTGTGGCACTCAGTGCCATGGTTTAGTTGAGGTGTTAGGGGTGGGTTGGACTCTATGATCTTGGAAGTCTCTTCCAACCTGGTGAGTCTGTGATTCTGTGAGATATGCCACGAGATATGTAGCTAAAAGATTTCCATGAGATGTGTGAATGCTGTGCTGAGGGGGAGATGACCTTGATCCCTGCAGTCAGGTGGAAGAGGGAATCATGTGAAGGTGTCATGGCTCTGCTCTGCCCTCTCACTAGACCCACAGCCTTTGCAATCCCTCTCTTTGTACCTCTACATATAAATTGTTACTTTTACATATAAATTGGCTGCCTTGCCCCCATTTATGATGGCAGCATGGTCTCACCTCCACTTCTTCCAAAAGCAGAAAGTGGAATTTGAAATTCTTCATGACAGAGGCTGAGAACACAACCACCTTACAGACACATCAACAGGCCTGGTCATCTTCCTTCCTCAAAGCAGGGACAACTCTTTGGTAAGGTTTGTGCCTCTGACTGTGTCAGAGTATACTCAAGAACTAGTGCTCCTGACACTCCAAAGATCTCCATCAGCTTGCTCTACACTGGATGCAGGACAGATGATTTCTCTCTTCCCCCCCTTCTTCCTTTTCTCTCTCTACCCTTTTTTACCACCCTCTTCTTTCTCATATGATATTGCAAGGTTTACCAATATAAACTTTTGCTAACTGTGTGCCTTCATCTTTGCATTAACAAATGTGATTTTTTTTCAAATAAAATTGTTACATGTTAAAATACTTCTAGTGTTGTTTCACTGCACCTCCATCCAACAGTATTTTTGAATCAGAGTCTTTTTCCTCTCCTTCTTGTGTTGAAAAGTCAAAAGGGGTACCGAGTCTTGACTCGATAAGTGGGGTGGGCAGGGAGAGCTGGGAAGTGACTTCTCAGCTTTAAGCCAGGAGAGCTTCGAGCAGTGTCAAGATGATGGCTACCTGGAAAAGGCCAGAATAGTGACTGTTACCCTGTTTGGAGTTCTTTCTTCCTTCCCTTGGCAGAAGGATCATGACAAGGCTGTTTATCCTGAGAACCAGGAAAGATATTTGTTACCAAATGAGAGTGAGACAAAAAGAGAGGCTCAGACAGATACTGTCATGTAGAGCAGGCACCCTCTTGGGGCCATTGTGTTTTCCCCCTCTTCAGAAAGCAGAAATGTTCCTCTCTTGCTTACTAATTTTCATGGCATACAGATGAGAAACTAAAGTTCAGTTTCACAAATGCTTTATATTATAACACTTTAAAGACCATCATCACTACCAAAGAAAGCAAAAATCCCAGCCCAGGAGAGAAAATCTTTAACAGAAGACATGGACAATATAGAAATAGAAGAATTAACTGAAGGGCAAGACTCATTAAGAGATTCATGGCCCTGCAAACAGCCCTGTAAATGAGACTGTGAACAGATCTCACTGAGGCATGAATTGCTGTCTGCTATTTCTACAAGAGTTCTGGAAGTGTATGATTTTCTTTCCTGTTTCCCATTTCTGGTGGAGTCCAAGTTTATCAGGTGGAGGAGGGTGAGCAGCAGTCTCATGTGGGACTTTCTCACAGCATCAGGTCATCAACAGCAGGTGCAGGACACTCACATAAGGAGCCACACTTCTGAGGTCCCATGTGGGGGGACTCTACGTTGTCACAGACTGAGACCATGCCTCACCTCAGTAAATGTGATGGAAGTTGTCCTCTGGCTGCCCTCACTCCTGCCATCAAGAGAGTCGGTTCAGAATGAGAAAATTTGATATTCACATCTTGCAAAACAAACCTGGATGTCACTCCTTTAAAGGTGTCTGCCTACCCTACCTATCCATATGCATACGGATGCATACCAATCGCAGGAGTGAAACAAGGTAGCTTCACAAATTCCTAGCAAAGCACATCACTTCAGCTGCTCACTGTCTCACAAATTGAACCAATAGGCATCCTGGGCTGTATCAGCAATAGTGTGACCAGCAGGAGCAGGGAGGTGATTCTCTCCCTGTACTTGTGAGGCCATATCTTGAGTTCTGTGTTCAGTTTTGGGCCCCTCACTTCAAAAAGGACACCGAGGTGCTGGAGCACTTTCAGTTGTTCTTGTCAGATGCCTGAGCAGTTCTCTCTCTTCTGCCAAGTGTTTCACGCACAAAATCACAGAGTGGGTCGCGATGGAAGGGACCACAGTGGATCGATCATCTGGTCCAACCTCCCTGCTCAGGCAAGATCATCCTAGAATACACGGCACGGGATCGCGACCAGACGATTCTTGAGTATCTCCAGCGAGAGAGCCTCCTCAGCCTCTCCGGACAATCTGTTCCAGCGCACGGCCGCCTGCACAGCGGAATTCTTCCCCAGGTTCAGGCGGAACCCCCTGCACATTCCCTGGATCGCACCAAGTTCCCACGGCCCCACCCCATGGCCCAGCCCTCAGCACCACCCTGCCCGCGTACCGCGTGGCCACGCCCACCGACGAGACGTCACAACTCCTCTCGCCCCGCCCCCAGCCCCGCCCCACTGAGGGCATCGCCGCTTTAACCCCGCCCCTCGCCAGGAGCACACACAACTGCGCCTGCGCAGCTCCCCGGCCTTCCGGTCCCTTTGTTCCCCTGACGTCAGGGTGGGGCGGGGCAAATGCCACGGTTCCCGGAGCCCATTGGCTGATGCGCGCGCGCCCCCGTGCCCGCCTCCCC
>VWYP01032742.1:197448-278921 GCA_013400435.1 Pycnonotus jocosus | reverse complement strand
AGTGCCGGCTGCGGAGGGTATCGCATCCCGCTGCTGGCCTCGCCTTCCCGAGCTTCCAGTCACTTTCCTCGTTCGAGACGACGAGAGGTGTCCGCGTCCTGCGGCGGAGCGCGGTGCGGGAGGCCCCGGCCCTGGCCCTGGAGGCGGCGAGCGCTCGGTGCGGCGGCGGAGCCGCGGGGCTGCCTCTGCGGACAACGCCGGCCGCTTCCCCTGCCCCATGTGCGGCCGCTGCTTCCCCTCGTAGGCGCGGGCGTCTTGTGGCCGCTGGGCCTGTGAGCAGAGCCCGCTCACACAGAGCGCTTCCCTCCCGCTTGTCCCTTTAGAGTGCGATGCCCGAGCTGGCCTGCACATGCAGGCCGGGATGCCGCAGGGACCTTCTGCCTCTAGGTTAGGTGCAGTGTGTGCCCGCCGTCGGGATTTGCTTCCAGCGCTGTCAGCATCGCTCCGTGTGCATGAGCATTGTTTTAAAAAACTCGCCCTTCTCTTCCTTCTCAGTCTGTTGTGTAATTGGGGGCCGGCTTCTTCTCCCAAACAACTGACAGGATGAGAAGAAATGGCCTTAAGGTGCACCAGGGAATGTTTAGATTGAACCTTTGGAAGAATTTCTTCATAGAAGGGGTGATTAGACATTGGAATGAGCTGCCCGGGGAGGTGGTAGCGTCACCATCCCTGAAGGTATTTAAGGCAAGATTAGATGTGGCACTGAGTGCCATGGTCTAGTTGAGAAGGTGGTGTTCAGTCACAGGTTGGACTTGATGATCTCAGAGGTCTTTTCCAACATAATTGATTCTGTGGTTCTGTGTTAGAATTTCAAACACAGCAAGATTTGTGTATTCCACGATATTTCCTTTGGCTTTCATGAATTATCAATTAGTGTTTGTTATTTTTCTTTTCTCCAAGACCCTTCTAAAGTTATTCAGTAGCAGCAGTTCTCTTGTGTTTCAGCATAAGCCTCTTTAACATTAGGATATGGTGAACTGGATTTAGTAGCTTGGGATATTTTCATCTTCCTACACTCCTTTAAAAGCTGCACAAATTGACACAAATATCTGTACTGATGAAGTGTCATATGAGGTCACAGGTCTATTGCTGTCTTCAGCTCCTTGTAAAAAATCTTTTCTTGATAAAACGTTCCTACTTGCTTGAGTATTTAATTATGAGCTTGTGATTTTGGGCTCTGTAGGTATTAGTTTCCTAGATGGATCTAATATTCTGTAATTTGCTGCTTCATATATACACCATTTAGCAGCTGTACTTTATTTTATTGAGTTTTATCCACAAAATCTGTTCTGTGCCAGGTTCACTTAAGTAATTAGATGTCCATCTTGACGTAGTTAGTCAGTATCAGTAAGGCTCTGCATTTAGTTTGCTAACTGGTCTTCCTGGAACGCACAATAACTCTTCTGCAAGCAGTTTGTATATCCAGGGCCCGGGATGCAGAGTTTCCTGGGAAAAATTATTCAATACTAGTAGCAAGGTCACTGGGGACTTTGAAGGACAGAAGGTGATAGCTTGGTGATAGCTCTAAACCATATTTTATGTACTGGCAGCTTCAGACTAGTCCTGTGTTAAATTTGCTTTAAGTTTCAGCTCTATGTAGGCTTTGAAAGGAAAGAGGAATTTTGTGTATATTTACCCCACACCCACCCCCAAATCTCCTGTACTTCCTGCACTTTTGTTTGTGGAGGTTTGTTTTGGGTTTTTTTGCTGTCTACCTCCACCTCCAGCTTTGAAGGATTCCACTGCTTCTTGATTTATATCTGTCCCACAAGATTCTCTCAGTAACAGCTTTGAAGTGAAGCACTTTTGTTAATCTTCATCTGTAGCTGTCTGGCAAAGTAAGATCTAGTACAAGACAATGCTTCATGTCCAGCTTTGTGTGATGGCACAGGAATAGGAGAGGCCCTCTAAAGCTAATACTTCTGAACAGCTGGAGCTCATAGAGCATGTATTTGTGTCCCACAGTTTTGCACAGTGAAATGCTGGTGTGAACATTTGATTTTGTAATGCCTGTTGTTGATTCATTTATTTCACCTTGCAGATTCTGAAGTACCCTTGAGAAAGCGGCAGAATGAGTAGTCGCCGAAAACGTGCACCTCCGTCCAAAGTGGATGAGGAGAAGAAGAAAAAGCTCTGCTGGAATATGCACGAAGATCGGAGAAATGAGGTGGTGGCATTAGATGATGAAGTAACTAGTGAGGACCCTATTCCAGTTCCAAGCACTTCTGCATCCTTCATTGTGATAAACGATGATAGCACTGATGAAGATCTTGTACAGAAAGAAGGCAGTGGCTCAAAATCTGTTAAGTTTCTGACAGTTAATGATGAAGAAGAGTCTTATTCCATCTTGACTCCTGTGTCTGCACAGCTGAATATTATAGTCTTGCCATACCGTGCAGATGGCTCCTGGAAAGCTTTGTTGGGAGAATTTGCTCTTCGTCTGCCTTCGGGGCAAATTCTAACTGATGAATTCTGTGACAGGAGCTTTACTTTAATGAGAGGAGACTCTGATGATGAGCTTCAGGTCTGTGTTCATGAAAGAAGTGAGGAAGAGTACAGTAATGAAACAAAAGAATACCTGGGCACTTATGAACAACGTTTTCTGGTGGAAGCAACTTTAAATGGTGAAATATTGGAAGGCTTGAGATGGTTGCAAAAGAAAAAGATAATTGGACTTTATCAAAGACCTGGAGAGGCTCAGGCTTTAAAGGTATGCATGCATTACACTTGTTTTGCATTTTGAAAGTTCTTTTTTTTTTAATATAAAATAAAAATATACAAACAACAAAATCTGGCAGCTACTCTGTATTTACAATGTGATGAAAATGTATAGTTTCTACATGCTATTGTAATGTTTTCAGTGTGGTTTTTTCCTAGATATATATTTTTATTTTTTCACCATTAGCAATGTATTACCTGAAGGAATCATAGAGACTTTTAGCTGTATTTCCTCTACCTGGTGTTTTTAGTAGATTTATTGTATCTGTCTGTACCTGCTAATTTTCAAACCACTGTTATTTTTTCATGCTCTTCTGTTTATAATATTCTTGTAAATTTAACAGTTAACTAAATTGTTAACTGTGTAACCTTTTCACAGGTTGGAATTTACCTTCTTGAAACTGGGCTAAGTAAACCAGAATTTCTCAGTGATGGAGGTGGGAGACCCAAAAAAGCTAATCAGATGATTCAAAAACTCATGGAAAAGTTCTACAGTTTCTTAATTCCAGGTAATGCAATAAAGTTGATTGTTAATGAGCAGAAACAGTTTTGTCTTGTGTAGTAGTTGTAAATGTAAGGGAAAATACTAGCTATTCCTGCCATCTAGAGCAACTCTTATTTTCCAGACAGTGTTATTAGGTAATTCCCTCAATACTATTATCTGACCATTAATCATATGCTAATTTTTTTATGCTGAAATTAGAGGTGATAATTCTTCTCTACAGGTACTGAAGCATAGAGATGTTTTGAGTCCTTACTTTTTTGGGAGTCAATACAGTTTTCACCAGTTCATGGGGTTTGTTTGAACAGATCAACAGTGTCTTGTCCGAATTATACAGGAACAGTGTAAAAGAACCAGGAATTAAATTTGGAAAACTAGTTCCCGGGTGGGGGCCTATCACACAACTGCAGCAATAGATTTCTATTTGGTTTATATTGTAAAGCAGTTACAATGTAAAATACTACAAAATGCAGCTTTATGACAGTTTGAAAAATATGCCATTGCAGATTGAGAAACATAGGCTTTGCTATCATTTATAATTAAAGATGTTTTGCTAGATTACACTCAATAGTAATAGAGTTTTATAGGGTGATAAACAATGGCTTTATGTTGTGATGTCTTAGGAAACTGGTGTAAAAACCAAACAAACAACCCAACCAACCTTTGTCTCGTTCCTCAGTGTAGAGTTGATTCAAAATCTTGGCTGAAGACTGATTCAGTGACTGTAGTACACAGAGCTTGTGTTCTTGTGACAGAAGCCTAGCACCCACCCCAAATATGACTGCGCTTAATTAGAAAAGGCAGAGTTGTATAAAAAATCAGGCAACTTTGCTGAAGAGAAGCTAAAAGGAAGAGACAACAGAATAAAATCTGAACATCCTTACTTGCTGCAAAGAACAGATGTGCAACTGTGAGGAAAGGCTTGAGATGTACCAAGAGATGGGCCAGTATAACTCAGTAAGTGAGGAAGATACTGCACGTAAGAAAACATCCTTCCAGAACTGAAGTCTGACTGACAAAATATGCCAGTTTAGGTTTGAAAGCACAATAAATCAGATCCAAGAACATGTGTGAAGAATAAACAGTTTAAGGTCTAGAAATGAATAGTAGTGGTTTTAAATCCGTTAGGAAAAATACATTATCATAAATACATTAGAAGCAGCATAGTTACCAGAGAATTCATAGACTTGAGATGTCTAAGGCATATGATAAAGTGCTGGAATTAAAGTAATGCAAAGCAAAAAGCACAGTTTTCTTCTCTGCATATCTTCTCATTGTGGAAGAGTTGGGGAAAGAGATTGTGAAGAAAATGACTGGTGACTTAATTTAAGATCCAAAGTAATTTTCTGCTGGAATCTGGGGCATTTGTCTTTGGTACGCTAAAGGATGTGTTTATATGGACTACCTGGTTCAGTGTAGCTTACAGGTGAAGAGGCATTTTCTGAAAGGGAAGACATGCCCCTGAAAGTTACTGGGTCAGGAATGGATCTGAGCAGTTGGTTTGTCATGCCTTAACTTCTCAGAAGCCATGCAAGCAGCACAGATTCATAAAGGAGCTATGTTGCCAGCTGGTAAAGATTTTGAGTGTTCTTCAGCATGTACATTTTCATGTGCTGTAAAATAAAATAATAGAGTCTTGATTTCACGCCAATGAATGCCATGTAAATGATCAAGTGAAATAGCTGACACAGAGAACAGAAATAACGATTGCAAATCACCAGTCAAGTCCTACGAAGGCATGTGCAGCTTAATGTATTACTAACACTTTGAGAAAAAGAATGATTGGTGAAATGATATCAACAACGTTAAAATATATTATTCAGCAGAACAGAGATGAAGAACAACTGAAAGCTTGCAAGCAGATTTGGCAACGGAGTTTCAGTAGAAATTCAATAGATTAATAGAAAACAATGCAAAAGAAAAAAATTGTGGCCTCTTTTCTAACTGTTGCAAGCAGGGTTGCAGTTCAGTAGATGGATGTATAACTCAGTAAATGCATCAACTTAATGTTCAGTGTTAGTGAAACCAAATCAGAAGTAAAGAATTATCCTGAAAGCGTTAGAGAACAAAACATGATTGCTAAACGACTAGGTTAAGTTCATAGTGTGCTTTATGCTCTGCTCTGAATTCAGAAAAGCATGTCACAGAAATGAAGAATATTTGTGAGGGAAGACCCCAGGTGATTGTGCACTGTGAAACTACTTTAATTTTCTAACAGTTTTTGAGCATGAAGGTCTTGACGATTGATGGAGAGACGGGAAGACTGATTCGGTGATCAGAATTCGATTTTACTCAGATTTTGCCAAAGCTTATATACCATTTTAGGAAGATTAATGATTTTCTACTATTACAATCAAGTTACAAATTACACAGACAACTCATACATTTTACAACACTTCTTGCTTAGAGAGAGATGATTGAATCTTCTGTTTCCCGTAAGCAGGTTTAATCCCATCACCTGCAATCTTCAAAGTTCTGTTTGTTCCTGCCATGGCATCCTGGTTATCAAACCAGCTATGCTAATCAAGTCTGTCTGACTTTCTGCCTTGTGTATTGCCATATGAACTTACTGATGTAGCATAAAATAATACAGCCTTGATTCTGTGCTGATGAATGCATTCCTCTTAAATGTTTCTAACAACTTAGTCTCTGTTTAAATTCCACCCATTTTTAAACAGAATTAGTTGAGGTTTTGTAAAATTATACCTAAGTATATATTTTAACACTTATCAATATCCATCTAAAGTGAAATCTATATGGTGACATTCCAAGAGGAAGCTTCTTGTTCCCCTCTCTGATGGGCACATTCTCATGCTGATGGGGTTGAGCACAAGGATTTACACAAATAAGGGATATGACCTCTCTACTGCTACATTTAATTTTAATATATTTTTCCTCACTGTACTCAGTTTATTCTGTTCATATCCTTCTGGATGGTTTTGAGACTTTGTGGCAGGAACTTCGTCTATGATGGCAAGCATAGCATAGATGCATTAAGTAATCTGAAAAAAAAAGTGATAAAATATTTAATATGGAATCATTGAATCATTTAGTTTTTAACCCAGCACTGCCAAGTCAATCACTCAACTATGTCCCTAAGTGTCACATTTACATATCTTTTAAATATTTTCAGTGATGGTTACTCAACCACTTCCCTGGGCAGCCTGCTCTTATGCTTGACAACCCTTTATGGGAAGAAATTTTTCCCTGTTACCCAATCTCACCTTCCCCTGGTGCAACTTGAGGCCGTTTTTTCTTATTCAGTTACTTGGGAGAAGAGACTGACCCATGCCTCACTACGACCTCCTTTCAGGTAGCTGTAGAGAGGACTGAAGTCTCTCCCTCATCTACTTTTTCTCCAAACAACCCCAACTCCTTCAGCTGCTCCATATAAACGTTGTGTTCAAGATCCATCACCAGCTTCATTGCTCTGCTCTGGATATGCTGCAGCACTTCCATGTCTTTCTTGTAGTGAGGGACCCAAAATTGGATACCGTAACCTCACAACAACCTTGTAGTCCTCCTGAACTGCCAGCTCTTTCTTCCAAATGTCATAAACTCTCTGTTTTCCCTGCGTCTCAGCCAAATATGCCTGTTCAGCCAGATGTTCTCTACCATCTTATCTTTTTATCATATACCATTTACCTTCAGTTTTCTTAAGAAAGAAGAATAAATTCTTTGTACAAAGATAGTTTTGGTATTTTATGTTTATTTGCTACCACATGTGAGGCAACAAGTTTTCCATTAATCTAGGCTGTTTTCAGTAATGCAGATATTGTTATACTGCAGTCTGGAAAAGGAAAGATTCTACTGCAGATGCAGTAGCAGAACTGTAGTTCAGTCATTTAAAGAATTAAATGGGGTACTTGTAAAGCATCAGAAAAACAGAATTTTTAGATAGTACAATGCCATCTGTTTCTCAAATGTAAAAAAGACTTGGCTGAGACCTCTGTAACTGAATTACATTTTGAAATGGTTGGAAACATAATTAAATATTCACTGTTTAATAAGTAACCGAGAGAGGAGTATACTTCCCTAGCATCCTTTTCAAAATCCCTGTGGTACATAGAACCATTTAATCATGAAAAGGAAATCTCTGAAAAAATTAACAAAACAAGAAAGGTATGTACAAAAAATCCAATTGTATTTTAAAAAATTGCTTTAAATTATATTGTAGTCTTTGCTCTCCTATAAAATTCTGGATAGACTTACTTAGTTTATGTAGAAGTCAATTTATTATGCTTAAAAGTGTGAGATTTGAAGACTGTTATTTTAGCAAGTATAATGATAAGTGGCATTGTATATCGAATTCATTGATCAAAGTTATACTTCCTAAACACTCTAATTTTCTGTTCTTTTCCTAAAGTGAGGGGTATGTGTTAGAGGATGCCTTTGAATGGTTTCTTTACAATATAAAGCCAAGTGCTTTCTTGGTGCTTTTAATTTGGCTGGATCATTAATAACCCCACATGTGCACTCTTGATTGCCTTCTTTACATTACCAGTCATATATATAGTTTTCATGAATATGTAGAAATTAATGCCGTTCAGTATTCTCATTTCCCTTGTGAAGCACTGGGATTGTTCCTTTAATTTAAAAGGATTAGGGGAAGGTGCTGATGGTGTATAATTTCCTCCTTTTGTTTTGGAAATCATTCTTCACCTTCACCACCCATTTGAATGAAAGAAAACTTTTGTTTTTCATGAAAGAGAGCCCTAATACCAGCTCCTGAACCTTATTTTAAGATTAAACTTTCTGGTTTTTGCCATGTGCGTCTCTTCCTTGTTAGCCCAAGGCATCAGAATTAAAATTCAATTTAAGTGTGCCAGCCGTTGGCTGTTTTATTAGGGTGCTAAATATACTTTAAGGTCACTTTATGATGAAAATGATAGCTTTGACCTTCTTCATATTTTGGTGTGGGTTTTTTTTTGTTTGGTTTGTTTTTTATTTTAGTATAAAAATTCTTTAGGGTGAATTTATTTCTAATGCTGGCTAGGGTTGGAACCAGTCTGTATTTTTATTTTTTTTTTACTGATGTTTTAGTTTTAGGCCTAAAACACTGTTAAAACTTGGCCTCCAAGTCCACCCTTGAATTTTTCATGAATTTTTGTTCTACATTGTTTAAATTCTGTGTATGCCCATATATCCAAATTATGTGAAAAATACATAAGCACAAGGCCTTATTTCCTAGAGAGTAGAAAAGAAGAGTAGGCCTTCTGTCCCAAAGGGTGCTTACTTCTCTTGAGGTGGGTTTTTAATTTTGAAAGTATGCCTTGTCTGAATTTTTGTAGTGATACAAGTGGTGAGAATTACATGTTGTCCTACTGCTACAATTTTCTTAACCAGATGAATAAATTAAGATTAAATTTTCTCCTTTCTATGAGGTCATTTATTAATATTTAATTCAGATGCATGAGATACTTGTGATTCTGTACCAACTAGAATTTTTTAGTGGAAGGTCTTTATTAAATAAGAAAGTTCTGGTCATTCTATACCTAAATTCTAAAGAAAGAGCTTTGCTGATCATGTATACATCTGTAATCACCATAGCATGTTAACTTTTAGGTGTCCTGGTTCCAGTTGAGATAGAGTTAGTTTTCTTCTTAGTAGCTGATCAGTGTTTGGGTTCACTGTGACAATAATATTTGTAACGCAATGATTTGTTACTTCTTGTTGAGTGGTGCTTGCTCCAAGTCAAGGACTTTTCAGTCCTTGCTCTGCAGGTGCACAGGAAGGGAGGGAGCATGGCCAGGACAGCCAAAGGGATGTTTCACCCCAGAGAACAATATCCTCAGTTTATAAATTGGTGGGCTGTAGTGGTTTAAGGCAAATTTGGGAGGAAACCTCCTAAGGGGCCCTCCGTCCCCTCCCCAAACCAGTTCGGGAAAGACTCCCTCAGAGAGAAGTGGAAAGAGACCTGTTTATTAACAGCACTCCCCAAACACAATAAGGTGAACAATACCCAATAACAAGAACTTTGTGCTGCTCTGAAGAAANCCCTCTCTGTCCTGCGTCTGTCTCAAGGCCAGGAGGAGGAGGAGGGTTTCTGAAAACAAACTCTGTGTTCCCCTTCAGACTCAATATGAAAGGTACAGAGTGTAATATCCAGAATAAAGACGATTGGGGATACAAACTTCATGATATCACCCTAGGACATGGGCATTGGCTGGGAGCCACCAGTTGCCACTTGGGGATGGGCTGGGAATTGATCAGTGAAAGATGAGCAATTGTATTGTGCGTCACTTGTATCTTGGGTTCTTTTAATCTCCCTCTTTTTTCCTTTTCATTGCTATTACTATTATTATTACTGTTGTTATTGTTGCAATGTTTTCCTTTATTTCAGTTATTAAACTGCTCATTGTTTGTTACTGCTGCTAGCTGAGTCAGATGCAGTCATAGCATATGTTTAAATGACACTTTGCTCTGCTTGTTTTCATATGTGTAAACTAAATATGTTGCTGCAGAATTTACTGAAATGTTGTCCCAAGTTGATTGATAATGCATGTCTTGAATTATTTGGTGTATGCAGATGAGCTGGAGGAAGATGAGGAAGAATCTGATACGGAACTAGAGCGACAAAATATTGAAGAGCTTTATGACTTCGTAAGGCACACCCATCAGCAGGATATCCAATTACTGAGAAAGGATGTGCAGCATCCTGCATTAATTCCCATTCTGAGGCCGTACCAAAGTGAGGCTGTGAACTGGATGCTTCACCGAGAGAACCACACAAGTACTCCAAGCAGTGGCAAGTATATGGATCCGAAAGACTTGCATAATTGAGGAAAGTGTAATTTTATTGTCAGCAGTAATGATTCCTTGCTCTTTGATTAGAACTTTTGTGAATTATTTCATTAATACTTTCATAAAAGCTGTTGTTTGGGTAGTATACTAAATGATAAGCTATGTCTTGCTGAACAGCAGTTGATGTATTGTGTTGGTAATGAAGCTCTGTGGAGGTGGACTTCAACTTTTCATCTCTTAATGTCACAAAAAGGCTGAATAATTCTAAAAAGTGTGCTGTTAATAGAGAAACTTCATCATAGTAACGTGAACCCTTTCTCCATAGAAAATGCCCTGCACTTCTTATGGCGGGAGGTGATCACTCTGGATGGAGTAAAAATCTACTATAATCCATTTACTGGCTGGTATGTTTTTGTAGTTACATTTTCTGGGGACGCCTCAGGGTTGTACTTTGTGAAAACCATATTGATAGCTTTATCCTGCAGGGTATAAGATATTCTGTAACTTGTTTTTCAGTTAGCAACTAAAGATTAGATATCTTTAGTTTATGTATAAGCACAAACTGGAGTATGTAATGCACAGATAAATAAGTAGATCTCAAGTTGAAGATGTTATTATTAAAGCTTTTCTTTAAAAAAAGTCATTAATTTAGTGATTTAATGTTAACATTTTTTTAACTTATAGTATTGGAGGCTTTGATCTTCTGATCCAATGTTTTTAAAGTGCAAAGGAAGGCAGCAGTATAATGCTTTTTTTAATGCTAGCTATTGCATTACAAAATCTGTTTCTCTTTTCTGTTAACTTGATCAGAATAGAAGTTTTTGATTGCTAGTTTGCTTTTTATTTTTCCCTATGGAACTTTCAGATATTTTTCACTTGTGAATATAATAATATTTCAAATTTTTTGAGACTAATGCTATGATATGCTAAGGTTAGCAGGGCAAGGCCTATTAGGAGTGAAAAAATTCTAAAAATTATGGCATGCATATTTATCTTGATCAGATTCATACACCTGAAAAGCATTCTAGTTTTAGTTAATCTCAGCTTAACTAATAAAAGATAATGCCTCATCTGACAAACTTTGCCATGTTGGAACTATGTTGTGTGTCTCTGAACTCAGGCTTCTGTCATAACCTTCTATAGTTACTGACTTTCACTGGGAATGTACTTGAATTTTAGTATTATCCGTGAGTATCCAGCTGCTGGACCCCAATGGCCCGGAGGTATTTTGGCAGATGAGATGGGTCTTGGAAAAACAGTAGAAGTATTGGCTCTTATTCTGAATCATACTGGACCAGACATTAAACAAGATGATCTGACATTACCTGAGGTAAGGAAACCAGGTTGAGAGTTATTATGAAGGAAATGCTTTTCAGAATAAATGCAAGTGCACTTCTCCTGCACTTCTCTTTATCATTGCTTTCTGGTTTATAAGTCCGTATTTAACACTGTTTTGCTGTGAAAGTTTTTACCTTAGTAGGACATGATACTTGGCAACATAAATGGTGGAATAGTTTGCATGAGAAGCTGTTGATCCTTTGCCATTGTTCAATGGTTTTATCAGGCAACAGTGCTGTTAATATAGTTAGGACAAGCTTCAGGAGTGTATAAATACATAATTTAGTTTACTATGTTGGAGGTCATTCTCCTTCACTTCATTGTATTGATGAATGTCAAACATCCATTAGACACATGTTCTGTGCTAAAATAGGGACAGTTTACATTCTGAATAAAGATTTCTGCTCTCCCTCTATTTCATATAATAGATGAGCTTATTTAGCACCAGTTTTCCATCTTTTCGCTTTCCTCATCATGCATACTGTGAAAACTTGTCACATCCACTAAACTCAATAGTTCTTTCTGAAGGGAAGGAACCATTATTCTTAAGTAAACTCTTACCACTTGGTGACTTCCATCCCCTAGAAATCATGGCAGCCAGTTTCATTGTACATTTATCATAGTGATCTGCTGCCTGCTTGTAATTTTATCAGTTAAAAGGTCTCAATTCTTAGAGAGAATAAGATGATTCTTAAATAAATAAGACAGTCAACACTGAGTAGTGCAAAGAGAGGATTATATGCACTAAAGTGCCTGGACACAGACTGACAACAATAGCTAGAGGCCAGAGCTTTTGGAGGGCTGGAGTTACTGAAACTGATTCATGATGTAAGTAGTTGGGACAGATGTCTTAGCTAATATATTACTCTAATAATAGAGTAAAATTTTGGGAGGCAATCCTAAAACGAGAAACATGATTTTTATACAGCTGACTAGGACTCTTCCTCTGTATTGCTTACCTCCTTTTGTGTATCTAGCAATATATTAAATATATATTTTACTCCCCCATCAGGAACCTAGATCACTTACAGCTGTAGATTCCTGCAACTTAATACTAAAGCAGTGAAGGACCTAGGAGGCTTTCAGAGCTGCTCTTTTTGTTTCAGTTAGGGTGCTGAACACTGTTTTCCAAGCAACTAACTGAATGATGTGCCACTCTGTAATTAAAAATGAACTATCTGAGCAAATTAGTGAGATCAGAACATACATTTGTAGCAACTCATGCTTACTTTCAAATATGAGGAGGTTAATAAGGTCAGAGTGACTGTGAAGAGACATGAGCTAATAACTATTTAATGTTGTCTGCATTAGGGTAAGCTTGTGAACTTCTTTGTTCCACCTCAACCTTTAGAGGGAAGTAAAAAGAAAAAAACAAAGGAAATGGAGCCTAAATTAAAGGAAAAAATACAATATCCCAGTAAGTATTTCTGTTGACTTTTAAAATACGTTTTGCTTTTAACATTGTCCTATATTGGCCACTGACATAAACACAAGGCCTTCTTTCCTAGAGGGTAGAAAAGAGTTGTTAGAAATGAAAGAGTGAATGAATGTTAAGGAGCTGGTAGAAATGAGTTCAAGGTTACTCTTGACTTCTTCAGAATGAAATTATTCTTTTGCTGGGCACTGTCATAGGATTGCAAGCTACAAACAAGTGATCCACAGTTAGATGTAAAGTTACTAACTCAGAACTCTGTGCTACAGAGCTCCATGTAACTAGAGGTCTTTGTAAAGAGTTAATGCATTTAAATGAAATAAGCTTTTTTATGCCTCAGTAAGAAAATTGAGTGATTTATTTCTATTACTATCAAACATTGTTTTAGAATCACTTTAAAACAGCAATCTGTTGAGCTGCATCAAGTAAAAGCTTGTCAAAACTGCTGTCTGCATTTTTTAGATGAACACTCTATTTAGAGTTCCCTTAATACACATTCTGTGAGTTAACTTCATTTTATCTAAAACTGTAAGTTGTTTTGTTTTGATTCTTCATACAGGCTTACGAGTAATGATACTAACAGCTGTAAAGGAAATGAATGTGAAGAAAGGAGCATCCATTATTGCAATATTTAAGTACATCAGTTCTATGTATAGGTATGACACGCAGAGAAACAGACGTCTTCTCAAAAGAACTCTGGAAAAACTGATTGCAGAACAGGTGGTAGAACAAGTTAAAGGCCATGGTCTGGCTGGGTCTTTCAAACTGGGAAAGAATTACAAGGAACAGAAGAAGCGAGAAAAATCCAAAGAGCAGGTAAAACATGCTGCTGCCATAGTTATTCCAAAGAAAATTGCAAAAGCTGTTCTTTTTTCTGCCAATTCCATGCTACTCTCAGCTGTACTGTCTGTGTGCACTAGTTCAGTGACACTGATTTAGTGGTAAAAATGAAGAAAACTGCAGCAATTACTTTGACACTTATAAATAAAGAAGCAGAAATCATAAGTAGATAAAATTTGTGGCTACAATATTAACTACATCTGTCGTAAGTCTTTTAAAAGAGTGTCACTGGAAGTTGTATTGTTCTTACCGCGAAGTTGTTTTTTAAACACTGGTAAACATTAACCAAATTCTCATACTGGAAACTGATATAAACCCCTAATATCTATGTACTGATGTGTTTATATGTTCATAAAAAAAAAAAAAAATTGAGGATAAAGTTGCTTGGGTTGGAAGGGACTTTAAAACTCATCTAATTCCAAACCCCTTGCCATGGAGACAACTTCTACTGGACCAGGTTGCTCAAAGCCCCATCCAACCCTGCCTTGAACACTTTCAGGTTTGGGGCATCATTGTCTCTGGGCAACCTGTTCCAGTGTCTCACCACCTCACAGTGAAGAATTCCTTCCTAATATCTTATCTAAACCTACTCTCTTTCGTTAAAAGCTACTCCCTCTTGTCCTGTCACTTTGTGCTCTGGTAAATAGTCCTTTTACAGCTTCTTGTAGCCTTCCCTCAGGTGCTGGAAGGCCGTAATTTAGCCTGACACCTTCTCTTCTCCAGGCTGAACAACCCCAACCAACTCTCTTAGCCTTTCCTCACAGCGGAGATGCTCCAGCCCTCTGATCATCTTTGTGGCCCTCCTCTGGACTTCCCCCAACAGGTCCACATCCTCTTTATGTTGGGGGTCCCAGAGCTGGATTGCAGTACTCCAGGTGGGGTCTCACAAGGGTGAATAGATAGGCAGGATCCCCTCTCTGGCCCTACTACCCATACTGCTTTGAATTCAGCCCAGGGCACGATTGCCTTTCTGGGCTGCAAGTGCACACTGCTGTCCAGTGTCTCACCCATCAGTACTCCCATGTCCTTCTCAGCAGGGCTGCTCCCCATCTGTTCATCCAATCCATGTGCAGCACCTTGCACTTGGTCTTGTTGAACTGCATGATATTCCCATGGGCTCACTTCTCAAGTTTGTCCAGGTCCCTCTGGATGGCAGCCCACCCTTCAGGTGTGTCTGCTGTACTGCTCAATTTGGGGGCATCTGCTCAATTTGGTGTCATCTGCAAATTTGCCGAGGGTGCACTTGATCCCTTTGGCTATGTCAATTAATGAATACATTAAATAGCACTGGTAAATGTTAAATAGCACTGGGCAAATCTGAATGGAAAGTCTGACATTCTTTGTTAATTTTACTTTGTAGGTAGCAAGGACTTCAGAAAACACTCAGAAGAAGCAATTGATTGATGCTAAAACTCAAACCAAAGAATCAAGAAACAGTGATGTAACATCTGAAAATGTCTTTAAAACTGCTTCACATGAGAATATTGCCATGGAAGAACATGATTATTGTACGCCTAATAAAGATAACAGGAAATCTGAAGCAGATCGTGAGAACTCTGTAGAAGAGAAAAATGTTAAGCAAGAAAGTGTGGTCCCAAAGTCTCCTGATTTTCATGGCAGACCCCTTGTCTCCAGTGACATGAGGAGTCATCCTGATGTTGATGTTTCTAAAACTACAGCTGTTGTCCAGCGGGAAATCCCAAAGGTCCAGTCATCACTTTCTCAAGAACATGCTGGCAGTAGCGTACAACATACCGGTTCTGTATTTCCATTTAATACCTCTGAATATCGTTTTGAATGCATCTGTGGTGAGCTCGGATTGGCTGACTACAAAGCTCGTGTGCAGTGCCTGAAATGTTACCTGTGGCAGCATGCAGAATGTGTAAACTACAAAGAGGAGAACCTGAAGAGCAGGCCCTTCTACTGTCCCCATTGCCTTGTGGCAATGAAACCAGTTCCCACAGGAGCGACTCTGATCATTTCTCCAAGCTCTATTTGTCACCAGTGGGTAGATGAGATCAACAGGCATGTAAGGTCATCATCTCTTCGTGTTCTGGTAAGTTTATATAGCTTAATATTCTGGAAAGCTATTTTATCAAGGCTTGAAGCTTCCTGTCTCTGATATTCTGCATCACTCAAAGTTCAGAGGTCTTTTTTTTCTGTGTCAGAGTTCTACATTTCTTGCTGTTATACCAATGCTTTGTCAACATGTGGTGCATTGGTGTCCCAGAAGGACAGTCTGCAATTAATTCTTCTTTTTTTTCTGTTTTAGTTGGTCACTGGGAGATAAACCAGTGGAGTAGATTGTATAGCAACAGAAAGCAAATTTTTGAGCAGTTGCAACAACATGTGATTTCTGAGAGGGAAGGCTGTGGGAAAAGCTACCAAGTAACTTTAAAAGTCTTTTAGGTCTTTTGAGTGTTCTCACTGTACACTTGCACTTAAGCAGTTCTCTGACTGTTGCTCCTCCTTTTGTTCTAGATAAAAAATGTTTCCATAGGTAAAGCCTGTAGTTTTGCATTTCTGGTTCTCAAGCTTTATAAAAGAAGTCTTGGGCATTGGTGTTTACTGAAAACAATACTGTTACAACTTGGGGATCGTCTCTATAACAGCTGCCAAATTTATCGGGATGTTACTTACTTGAAGACCATGCATTATCCTTTTACTTGATTTCTAATAACCCTGTCACTGGAATAAATCTAATTATACTTAGAGTAAAAATGGCTATACAGGTGTTTTAAAAATACAGTTATCACAGTATTCAAGAGTCTTTTATTACAGATACAGCCAGGTTTTGTCCTTCATATTTTTAGCAGTCAAGAACCTTTGTAATGATCAAGAGCTTTGAAAACCGTCAATCACTTGTATTTTGAATAAAGTAGTAACAGATTGATATAACTTTGTACTCAGGGATATATCTGGTACCTTCATCTATTATGCCCAGTCCAAGTTTAATACCAGCTTTGATGAAAATTACCAGAAATAGATTTACATGGTAACAACAAACTAGTTTAAATACTGAATGTCAGAAACTGTGTGACATTTTCCATTCTTCATGATTGTTTTCATTTTCTTTTAACTGCTAGCTGTGAGACTTGTGTTCAGTGTTGCTTCAAAATGAAAGTATGGTGTCTTATTTCTGTTAAGGTAAAACGAAGGTAGTGGAGATGTTTCAAAGAATGAGTTTCCCACGTTAACAACTTTTGCATTGCATGGGAAGTGTGGTTTTTACTTTTCAACTGCTTATAACCCATGGGAAATTCTAATGGTTTTATGTAATAGAACAAAAAACTAAAATTTATCAGTAGGTCTTGCTTTGTGGCAGATTTCCTGCTGCTGTGAAAACAACCAAAACTTGGCCAAGTTATAAATCTCCAGAAAATCTATTCATAAATACTTGAAGAAATCATTGGACTTTGACACCTGTTTATTTCTTCTTGGTGGCTTCAGAGAACATGCTCCTTGGGGTTAATTTGTTTCTTTTTTCTTCCCCTTCCAAGCTCCCCTTCTCTCTATTTCATGTGCAACAACCTGTGTTGCTCTGTTGTCCCACTCTGGGGCTGAACAGAAAGAAATTATCTGCAGGTGTTTCTTTCAGTTGACAGAAAGATTGTTGCCATATGCACAAATGTAGAGGAAGATTACTACTGGGAGAAAAAGTAGGGTTAAGGTTGAAATTAACAGTGAAATCACGTGCTGATCATCAAGGGGTAAAAAGCAGTTATTTTAACTGCTCTATGTTTCTAAAGGGATTTGGCTTAATATTATGAGGAAGATAAGAAAAGTACTTCTGATAATAGAACAAATGTCAATATGAAAGTTTTCTGCTGGTGCACAGGGATTGTTTTTTACCTAGAAATTTTCTTTTCATCTCCTAAATCTCTGTAGGTAAATCTCTACTCAGAGTGTCATTTCTGGGGTTTTTTATATATTTTGATGCATATTTCTGTCTTTGCCTAATCATCCATTAAATTTTAGTGAGTAAAGTTTTTGGGAGAAAGGTAATACATCTGCAGTAAAGGAGAGGAGAAGACTGAACATGTAACAGTGACTTACATAATGTTGTTCCATGTAACATTACAGAATACTTAATCTTCAAACAACTGTTACAACAAATAACATTGTAGAACTATTTCCTGCTTCAAAGGAGGAAATAAATGTTTTGCAAAGTCATAAAAAGTCACAAATTTTACATCCATGACTCTATTGTATTTATTATTAGGTTACTTAGATGAATTTCCCACCATACTATTATATGAATACAGATTTTACGAATTCTTTTTATATGAGCAACACTGCTCAAAGCTTGCGCATGTTAAACTGCACTGATATTTTAGCATTTTTATCCGAGTGTCTCTTCTTTGCCCTTGTGCTGTTGACTGTAAACCTCTGCAGGTGTATCAAGGTGTGAAGAAGCATGGCTTTTTGCAGCCTCACATGCTGGCAGAGCAGGACGTGGTTATCACCACGTACGATGTGCTACGCACCGAGCTGAACTACGTCGACATTCCGCACAGCAACAGCGAGGATGGGCGCCGCTTCAGGAACCAGAAGCGCTACATGGCCATCCCCAGCCCCCTGGTGGCAGTGGAGTGGTGGAGGATCTGCCTCGATGAAGCACAAATGGTTGAATGCACTACTGCAAAGGTGTGACATTCCTGGTCATGTGTTCATTTAACTTGAAAATGTTTGGACAAGTTTATGGTAAATGTTCAGAGTACACTCATGTAATTTGTCCTTGTCCCTTGTTCTTCAGAAGTGAATTTTCTGTTGGAGATACTTATGGTTCTCCTGCTGGAATTTTGGCAGATTTTGAAGTATATGCAGCTCAAAAAATACTTAACATAATCTATACTGACAGTTTAAAGAACTAGGTCATCATGTTGTGTATGTGTTTGATAGTTTCAAACAAGACACTAGCCTGTTTTTGATGTGGTTCAGAGGCATAGATATGTCCTTTGGGTCTAGAAGCTAAAATAGTCAGCAGTCTGTCTGCAAACTCAAGGGATACAGTCTGCAGGGGCGATTATTTTAATTAGTGTTTGTCCAGTCTTTTTGCCCAAGAGAGAAAGACAAAAATGTTACTTATATAATGCCTTACAGGCTTTAATGTTTATTTTTTTTTAACATACAGTTTATTTTGCTATTTGTTTGCCTTCTGTGAACCCTAAATTACACTTGATTATTTGGAAGAGGGCATGGCTTCTATCAGCTTTTAGTTACCTTCTAAAAAGATCAAAAATTTTATATATGTTTTTATAATATATTGCACCAGTGCTGCTTCTAGGTCTAAGGGTACATTCCGAAAAGACGTTCAGACTTCTCAAAAATAAAGAGGTGTCAGACTGTGTTCCACTGTGTTTTTCCTTTCTACCATTGGCTCTGTGTCCTGTCATTAGGCTGCTGAAATGGCACTCCGTTTGAGTGGAATCAATCGCTGGTGTGTCAGTGGCACTCCTGTGCAGCGAGGATTAGAAGGTGAGATTTTATGGAGCAGTGTAATCTGTGGGATTTCCTTATGCTGATAATTAGGTGGGGCTTTGAAGCAGTTAAAATGTCTGCTAGTTTTGTTCTGAATTCATTAGGTACTCTAACTCTGTAAGCCATAAAATTTAAGCATGATAATAAGGCCATCAATACATGTATCAATGTAAAAATTGAAGAGCTGAAATCTTTTTGTCTCCTTGAGTTAGACAAATACTTTGGGGAGCAGAGAAGCTGTATGTCTAATAGCTGACTCAAGTCTGTTCTTCAGTTTTCACTTAGTGGAGGGGATAAATATTAACCCTTCTTTATTGCAGATAGTCTGCTCTAGTTACAGAATCCTGTGAACTGTCAAATACAGCAAGCAAAGCTCTATTTGCTTTTTGCATAGTTTTGTATGAACTACCATGGGCATCCACTGCAATGTGTGTAAATTCTAAAAACTGCTAAAGCTTTGAAACTGTCTCAAGTCCTTATGTAAGAGCTTAATGAATTAAGATGTGTAGAGTAGGTAGCTGTGTGTTAGCAGATGACATTTATCTTGTCTTTTTTTGTGTGGTGCTCAGTTTCTGTAGACAGGCTTCAGACAGAGATAGAATAAAAGAAAGGGAGCTGACCAACTGCTTTGTCTCCTTGTGTTCTCTGATGGATTTTGGAATATATCGTGCACATTGGGGCAATGCGTTTGAAAATGGATAAGTCAATGTAAGCATTTGTGGACTGTTGTTTGGATACTACGTTGTGAAAATCAATGTTTTAAATTAATTCATTATGGAACTGTGAATTAGATTTATAAATACATGTAATAGTTGCAAGAATAATCGTTAACAAAGCAAAGCTGTGGAAAGAAGTGATTGATTTTAGTGTTGTGATGAATTCCTTCAAGGCCCTGTGTGTGATAGTGTTGATTTAATACATACCTGAAATGTCATACCGTTCATAATAGATGTTGGCAGACTCTCAGGCAGCCCCCATCACGTTGGGGATGAAAACTGCTGACTCATTTCAATCTGTGCCACTGCTGGTGTAATGCAGTGGGATAGGACCTCTGGATAAACAATTGCTTCTTGCATAGAAATGATTCCCAGGATTTTTCTTCCTCTGGTTTATGATGTATTTGGTGAATGTCTTTATGCTTTCAGCTGAATACTGAATTACAATAAAGAATAACAGAATAAGGAACGTAGCCACCAGATTTTCAAGAACTGTAAGATATCATCACACGTCTCTGTTTCTGCAGTATCCACATGCAGCATTTAAATGTGTGCTTCTGTGTTTTCCAGTAGGATTTAGACAGAAGTTTAAAGTCAGTATGTCCTTAAATTTCATTCCAAAAAGTGGCAGGTTTCTGAATTAGGCAGAATCAGCAAGATGTAGTCTCTCAATTAGCAAGAAAACAATTGAAGTGTCTTTTGTTAATTTCTTATGCATTAGTAGAGAAGTGAAAATTCTTCTGAATTGCAGCCCCTTCTAGGATTGTGGGCAGCAGACAGTTGGTGCACAGCAGGCTCTGAAGTAATGACGCTGAGCAATATTGGTTTAGAAAAACCTGGCAAACCCAGTTAACCATATGCAATCATGTAATTTCTGCCTCTTGCCTCTGCTCTGAATAGGTTTAAATTCTTTGCTCTCTTCTGCTAAACTTGAAATTAGGAAGGTGTCTCACAAATAGCTATGTTCTCTCAAGCTATGTGAAAATCAAAAATGAGCTAAAGGAGAGAACCCCCACCTTTTACTACCCAGAATCCCCTGCCTCAAATTAGATATTTTGCTGAGGGAGTGACTGGAAAACAAGTGCAAAAGATAAAGGCCAGAATGGAGATGTTGTATGCCTGATAGCCTTTGTATGACAATCAATTTTTTTGAGACATATTGCAAAGTATTAAAACACAAACTATTTTCTTGGCAGATTTGTATGGATTAATCCTTTTTCTTGGAGTTGATCCTTACTGGGTCAAACATTGGTGGGACCAACTACTATATCGACCTTATTGTAGGAAAAATCCTCAGCCTCTCTACAGTCTAATTGCGAAGATAATGTGGAGATCAGCAAAGAAGGATGTGATTGACCAAGTAAATAAAAGTTTTGAATTTTAGAATTCCTGAACATCGATAGTTGTATTTGCAAATTACTTACATTGTTTTTTTAATTTCAGATTCAAATCCCCCCTCAGACAGAAAATATACACTGGCTTCACTTCTATCCTGTGGAGAGACACTTCTATCATCGCCAGCACGAGGTGTGCTGCCAGGATGCATTGGCAAAACTCAGGAAGATTTCAGACTGGACTCTTAAGCTTAGCAGCCTAGATAGAAGGACTGTGACTTCTATTCTATACCCTTTGCTACGGCTGAGACAGGCCTGCTGTCACCCACAAGCTGTTCGGGGAGAGTTCTTGCCACTACAGAAAAGGTGAATTTCTGTCATTTCTTAAATGGCCTGCTTTATCCAAAGCAAAACTCTAATTATCTCCAGCAGTCCAAGTTCTTGTACAGTCCTCAAATAAGCCTAATTTAAGCTTCTTTAGTTAAATGTGTGACTATGGCACATCAAGGTAATCTGACCTCAGAAGCTGAACATGGCACAGTGTGGGGTCATTAGTGTAATTCTTGTGTTAGAGAACGTAGTACTGAAGGCATTTGATTCTCCAGTGGCATTCTAACCTCACTATGACTAGGGTGTTGCAGGTAACAGGTTGAGCGTGAAACAAACCAGATTCTTTTTGTTTGTTTGTTTTAAAATAAGCCCATTGCTTTTTTTTTTTAGTCTCATGAATGAGAAGAATGGAAGAACTAAATCAACAGAATGGAATAATTCTTTAGTTCAATGAAAATGTTAGTGTGAGGTTGTAGAATTTGTAAATGTAGATCCAAACTTGAAAGCTGTTCCAATGCCCTTTTATTTGTGTGCTTTCAAGATCATCTTCCCCCACAAGTGCTGTGCAAGTAGCAGTTTGGTCTCAGCTTTTGTTACACCAAAAAAAAAAAAATCATGCTGCCAGTCTTATTGTGAAATGTAGCTGCTTCTTTTTCAGTCAGTTAGAAGGAGGTTGTGAAAGAACAGGCTGTTTCCATTCCAGACTGTCAGAGCTCTGTCTGTGTTTCTTTTTTTAAGCTACAGGTAGGGAAGAACTTCAGCTTTTAGCGCTACCAATGTTATTGCTACTGTTTCCTAGTTCCTCCATTCTATTCAGTCTCTTTCAATCCTTGTAAAAGGTTTTGTGTCTTACTCCTTGCTCTTTGTATAACAAAGGGCACCTGCAGTGCCTAAGAAGCTGAAGCTGACTTTGCACCTACTTGAGCAGAGACCAATAATTGGACACTGTGCTGTAGCATTTACTGTGTAGCGGTCTGCTAATGTGGAAGGAAGGGCTCAAAGACAGGAAAAATCAATATTCCCACCCATCATACAAGATTATTTGCATTAAAATGAGCCACGTAGTATAAATGTAATACATGTTAACTAAGCGGAGTGTGATGGGAACAGCTTCGTACTGTGTTGATTTAGGTGGAATTGTTGCACAGTGACAGCTGTATAGTAACTGTTGGAAAAAAAACAGCAATGAAAATTAAATCTTTCTTAAAATCACATGTACAAAGAAAAGTCAATTACCTGCACTGTTTACATACCTTTTTTTGTGAACCAAACTCAACTGCAACAGTGGACATGCCCAGAATAGAGAGAAGATTTCATTCCTGTCTTTGGTTATGTGTAGAAGAATAATGAAGAAATTCTCTGCTAGGACCTTTGATGAATAGGAGAAATTTACTGAAATAAGAAAATTGATGCTGAAGCGTATAGATAAAAGACACGGGCCTGGAATAAAACCTGAGTTTGGAGCATATACTAGGATAGATGACTTTTTCCTCACCTGTGTAGTGAAGGCAGTAAATGAGATCTACTAGAGGGGAGGAAAAAAAAAAACAAAAAAGAAAGCTCTCAAAAGAGATTTTTCTAGATTCTCGTAGTTCAACTGAGTAAAACCCTCTTTTTTTTGCCTTAATTGGTAGTCTCAGGCTGTGTATCAAATTGCATATTTTATATTTACATCCTTTTGCTCTTATAATTTTTCTTGGAACTGCTGATGGTTTTGAAAATAGAAGGTAAGTAGGAATGGTGGAAGTATCAGCATATGCAGGTATTGTGTATTTATCATTGCCTTTGCAGAATTTAGTAATTATGAATAGTGATTATATTGATTTAAACCTGACTCTGGTGTAACACTGTACTACAAAACCAAGAATCAGTTTCTGCAACTGGAACAAAGTTGCAAGGAAGGTAAAAAAAAGGCCTAAGCAAGAGTATCCTTCCAGTGTAATTTGAGCCCAGTCTGTGCAAGAGTTATGTCACCTCTTACTCTGTTCCACAGTGCTGAACACCGAATAGTGTTCACCGAGGCTGAGGAGCAGGGTTTCAGTGGAGGGGGGGGTGCTGTCTGGTCTAACAGCAGCAATTGGTGTTAGAGGTAGCCTCAGGTCAGCTGTTTTAGGCTATTGCTGTTGTT
This sequence comes from Pycnonotus jocosus, assembly GCA_013400435.1. Classification (NCBI taxonomy): domain Eukaryota; kingdom Metazoa; phylum Chordata; class Aves; order Passeriformes; family Pycnonotidae; genus Pycnonotus; species Pycnonotus jocosus. Next base: position 255,358 of record VWYP01032742.1, on the reverse strand, counting down.
TACTCTCCAGTCTCTTCATATCAGTCCTCTGATTCTTTACCATGTGGTGTTACTCCAAGGTATCCTTCAAGCTTCCTTCTTACATCCTCCTCATGTCTGTTCCTGCTTCTCTCCTTTCCCTCCATTTCTGGTATTTTTACGTTAAACTAATTCTCTTCTGGTGATATTCCTCTCATAATTTGCAGATATGACAAATGTAGAAGAGGACGTTTAGAATGATCTTTTGCTAGTCTTCTCTGTTCTCATTTCACACATTTACTTCTTTACATTGACAGTTCATGTGTTTTGTGTTTCGATTGGTAGCAGAAGGTAAAAGTGTAGTCTGTCATAGCTGTTTTCATCTGAACAGCTTTTGACAAAATGATTTCTATTTTGATTGTTTCCAGTTCACCACTAACAGAAGGAGAAAAATATTTTGTCCCATGAAGGATTATTTTACCAAGTTCAGATTTTCTTCTTGCATCTTTGTGTTCCAGGAGATGTCAACCTCTGGACACACTCAAGTTAGGGTTAAGCTCTAGGAGGAAAAAAATCTGACAGCTAAAGGGTTTTTTTTTAATAAGTAAAGAAATCTCAAAAAACCCCACATTTGCAGTATGTTGGATGCATGTAATGATCTGCCGTGCTGCTCAGCATGACCCTCTTACTTTTCTAGCACTTCCATTTTGTTTCAAATTCAAGGCATTTGGTCTCCTTTTCAGCACCATGACCATGGAGGAGCTGTTGGCATCTCTGCAAAAGAAATGTCGGACGGAGTGTGAAGAAGCTCACCGACAGCTGGTGTGTGCTCTTAATGGCTTAGCTGGTATCCATATCATTAAAGGTAAGACCAAAGGGCTGTAGCATATTCTTTACTCTTTTCAGTAAAGGAGTAGAGAATATGCTCCATCTCTGTGTTCTGGGAGGTTAAAAGAGGTCATACTTGTGTAATTGTACTTAACCTGGTTTTGTTAAATCAGTGCTGCTTTCTGGGCTTCCCTTGTGCCCTCAGCCATGCAAACTGCTGTGCTTACTGTGGATTCCTTTTGCTGCTCCTGCTAGACAGCTCTGTCAATTTTGTGATTTTTGTTTGAATTATAAGGAGAAAAAAAGCTTTGAATGAGAAACAAAATAATTACATTAATCTTGAGTGTCCCACAAAATAAAAATAAAAATTACTTCGTTATGAATGTGTAAAAATACCTCTTTTCCAAGTTCTTCTAAAGTTGACATGCTCTTTGAATTTTTCCAGCTCATGTCAAAGTCTTCCTTCAAAGAGAAGAGGCAAACTGCCTTTTCTCTTACTTGCCTCACAGAAAGACAATATTCAGATTCTTTAACCTGGAGTTAGTAAATTTGAAATACTTTGTTACAATTTCAGGATGGAGATAAGTGTTTTTGATAGAGTTTAGTACTAAAAAAGAGTTACATACAGATGTAATGCTTCTAAAATACACTAGTAGCAAAAATTGTTTGGCCTGTTTTGAAAACCTGATTGATAAAAAATTCATCGGATGAGAAACAAAAGCAGGACAAAAGAGGCAGAGTTCTGGTCTGTAACTCCTCCCCCAGTATTACCCTTACACTCAGTCTTCTTTGGAAGGGGGAAGCACACCTTACATGAAAGTGAGGCCATGAATTTAGTCTTAGTATAATTGAAAACTTTTAAGTCTGATTATTATTAGTCCAAATTTAATGGCTAGAGGCAAAGAAAAGTGTAACAATCACAGTTACTTGTATCTACTTCTTGTCCTGCTTTTATGCTCACCCTTCTACTTAAGCCCATCTGCATCCTGAGATCAGTGGTTTCTTAGATGTGGTGGCAGTGCAATGGCCAGTTGTCACTACCTTCAGAAGGAATAAGATGTTTATGTTCATGGTTTCTTCCTCACACAAGAATCCAGTGAGGGTCATTTTTATGTTTGCTAGCACGTTTGCATCTTTCTTCATTGGTCTGCAGCTTCATGAAAACGCCAAATTTAGTGTACATGATGCCTTTTATGAATGTTACATACTCTTTCTTTGTTCTCTTTGTTGCCCCTAAAACCAGTTTTGTCCAGCTCTAAGTCTGCATTTCTTTGACTGTGGGTGAGTTGTTTATAGCCATGGCTTTCTTATTCACTGCCAAGCCTGTGCACCATCTCTTAGCATCCCATGGCTGTACTCTGCACTGCATCCTATCTTTACTTGTCAATAGCCTCTGCTATTGTTACTAGGCCTCTATTTCCCTACAGTACATCATTGTGGTAGTTGTAAATACCTCATTCTACATGCAATAACTGCTGTCTATATAAAGCTGTGTTTGTACCACACAAAGATCAACAAAAGTTTAAAAAGATACTAAAAATTAGCCATAGACATCTAGTGAGTTATGGAAACTGCTATCACAGCTAAGCCAAGTGAAAGGTTCAGGCAGGTCAAGAAAAATTCAACGGAGGCCTGACAAGCTTCAAGCTAGCAAATTCAGCACATTGCTTTGGCTGGTTACTAGTAATTGCAATCCAATATTGTGGGACTACACCCTTACAAATGATACTCTTTCAATATAAGAAGCAGCAAATATCATTGACGTAGAATTGTTACACTTCCATATAGATAGGATGATGTTTTTTGTTTTACTTTGTCATCTGTCTTTATGCATTTCTTGTCCCTGTACTTCTCCATGTTTTAAGAGTCTCTAAGACTATTATTGGTTAAGTAAATTTCCATCAGTTGAGAAAAGAAAATTAAAATAGATTTATTTTTTCACTGCTTTTTTGTACACAACTTCAGTTCTGTATTTCTTTTTAATTGAGATAAGCTATTTTCTGAGAAGTGATTGTGATACTGGCAGCTTACATCAGTAGTTATGCTTTCTGCATGCCCCTAATCATTTCTGCATTTCTGAAGTATGACACAACTTCCATGGTTTTCACTGGGAGAGCGAATAATGCATTTCCAGTGCAAAATTAGCAATGCATCACTGCAGTGAGTGATTTTTTTTAAAGTGCACATGAGATTTTTTTTTGATTTATGCAACCATGAGTACATATTTTAAGATTAAGAGGTTTACAGATCTTACAGTCACAAAAGATACTCAATTTGGAAACTGCATTAGTTTTTGTAGAATATCATATTCTATCTTTTACCAGTTTTTTTTGGGGGGGAGGCATGGGATGACTAGGAAAGAATTGTTTGAAGACAGGCACTTACTATGCAGACTCTCTGAGAACGTCTTAGTGTATTACAAGTGATGTAACACTTGTAAGGTCATGCCTGCTTGTATATTTAAAAACCAACACAATATGTCTGTGTTTTTGCTACTCTTTTTTTATTCAGGAGAATATGCGTTGGCTGCGGAGCTATACAGAGAAGTACTAAGATCATCTGAAGAGCACAAAGAAAAGCTCAAAACAGATTCTTTGCAAGTGAGTGAGCATTGAAATGTAGAGAGACATAGTTAAGAACTGGAATACTTTAGATTTAATTTAACAGGTCAGTCTTTTCTTCCTCCCAGTGGTGTGCTGAATTACTCTTTCAGCCTGCTGTAATGATCACAATCTTTAGATAGGAATCCATTCCGTGACCTTCATGTTTCTTTGGTTTTTTGACAAAGGAAAAAAAAAAAAAGCTACTGTGTTTCTAAAAACCTGCTTGTGAGTTTTCTTGATGTCCCTGAAGCAGTGTATGATCTCCACCTGCTGTTCTGCAGCAGACTTAACAGGCTGAATTCCTAGTCCGGTGCATGTGACTGTGACTGTTCACGTTAACACTGTTATATTACATCCTGCAATTACAGAATGCAAGGTTTGCACTGAGAGTGATATTAATGTGCCAAATGATAAAGAATAATAAAATATTTGCACTGCAGAAAATAAAAGGGCATCAAAAGAATTGAAGTGCCTTTTCTCTTTGGGCATTTATTTCTTGCCTTTTGAATACTATTTAAAAATATGACTATATTTTCCTGGTTAAAAAAAAAATCACAATTCTCTAAGTAACATATTTATAGTTCTTCAAGAACTATCAGTTCTAAATTGACCAAAATTTTCTTCAGCATAATACTAACATTTAAAATGTTAGTGACACACAGATAAGAAGTGATCAGTTGTCTGTTTTCTTTACTTGCCTCTCTGAGCAAATTATTGTTTGATTGTGTTGCATGTGGTCACCTGATGTCTCTATTGTGCTTCTTTGATTCTTCCTTTTTCTTTCTGACTTCCTGGTGGCTTTTTTAGCGTAGCATAGACATGTTAGCTTAAACTTGTTAAGCTGCTCATAGGTTGTTAAATTGTTCTACTGAATTGTGCAATCCAATAAAGTTGGGGTTTTTTCCCTGAAAATATATGCTGCCTAGTATTACCTTAGTGTAATAAAATTTTACTTCTGTTAAGTCTTCTCAGTTGTGTAGGATTAGCTCTTTGGGATACTGACGAATCACTGCTGGCCAGTCCTCTTAAGTGACTGAGATAGTAATAGGACAGAGGTGAAGAGAATCCAGGATGTAAGAAGGGCAAAAATATATGACAGTGGAGGTTACTAGTATGAGTCTGTGGGAGCTGTGCATAATATTGGAAGCATAATATTGGAAGCATAATATTGGAAGCATAATATTGTTGGTCTGGTTTGAGAAACAAAGGATGAAACCAGAGAAGAGGAGCAAAGTTTCTTTATATAAATAATCAAATTTATTTTCCCTAAAAGTATACCAAAAGATCATGTGTTTTTCAATATCTTTTATTTCAGACAAAATAAAAATATGAAAAAACTATTACAGCTCTTGGTATCTGGTCTTTTCCTTATACTTTTTTTTGCTAAATGAATTGTTTCTTCAGAATATTCTAACAGACATTTACCAAAGAAAGTGCTCAGTGATAAATAATCTGTTTTTCATATTAGTCAAGGACTGTTTTTATTAGGAGGATGAGTATGGTATAGGATCTGATGACCTGGTATTACACTTGTCTGCTGATTTGCTTTTGAGATGATAAAGAAGGTCTTTTTAATATTTCATTTCCTATCATTTCCTATCCCAGTAAAATGTGGAAAGGAATCTTTATTTTCTTTATAAGATGCTTCCAGATTATCACACAAAGATAAAACTGTAATTTCTTGCTGTAAGCTTTCATTGCTGTTCAGGTTTTTCCTGTCTCAGATGTTGCAATGGATTTTTTTCATGATTGCTCTTGCCTTTGTGTATATTTAGAGACTTCATTCTACACACAATTTGATGGAATTGTTGGCAAAGCACTCAGGAATTCCTCCGACTTTGCGTGATAGCCGACTTGCAGAAGAGGTAAACATTTTGTTTTTACATAAATATTGAAGAACACATTTTTATTTTTTGTCCCCTCAGCATTTTATCTAACTAAAGAAGCAAAAATTCATTTCAAAAGAAATAGCTTTTGGGTTAACTACATACATTTTCCTTAAACTTAGTGAAATCAAGAGTTGTTTACTGTGTGATGAGAGCAGAAGTGTCCAATAAAATATTGCTGTTCTCAACGTTGGTCGTCTCTATTATGTTGTGAGTGTGTTTTATGGAAATTTTAATTTATCTTCTCTAATGTTTTTTTGGCTTACTAATAAATGCTGGATTCTTGAGGAAAAAAAAATATTGCTAAATATTGCTTACAAATGAAGGTGGGTAGTAGATAGATAGGTAACAATTTAAAACCACTATGGTAGCTGGGAAGTTTTCACGTTTGCGGTATTCCTCACAGATATGATTTGTGCATAGTTTAAGCTCTTCTTTCCATACAGGCAGAACAACTTCGACAGCATTATATGAGTAAATCCAATGCAGAAGTTGCAGAAGCCCATCAGGCCTTACAGCCAGTTCTTCAAACCATTCGGGAACTTCAGAGAAAGGCAGGTACCTCTTAAATGTTTTGTCTCTGACTTTGGGCATTTTAAAAGAATATTATTTTCATCTGTTTATCCAGAACTCTAGCTGTTTATCTTTTTTCACCTGTTAAAATTACAATGTCACTTCAGTGTCGCTCTATTAATTTCTCAGGGAACTTTGCTTTCTCTGATTAAATGACCTTTTCATCTCCTTTTGAGACAGAGAGAAGGAAAAAAAAATTGACATCACAGTTATCTCTGTGTGGCTGTAGACAGCCTTAGTGAATCTGACTCTACTGAAGGGATATAGAGGTGTGGAGAATGTAAACAGTTTCTTAGTTGTGTGTTTACATATCAACAGAAGATAGGTTATTTTTAATCACACTCTGATCCTCCACTTTTCATGGAATTAGCCAGCCTGTGTTTGACCATGGCCTAAAGAGCAGTAAACACCTCTGCTGCAATGAGTGGATTGGTTTTCTGTTGAAAGTTCTAAGATAAACCTGTTGTTTTTCATACAGATACACTCAGGTTCTCCTTGGTGGCTGGATGTCATCCAGACAGCAATACAGTATGCCATCGATGAGGAGCTCGTTCAACGTGTGCAAAACGAAATAACCTGCAACTACAAACAGCAGACGAATAAACTCTCCATGGCAGAGAAGTAAGAGAATAACTGAAATAGGCTCTGAAATACAGTTAAATCTACCCAGATCTTCTCTCTAGTTTGTGCTAGCAGTTGCAATTAGATAGCAGACATTTTTGCTTCAGGGCATCTGGACTGCAATTATGTTTCAAAACTAGTCTCCAAAAAAGAGCAACTAGATGGAAGGCTTGGAAAGAAAAGTAGGAAAATTACTCTTTTCTCTTAGATAAGCATTCTTTGAAATGTTCTTCTGTATTTACTGTGGTTTTACAGTCTTCTATACTCATGAAACTACTTAATAAAAAAGAATTCAAAGTTTATTACATTAAAATTGAGTAATCTTTACAAGAAATTGTCTTGCTGAAATGGAAAGTAGACAGACAATATCAGAAAATCCTTGTGTAACACCATAAATTAGCATCACTGTTTTTCTGAGCAAAGAATTTGAAGGTGGTTTCGTGTTCAAGACAGCAGTACATCTTTTGGGGTTCAATTACAGAGTAATGAATTCAAAAGGAACATTCAGAGGTCACTTAACCCCTATCTTAAGATCCAGACCTATGCTTGTTCAATCCAGTTAAGTTGCACAGGGATTTGACCTGTTGAGGAGGTCTCCCTCCAAGGAGGAAGATTCAATAGTCTCTATGTGAAGCCTGTCCCAGTATTTGGCCCACTTGGTGGAAAAAAAAGACATTATTTTACCTAGTTAATATTTCCTGTGTCACGTCTTGTGTACATTGTCTCTTGTTCTTTTGCCAGGTGCCTTTGACAAAAGTTTGACTCAGTCTTCTCTGTACCTTCCAGTTACATAAATACAGAAAGCAATAAGATCTCCCCTAAGTTTTAGGACTGAATAGACCCTTTTCTCCTAAGCCACTCTTGTACATTCTGGATGAAGATCTGTAAGTTCATCACAGAAAAGGGAGACATAGGAAGGACAGTGCTCTGATAGTTTAACTTAATGCAATTTTCTCACATAAATGAACATATGCTCTTTAAATACAGTCTTTCTGAATCATGTTTTAGTGAAATACATTTTTATTATATTTATGATAAATATATGTATGTAAATGTACGTACATCTGTGTACAAGTTTATAAAAGGTGTATATAAATTTAAATACTTTAGATACACACATATTTTAATTCCATATGTAAAGATGTATTCTCCACTCTGACTACTCTGCCATCATGTTTCCAAAAGGTTGAAATTTCTTCTTGATGGAAGTAAATGTGTCTTTTATTTTCAGAACTTTACATAATTCTATAGCATAATCTAAATAAATATACAAAACCACTTTTTTCTTCAGCACAAGAGGCAATGGGCACAAACTGAAACACAAGATGTTCCCTCTGAAGATCAGGGAATGCTTTTTTACTGTGAGTGTGACTGAGCACTGGAACAGGTAGCCCAGAGAGGTTGTGGGATCTCCATCCTTGAGATACTCAAAAGTTGTCTGGGCATGGTCCTGGGCAACCAGCTCTAGGTAACCCTGCTTGAGGAGAGCATTTGAGCAAGACAACAACCTGAGGCCCCTTCCAACCTCAGCCAGTCTGTGAGTCTGGACATGAACGTTTTGTGGTTATTTGAGAATGGTAGCGTGACATTCTGGTCAAAATAAATACGAGGAAAGGATTGTTTGCCTGTTCATGCAAAACTTCTGTGCCTGTACATCCATCTGTACATTAGCTTATGTCACACTGATTTTTTTTTTTTCCTTGATTGAAATTAGGTATTTAGGAAGTATCTTCCTAAATTGCTGCTTACAGATTGTATAACTTTGGAAAAACTGTCTCTGACCAAACTTTCTTTTATAACACAGGGATAAAACTTACTTCCTTTACAACTTATTTTAGCATATGAGATAAAAGACAGTGTCTTATCAAGTGCTACTGGTCAGTGGTGGAAGCAAGAAGTACTCAGTTAACTGAGTACTGGATATGATTAATCCATGGTATAGTGAGGGAGATTTTTATAAAGCTGGTGTTATTTGGCAAATGATGATACTAACATGCAGTTCACGTTTATTTTCAGACTACCAGGTTAGGCAAACTTTGTCTATGTTATTTTAAAATGTGCACTACTGAAGTAGGTCATATTGAATGCCACTACTTTAGTAGTGCTAAACCTGTGCTTTGCTCTCTGCACTGTAAAAAAGGATGTTTTGGATCAAACTTTCTGTATGGCGTGGAACCACAGTCTTGTATATCAATGTCAGATCTTGTAGGAATGATGCACTTTCTTTCAGCAAGAGATTTGTGCTTTCAGAAAAAACACAATGTGGGAAGTGTTTAACTTGTGTTCATGTTTGTGTTCATTACCACAACACACCTCCAATCACAAAAGACAGCTAGGTTTTAGGAAAATAGTTTACTGGTATGTCCATTTAATAAATTTAACTTTGAAAGCTAACTTGATGAATGAAGTGTATTTTTGTGATGGGTGCATATGTCATGAATTGCATAGGTGCACTGAAAATCATTTAGTTGGCCAGCAGACACAAGACTGTAAGTGCAATGGTTTATCTTTAGTAGATCTGCACTGCGAACCAGAATATTGCAGGTTGGTGTTCACTGCTAGTATTTGGCCACACCTCTCAAGTCTTGGAAAGAGTCTTTGCTCTAAAAATATGAGGCATTAGGTCTCGGCGTACACTGGAGTGATTCCTAACAGCATTGCATGTAGTAGTAATAAGCATTTACTTGTGGTACCAGCTTTGTATATTGTCCTAGATTAGCTGCTTCTCTTCTACTTTAAAATACTGAATCAAGTTTGGATTTGGTGTCTTGCTGTACAGTAATTTCCCTTTTTCTTTAAAACAGATTCCGTGACTGCAGAGGCCTTCAATACCTACTCACAACACAGCTGGATGAAGTGAAGAAGTTCCAGAAGAGTGTAAGAGAAGCAGTAAAAAACTTAGAAGGGCCTCCTTCTAAGCAGGTTATTGAGGCTGCCACTATCTGCCATCTGCGACCTGTTAGACTGCCACTTAACAAGTAGGTCTTGAAAACAGAAAGTATACCTTAGATGTGTATTACTAAATTTTCCTTTATTTGAAATAACATACTAAAGTCTTTATTATGTACTCAGGAGCTTTATGCACACAGATACCACAGATCCATTTGTTAGAATCATGACCTTCGGTTTTATTTCTATAAAATCTTCTAGTGTCAGATATATTAGTGTACATATGATTGTTATTTTGTTCTTTTTTAAGTATTTTGAGTAGTTTTATATGTTGGAATAAGGGCTTATGGTAATTTGGTTTCTGATGAAATTCTGAGTGCATCTATTTTCAATTTTCTGTATTGCAGCTGTGTCTTTTGTAAGGCTGATGAATTGTTCACAGAATATGAGTCAAAGCTCTTTATGCATAGGTAAGTTCATAGCTTTATAAATTTCTCATTGTTAGAAAAAGTGAAAGTTGGATTGGTTTATGTTTTTTGAAATAAGTTTATGACCAAATGACAGTGACTTCTTGCTGATGGCTTTGATAGCAGCTTTATTAGGTTTAATTTTCCATGTAAATTTCATTTGAAGAAACAGTGTCCAAGAAATGAATACATGCCACTTTCCCTCAAGCCACTGTAATACAACCATACATTTGGAGTGAAGTTGTGGCATGTTCAGAAAGTGTGTGTATAAATACAAGTATGCTAATTTAACACATGTTCCCATTTGTGCAAATATTTATTTGCAGTCCAACTGCAAGTGGTGTAATACCACCCTCATTCAATGTTACAGTGAGAGATCTCAGACAGGATGAAGTTGAAAGAAGGGTGACACCGGCATGGGGTGTCAGAGAAGTATGCATAGTGGGCAGTACTGAGAGACATAGATTACAGCTCTCTGCATGCTTTTTCTTGGATTTCTCTCTCTCATATCCCTCACAGTGTCAAAATTGGATTGAAAAGTCTTGAGGTTACTGAGAAAATATTTTGAGAAGTCTTTGCCAGTGGGAGTTCTATTGTCTCATGACTGCTAGAATCAGGAAGAATCTATGTATTTCTAAATTAACATTATTTGTCAAGGAGAGAACTGGGAAGCTGTTCTGTTCTCTCATAGTGCAATACACAGCAAATTTTGCATCAGAGTTTAACTGTAATTCTTGCTTATATAAAAAGCCAGACTTTTTTTTTTTTTTTTTTAATGAATGTGACATTAATAACTACGGAAACATGATTCAGATGTGTAAGACTTTTCAAAAGCTATTGATGGTTTTGAGCTGTCAAAATGGCCTGAGGATTGGTACTGAGGTCACTGTTCAAAGCAAGCTTTTGATTAGGTAATAAAACAACTGCTTGGTTTGCATTATCCTTTAATCATATATAAGAAGGCTGAAATAGATGATGAATAAGTACGGATGGATGTGGAAGTACAAAATCAGTGCTAAGTGCTGTGTTTGGTTTGTTTTGAAGTGTTAAAGGCCAAATGGCAATATTTGAGGAGATGATAGAAGACCAAGAAGGGCTTGTTGATGACCGTCTGCCCACCACAAGCAGAGGGCTCTGGGCAACCAGTGAAACTGAGCGTGCCTTGAAAGCTCTTCTCTCCTTTGCCAAAGCTCACCGAATGGATGCTCGGCTGACTGAAGAGGGGAGCGTATTCCTGGAACTCTTTGAAGCATGGAAAAAGGAATATAAGGTACAGTAAATTACATGGTGATCAAACAGCTGTGTGATCCATTTAATTTATTATAAACAAATTGCATCTGAATATTAGCACATCTAACTCATATTCCTGAAATTAGGCTTTGCCTACACCAACCTTTTCCACCATGGTTATTACAGGATTTGATTTGAAATGATTTATATGTGATTTAAGAGTTTATAAAAGCTATACTGGCTACTAATTAAATTACTAAGCAATGTAATTGCATCTGCTAAGACAGTATGAAGATATAATTAAATGTATTCGTCTGTTTACTTGAATCAGAATGTTGCAAGACTCAGTAAATCCAACACTGGTTCATTCTATAATTCAGTTTACCTTTTGTGAAGAAAGAACACAGCTTTTTCATGTGCATTTATGTTAGGAAACAAAAGATGGGACTAATATGCCAGTGAGAATGAAGACAGTGTTATGATTCTGTCTGTTGTGACTTGGAAATACTGATTCTGTGGTCTGTACTATAATATACACTGGGTTACAAGGATGATGCTCTGTGAAATAAGTCATTTTTTAATGCAAAACATTTTGTTTCTGAATTGTAATACTGGTAGTTGTAGAAGAAATGAGAGATAGCTATTTATAGTTGTTGATACAGAGAGGCTGGAAAAGAGAGCAGGCAAAATGATGTCTATACTGCTTGTTTTCCTTTATAATTAATTGTTGTGGCTGAATGCTGTAAAGAAATACTATCTCTTCCTCCAAAAATATGCTCACATTTTATTTTACATTGTATGGCAGAGTCATGTAAGTGTCACTCAATTCAGTTCTGCTGTTCGTTTGTTTGGGGTTTTCTTACAGTTACTTCATGAGTATTGGATGGTCCTTAGGGATCACGTGTCTGCTATTGATGAGCTGGCAATGGCAACGGAACGGCTGAGAGTGCGTCACCCCGATGAGCCCAAACCAAATCCACCGGTGCTCCACATTATAGAACCACATGAGGTATGGTACTGGGCAGGAAAGAGTGGTTTCTTTTTGAAGGAACCTACCTCCTACAAAAATAAAATCTGCATCTGGGTCTATGTATAATGTCTATAATGTGTCTCTGACATTTCAGACAGGCTTGGTAGAGTATAGAATTCTTATCAATTTCTACATTAAGTACATGGGCTATTTTGAGCTTGTAACTGTTACTTTGATATATTTTTGTTAGCCTTCTGACAGAGTGGCATGTTCACCAAAGACTGCTGTCCTTTCAGCAGCAGCAACTTCCCTTTCTTTACAATTGCCCAGTTTTTCAAGTTGGTGGAAAATTAAGTTGACTTGGTTCCTTACCCGTGTTGATACTTACCACAAACTCCCATATAAAACAGAAGTGAGCATCTCAAAGATTAATTTTTTTTCAGTATTTTGAATTTTCTGAGCTATCTCTGACTCTGTTTATGATGGTAGAGAAAATGCTGGTTGATATAACATCTTAATTTTATTTTTTGCACCAATAGAAGTATATTTTCTATAGACACATTTTGTGCTTTTTTCTGTGAGATTGAGTTAGATAAAAGTGCTTTTTCTATAAGGAAATAAATTTCATCTCTGTATTAAAACAATTTTTTAAAAGGTGCACTTTGCTTAACGCATACCTAATAGTCTTAGGGTTTATGCATGTATATGCAGCCATAAAAGAAACACCCATTACTTTGGCCTTCATCCTTCAGGTGCTTGCCTCTTCTGCAGTATTACACTTCTCCACCAGCAGCTGTGATTAATCTAAAAAAAAGTCAGCTTGATGTTTGTGTCTTTGTATAGGTTAAATCAAAAGTGGAAATGTCTAAGAAATACAAAGAAAATAATTGTCTCTTTCACATTGTTTTTGGAACCAGCAGTTGATTCTAGCATATATATACACAATTGTAAGAAAATAGTTGAGAAATTGAATGAAGTTCAAAAGAAACTTATAAAAATATAGGTTATTTTAATTTTGTTTTGTTTTTGTGAAGAACCAATAATGTAAATAAAACAATAAAAAGCAATTTTGTGTCCCTTCTGTGTCTCAGCCCATTCAGAGTGCTGTGTTCATACCGGGTAGAGATAATCAATTTTGCTTGGGGAGAAACACATCTTAAATTTCGAGCATGAGCTGGTTTTCTATCTGTTGCCAGTAAATTACTCAGCTGAATTTCACAAAAAAAAAGTTAATGTAAGCCTTATTGTAAAACTTAACTTCTTTTTCCCTTTTTAAACACGTATTTAATGTTGTTTTCATAGGTAGAGCAAAATCGAGTGAAACTTCTGAATGACAAGGCAGTTGCCAAATCACAGCTTCAAAAGAAATTAGGACAACTTCTGTATCTCACTAATCTGGAGAAAGTAAGATTAATAGTTCCCCGGTCTTTACCTAAGTGATGTACTTTATTTACCTGTGGAAGGGAAGAAACCTTACTGTTATTTTTATTTAAAACTTCTACCTTAAAGAAACTGTATTTTCTGTGGAGATTCATTATATTTTGAAATTCCATGTGCTGTTCTTCGTGTTACTGTGTGCTCATAAAATTATTTATTGCATTATATATTTTAGTTACTTGCTTAATTACATGCTTATTAAACTATGAACTAGTTTTAATGCTTAAAGTTTTCATTAAAAATAACTGGGCCATGTATAGTAGAAGCCTTATAAAATTATTTATGTCTCTGCCATACCTTTGATATTTTACAAAGAGCTTACCTGAAACAGAAGGATAATCATGTCTGGAGTTTAAGTAAATGTTAAAAAAAAACCCAAACCAAAACAGACAACCTCCATGTATTATGTTATTTTAATCATAGTGTTTGAGTAAGTGCATTTATGTCCAAGTAAGCATAGTTAAGCAAAATTTAAGTGTTTTTGCAACAATGTGAAGCTGATAGAAAATATGTGGAGTTTCTTGAAACTTCTTCAAGTTTCTTGGAAGCTTGTATTTTACCAGGATTTTTCAGAGCTGTTATAGAGCTGCAGATGCCATCTGGAAGACTGCAGAATGAAAAGTGCTCCTTTTTCTTGCCATAAGTTACATATTTTTTTAACTCCTCAAGATGAACTTGAGTACATGAATATGTTTTTAATTTGCTCACACAGTTTTGTTTTGATTTGGTTTCTTTTAAGGGCTTCATTTTAATAGCTTGTTTTAATATAGAATAACAGAACACAAAGCTTGTATTTTTTTTCTAATTTATAGTCTCAGGATAAAACTACTGGAGAAGTTAACCCAGAACCATGTCCAATCTGTGCACATCAGCTGGGAAGTCAGGTAAGATACTTACTCAGCAAGTTTTAGTTCTAGGACATCTTTGACTAGAGCTGAACCAGTTGTTTGTCAAATTGTCAAGATCTGTTTTTAAATGGATGTTGTAATGAAACAGGGAAAATGAGCCATTTCCTGTAATGTACCAACCAGCCTCTCCCCTGAAATAACATCTGTCTCAGGTGCAAGCACCTCTCCTTTTAGCCTTTGACATCAGTGCTTAAGTGTTCCAAAAATGTGTGTTCCTGATTGTTTTATAACTCTGAAAGTATACTTTTGGCAGAAAGATTTACTTCCCATTTATAAGGTAACAGAAAGAAGAAGTAGGTAAACTTCTATTGTCTACTATTGTATTTTACTGTAATTGTTCTTATTGGTGGTATTTTTTTCTTCTAAAGAAAAGGATATTACATATGCAAACAGTAGGAAAATCCAACAGAATAAATACTGGCAATGTGGGTTTCTTTTCCCACCACTTCCCTGCTGAACTGCAGGATTTGAAATTCAAGTGAGACTTAATCTATATCACAAAGTACAGAGCCATAGTTTAAACTTGACTTACCATGCATTAGGGAAAAACATGAAAGGACTCCAATATGGTCAAACTAACTTGTCGCTTTCTTTTAGGGTAGCTGTTTAAGGAAGTTTAGCTTCTCTTTGCATTATAGACATATGTAAGCATGAACTGCTGTCCTGCCATGTTTCCAAAGTCCCCTCTGTGCTCTTCTTCCAAGGGTGATAAAGGTTTTTACAGAGAACAGCTGTTAGTCCTGTTAACTGCCATGATCTCAGAGCTGGAGGAGTTCACTGAAAGAGAAAATAAACTCTTAGCTTTCTTTATCTTTTCTTAACAGCAAGACTGTTGGTTTAGGTGATAGCAGCTTTCATGTTGCAAAGAACTTTTAAAATACTTGTCATCATGTTTCTGCACAATTGAAAAAACCTTACAAACCCTAGAAGACCTTCTTGATAAGTGGTTCAGTCAATTCCTTTGCTACCTGCTCACATGAAAACTTTTAGTTTTTCCTCTTGGAATGGCATAAAAAACAGACTAGTACAGCAAAATATATTATTTTGAATTTCAAAACTACTGGTCTACGAATTGCTTCTCTGTTATGGAAGGTTCTGGCTGACGTGTAGATGCTGTAGGCTCACCAGGGCAGAACAGCTTCTGCAATGCAATCCTCTGTTTTACATACATTCTGTCAAAAAGAGGTTAAGAGATTAAATATTTTTTCTATCATTTATTAAATTAGACCAATCCAGTATGAATGCACAGATAAAGAATTTTATAGAAGGTAAATAAAAACATTTTTGTAATTTTTAAACAATTATGTAAATACTTAACCTGTGCTTACATATAAGGCATTAAGAATCATCTTTCATAGAAATGAACGATCGTAATGTCTTTCTTGAAGTTCAAAACTGAGAAAGTGCAAACAATGAACAATAAATGCAGAGACTTCCTTTAGATCATCAATGTCTCTGTGCTGGAAAAAGTGGAAATTCAGGCTTTTTAGCAGCTGGAGTGCAACAATCATAATATTGTTCTTTGATCTGATGAGTATCGTGAAGATAACGTAATTTCTCTATGAAAACGTAATTTATCATAGATTAGTGCACTGTTTTTCTTTTGCACCGGCCCAAAACTGAATCTGTCTTGTGTTTGGGTTTTTTTGTTTCCTGCATAGTGGGCAGTGCTGACGTGTGGGCACTGTTTTTGTAATGAGTGCATAGCAATCATCATCCAGCAGTACAGCATTGGCACCCGCCGGAGCTCCATTAAATGTGCCATTTGCAGGCAGACAACATCTCATAAAGAAATATCTTACGTCTTCACTGCAGAAGCTGCGAATCAGGAGGATGATATTCCTGTCAAGGTGAGTTGTTTGCAGGAGCTCTGTGGCCCAAACTTTCAGCAGTGCATATTTGTTGTGTTTTGTAGCATACTGCATTTAGGCAGACAACTGTACAGTTTTATATAGTACTATATAGCTTTATAAATAGTTTGTCCTAATGACAAAACCTCTAGACACAAATGCGTAGTCCTGATTGCACTGTTGTATCTGGTTTTTTTACTAATGGAGGCTTTTCATTGGATTGAAGAGACAGCATTTGCATGAGTCTTTAGCAATTCTGACATGTATGTAGTGCATAGCTACGTTTGCTCTGCATGAATGTCTTGTAGAATGTTGTAGAAACAAAAAACCTGTGTTTATTGCAGTTGTGGAAAAAATAGAGGATTCTGGGCTAAAATGCAACGGTAAAATGCATTGATAATACTTCGGTTTAGATGATACTGCTGTCTTTCATTAAAATATGATTATAATACAGCTGAACATAACTTGTCATAATTTTAATCAGATTAGTTAAAAATAACAGCTAGTTGTGATGACAGACTTTCATGATACCTGTGCAAGTCTCTTTGAACATTGCACAATTTCTAGGGTTGCTGCCCTGTATTGAAGGCAATGCTACCACATTCACACTAGTTATTTCAACCTCCCTGGACAAATGGAATTTCATTTTATAAGTAGGTGATTCCTAAGTGGAATTATTAAAGTAGTTGACAGTATGTGGCACCAGGGGGAGTAAATCGGCTGTATTTTTCAACTTCGACTTCCTAGAACATCACTTCATGCAGGGCTTTTTACTTAATAATACCATATACAGTTTAGAGATATCACTCTGTTTCTAAGAACATTTCAAATATATTTCATAGATTACATTTAAAAATAACTAGAATAACCAAATTTCATAAATAAGACACTGAAAGAACATGTCATCTGCTGTCCTGTGTAAGGAGCTGTAGTGTTTTCTTGAAGTATTTCTACATCAAAAACTTTGAACAAAGCAAAAATAAAGCAAAAATATGAATTCTGTGTGAATTTGTTTGAGCAAAGCTCATTCTTCATTCATAAAATGAAAAAATTTACACTATAGCTTCACTGAATTTTCTCTAAACAAGCAACATTGTTAAAAATAAAAAAATTCTACCTCATATTCCTTTAAAGGACAGTTAACAAAGAGTAACAAACTTATTATGGTTTCTATCAAATACTGAGGTTAAGATCAGTATCTTTCAGGATAGATATGAAAATTGTGATTTATTCAGTGTTTATATTTTAATCTGATCTTTCTCAATCCCTCCAGTCTCTTAAAGTATTCACTACCTCTCTTTCTTTCTATCTTACTCTTTATTGTACCAACATTAACCATCTTAAGGTAATGCCTTAGATGCAGAAGGACTACTGTAAATGGAAGCAGTTTATACTGAGAGAGAGATTACTGGCATCCCTGCATGTTTTGGTTTTGTAAAAGCTTCCTGTGTCTGGTCAGTATTACACTGGGTGTTGCCAGCCTGTCATCTGAGACAGAAGTTGTTTGTTAGAGGGCAGTTTTGGTTCTAATGTTAACTGTTGCATAATTCATTTGAACTAGCCAATTTCTTTATAAATAGCTGTCTGAGTATTCAACAAATAACAGACTCATGGCATAGGGGTAAGGAGTAGGGTATCATTTTTTAAGACAGACTGAAAAACAAGGGTACTTTTGTCAGTTTCATTAATCCATAGAGAACAAAATTGAAATCTTTGTGTCTGGTGAGAGCCAAAGTTTTAGTCTTTTCTAGGTTCAATAAGTCCAATATAGTTAAACATAATGTAGACAAAGGGATGAAGAACTTTACACAGTTATCTTGTCTAAAAAATAGAGCAAAAAGACTGACCACTTTGAGCATTGTGCTGTTCTTTCCTGCACCATAGTTCCCCTTATTGATCTTGTATGAAGTCACCTTTGTGACACCTGAGTCATAGGAATCTGAAGGGTGGAAAAATCAACAACAGTGGCTAAAGCTGCTATCTGTTATAGCAGGGAAAAATAGAACCTATGATAAGGTCTAAAAACACTTTCTGAGGAAAAGACAATTAGAACTGATTAGCCAGCATTGTCATCACTGAATCAGAGATGAATGGTACTGGAAAAGCACATAAATGACCCTGGAATTATGTAGGAAGTCCTAAAAGCTAGTCTTGGATCTCCTAGCTGTAGGTGTTTATGATTGGCAGGCAGCAGCCATAGGGCTGCAAATGTTTCATCCTTTCAGATCAGAACACCTACCAACATAAGCATTTCTAATTGTCCATCTGACTTTGCAAACAGTCAGATGGACAGTCAGTGTCTATGAGATGCAACAGAAATGACTTGGAAGAAAGCTGGTTAGTTTCTGTGTCTGTGACATTGCAGAGTTGGAATCACTGTGGAGGACCCTGGGTAATAAAATGGCACTGCTTACTGCAGCCTTTGGTAAAACAGTCTGCAGAAAGTCTTTTAGCTGCCTAATGTGTGAGTGAACAAGCAGCCCAGCATTGGTTCCCAGATTGTGCTGAGACTGCTGACATCCTTCCCAGCCAATTCTGCAAACGGCATGACTTCAGTAAATTTGATCTGTCATTGTAGTGAGCCAGCATAGTCAATTCAATGTTCAGAAGACAGGTGCAGACAGAAATAAAACAGTATTTGTCCTGCTCAATCCAGCACAGCTTGAAATTACTGTGTGTGTAGAAACTAGTGAGAAAGTAGTTCTTTTAAAGGCTTCTTTAAAAAATACATTCAGTAAAATTGCTGCAATATAAAGTACATATTGAAGGAGGTGGAAAAAGAATTGCATCTCAATTGTATCCTCTTGCTGACCTAAGGGGAAAGGGGAAGAGTACATAAATCAAAATTGACAAGAAGTAGAATAACATGTTGGATTCATTAATACTGAAATACTTCTGAATGCAGAGTAGAAAGATGTTTTCATTGCAGCTCATCATCATTCAAAAATTAATTATATTTATAATTTTCTTACTGTTTTAAATACAATCAACAATCTTTATAATACTGTATGTAAGTTTGATGTTGCCAGAATGAGAAGCAAAAGCAACATAAATAGCATTGAGGTAGGTTTCTTTCTTGGTCCATTTTCAAGAGGTGTAAAGGTAGGGAAATTTTAATGTGCATTTGAAAGATTCTCTAAAGACTGTGCCACAAAGTCAAACTGCTGGAGGCCTAATGGGGATGTTTGGTGCCACTGCACTGCTTGGCACCAAAACTGTCTGTTTTGCCAAATGCACAACTAGAGGGTGTGTCTGCATGGCACTTCATTCTGCCACGTGCTGCACATGCTGTGACGCACTGCTGATCCTAATGCAATGTGTTACAAGGGAGAGGTAAAAGTAGTTCAGTGCTACTTAACCTGCCCTTCCTTGAGCCTGATCATTTTTAACTTTGCGTAAGATGTGCAAGAGACCTCATATAACATCATTTAATAAAGCAATGAGTGTGGAAGGAGTTTATTACTATCCTGCTCTACTAATGCTCTTCTTTGAATTTTCAAAGGGAAGTCACTCCACCAAAGTGGAAGCTGTGGTCCGAACACTGAAGAGAATTCAATGTAAAGATCCAGGGGCTAAGTCCTTAGTCTTCTCAACGGTATTAATCACCATTTTCTGTCTTGTCATTGCATGTGTGTTTTGAGTTTAAAGCATTCATAATATTTTCAGGAACTAGTTTAGCTACCAAAATGTTGAATCACTCTATACAACCACTTGATTGTTTTGAGGATTTGTAGGGCAAGTCCTGTAACTGGAACAAGAATAATGATCTTAGTCAGCAGATGAAAGCTTGTTTCTTTAAAGGGCAAGCACTTCGGTTTATATGAAAGCAGTAGAAGTTCTAGATATTTTTAAATGCCAGATGTCCAGATGTTTTTGATACATTGTAAAACTGTTTTTGCAATGGCTACCAATCTCTTTTATTCAAGCTGATCTTTATAATTACCTGTTTTACTTAGTCTTATGAAAGATTTGGTTTCTAGCAACAATTTTTTAAAAAATACTGCAAATGATAGCATTTCAAAAAGCTCTTAAAGCTACTTTTTGTTAGAGAAGTTAATTATTATTTTTTAGTTGTCATTGCTCTTCGTAATGTTGAGTTACTTTTATTGTGTTGTGTGGTTTTGTTTTGTTTTTTTTTACAGTGGCAAGATGTGTTGGATATAATTTCAAAAGCTTTGTATGACAACAACATGGTTTTTTCTCAGATCAATGGAATTAGTAAATTTCAGGTACATAAAGGATATTTTTCTTGAATTATTTTCAGTGCGGAAAACATAGTTCATAGAAGTTAATCTGATCCTTTTTACTTCATTGCTTCATTTCAGAAACTAAAAGAGCAGCAAATTTGTATGGCAGAAGGTCTCTAACTTAGTCATTCTAAAAATTATAATCTCAAAAAGTAGTATTTTAAAGCATCTGGAGATAAACAGTACACTCACTTTTGAGAAAGATGCATTGGCATGGAAGTTAAGGATGAGACACACTGATCAGTGTTGCAAGAAGTTCATGGCTTCCTGCGACTGCCATGTATCTGTTCTGGGATGACAGACCTGCAAGATTGTCACTCTGGAGCCTGTATTAGCTCCTGTAATTTGTTGAAAATATAGTTCTGTCCCCCACACTCTTCCTTGAGGAACTTTTGTCACACTGCTGTGATGTTTGCCTTTTAGGAAAACCTGTCTGCATTTAAATACGATCCCAACATCAATATTTTGCTGCTGCCTCTTCACACTGGTTCCAATGGACTAAACATCATCGAAGCAACACATGTTCTGCTCGTGGAGCCCATCCTGAACCCAGCACATGAGCTACAGGCTATTGGCAGAGTACATCGTATTGGCCAGACAAAGTAAGATTTGCTGTTGTGTTCAATGGTTTAGATATGGTCCAGAACAGAGCTGAAAAAATCTTGTTCAGCTGTTGCCCTATTTTATCTATGCCATCGATGCCTTAGTTTTTAACTTGGGAGTTCTGCTTGCAGAAATGTCCAGAAATGTCTTAGCTTTGCAGGTCCGAGCAACTCATCATGTGTGTCATATGTGGCTACATTCAGGTATGGCCTTTCTGAGTTTCCTGGAGAGGCTTTTTCTAACTGGTCATTTTCAGTTCCAGATTAGGAGCTGCGTAAATTGTTGGGGGTTTTCTGTTTCCTTGTTTTGTGGCATTTTTTGGTTGGAGTTTTGTTCGGAAAGAAAGTTACAGCACATTCTTGTTAGAACTGATAAGTTTTTAAATCACACTTCTACCCTCACCTCTTTTTGAAGACATTAATGAGTTTGCATGTTTCTTGTTTGTTTCAGTGTTGTTGCTCTGACAAAGGTAGTATTGAACACTTAAAAAAGGTTTTAGAAAGTTTGTCCTCAACATATGAGATGTATGTGTTTTTCCTAAGGTCTTGTGACTTTAGGAAAAAAAATTAAAGCCCAGTACATGAAGAAGAAAAATAGCTGCAGTCAATTCTGGAATAACAATACTGTAGAATAATAGTGGGGGTTGTGTTCTGGAAACGAAAGCAAAGAGGAGGAGGATATGAAGGAGCATGTATGTGAAAGAATATTTATGAACAGGTGGATATTTGTGTGTGTTGGTAAAGATTTTGAATTAGCTGTGAGGGCATAGGAAAGATTGATTGCAACAGCCCACACTGCAATTCTACCTGATGCTGGCACAAAACACGTAGCAAAAACCTTGCAATAAAACCACCAAGAATACGCTATACTTTTTAAGAATTAAGATTTCAGCAAGGCTTATTTTTGAAAAGGACTGTGTTCCAAGTACACTGAGCATTAGGGAATACTCTGTGTAGTGTCACTGGTGCAACTATTACCAGTTCAATTCTTATTAACTTCTCTTTTTGGGGGTTAGACCTTGCCTGTGAATCCAAAAGTATTCCCCCTGCATTCTTCTGTGAAATGTTGCCTGCCAACATTTCAACGTAAGATCTGAAAACCATCTAAACATTTTCAAGGGTTCTTCCTTGAAAAATGTTTATACTGGGGAGCGTGGGGTGCTTTTTCATTTTTATCTTTGGATCTGACTTTTTTCCGTTTCACCTTCTCTTGTCCGGCACTTTTCTAAATTACTGCTTCCTTTTTTTAAATTTTATTTCAAAATGCATCATAAATGGGATTTTCATTTTGTGTTATGTTTATTGACATTTGGGGGTTTATATTTTACCAGTGTTTACTGACTTCCTTAAAAAATTGTAATATTTCACTGTCTTAAAAAATAATATTATTAAAACTCTGGGTGTTAGGTTTAATTATCCATCACATTGAGCTCTTGTCTCTTGAAATAATTTGTGACAGTCAAGTATGAACATGATAAATAACCAATGGGCAAAACTCCTTTTTCTTTAGGCTCGGGAGGAATGTTTCTTTTAAGGACACAGAAAGCAGAACTTCACCCAGTATCTGCGTTAGGATTTTAGCTAATACAGCTTACATTCATTTAGTGTGGGATCAGTCAAGTGGAAGTGTGTTTACAGGGAAGCACTAAGCACTCTGAAATGTCAATGGAAGTTGCTAATCACTTGTAACATTTATTTCTTAAAAACCAGAGGCATATTTTCAACACTTTTAATAGAATTAGTATGAGATAAAAATATGGTTATAAACTTTGGCAGTAACAGTACAACTTCAGCTCCCTAATGGTGGTGTTTTCTTTTTTTTTTAAACACATTCAGACCTACGATTGTTCATAGGTTCCTGATAAAAGCAACAATAGAAGAGAGAATGCAAACTATGCTGAAAACTGTAGATAGAAGGTATGTGTTGAATTTTTTAAAATGCCATTATTGCACTGAAAATGAAAAGGTGGTTCTCCATCATACTTTTATTATGGTTAGGAATGCATATCTTATATATAAACTGTTCAACTGGTCTTCAAACTGTTTCGATTGGCAAAACAGTTTTAAAATTTCAAAAGTTTTAACCTGGTTCTAGTAACTTGCAGTTTAAAGTATTTTAATTCTCTGGAAAATATTTTGGTTATGTTTTGTGTATTTCATTTTATAAAAGCCCAAGTAATAAATTATGTATTATGATATTATTTATCTTTTCAGTTTACCTATTTCCATTGGTATAATAACATTGCAATTAATGGAGCAGTACTAAGCCTGCCACTGGAGCAACAGTCACTGTTATAAACTCTAACACAGGACATGGGTTCTTTCTTTTGTTTTTTTTTAATCCTACAAACCTCATCCAACGATGCTGTGTCACCTTCCTTGGTTTCACCCTCCATGCAAGCATTGCCCAAATGCTAAGTCATACATCAGGCTGGTGTGCAGACACAGAAAGCAGTTCTCACTGTGATTTATCTTTCCAAAATCTATAAGTAGTGATGGATTGGAGCAGGACCAAAAATGCTATTTACATTCCTTGTGCAGACAGTGTAAGAGGTTTGTACCTTTTAACTAGATGGTATACCCATGACAAATCTAGGAGGAGGCCTTAGTTTAAGGAAATTTTGCCTGTTACAGATTATTAAACTAAAAATAACATGCACGTCTTTGGCTGTAGTTATGAAAGATTTCAGTTTTAGCTCTTGAAGAATGATTTATTCTCCTTATCTGTGAAGTAGCACTGCTTTTGCACATAAAATTTGGATAAAAGTACAGTGGTTGCATGATCCCATGAGGGCTAATGTTTTGAAAGTAATATTAAACCTCATGCTTGGAAGCTGAAGCAAATCCCTGAAATGTTAAGAGGTCAAAGCGGATTATCCCATGTTCTGCTGCCATTGCAGTGTTTGGTGTTGACCACAGCTGGGGACAGCAGATGGATTTTTTATCTTACTCAAAATGTGCAACAGCAGTAGCTGTCAAGTGTATGTGTTTTCCCAGACAGAAGTTGTGTTTTCCAGCTGAGCTTCAAAGCTGGGCAGGTATTGACTCTGAACTATGTGCCCTGTCTTCAGCGCACACAGCTTGGTACTAACACTGATTCTTTCTCTGATGCCCACATGCAATTTCTTCCCACAGCCACACAAGCTCTTCCATGAAACAGTCCGAAGCCTCAGTGTTGACAGTGGCAGATTTGGCTGAACTTTTTACAGAGGAAACTGAAGAACTTGAGTAAAAACATTGGTGTGACCTAATGAAATTGGAAAGTACCTGACCAGGATAAAATCCACTTGATCTTCATTCCTGTAGACATCATCTAATGTTTGTCTGTAAGAGAGCAATTGGAAATTGAGAAGTCTTAATTTTTACTGATTTGTTCTTTGGTGACATTTATAGCAGCACACACTTCTGATGGCACTGGATAAAAGTTGCACTTTGCACATTATACAAAAACACAGATTTTTTTTCCCAAAGAGCATTTGAGCTGGATGCTAAAACTGAGGTCTTGGACCCTTGGTTGAGAGGATTTTTACCATCAGGCTTGATTGGCTAGTATCTCAGTCTGAGAGCAAAACTATGTGGGTGGTTGGGTGGGAAAGGGAAGCAGAAAAATCTAATTTTTTTTATTGTACAAAGAGTTGTTAGAATGACTGTAAATTAATATTCTTTTAGAAAGGGCTTGTTAGATTTAATGCAGAGTTATTAAATGTCTTATTGTTAACACTTCAAATTACAAATGTTTACTAATAGTTTGGATATTTGTATTAGGCTTTTAGATATTAATAAAGAAATTTAACAGTTAAATATTTCATTGTTAATGCTTACAGCAAAAAGATGATAATTAAATTATGCTTTTCATATATGTGTTGGTCTGGTGATCAGTTAAAGATTTGAGCTTTCTGTACATGTTTTCACTTAAAACTGTGACCAAGTTAGTGCTCTGTTTGGAAAAAAGAAGAAAAGCATTTGCTACAGAATTTTCAAAAATAATTGGTTACACTGCTGATCACTTTGTAATTATTTGGTGTTTCTTTGCATTGTCTCATCCTGATCTTTTTGTCAAATTCTTTCACTTAAAGATGCAGCAATCTAAATATACAAAATACATGAGATTATGGTAGGCAGGCTAGTTATTAGGTGCCTGGTCTAAGTTAGAAAAAGTGTGGAGAGAAAAAGAACTTCTGTGCAACTTGATCTTTAGATGTGCAAGAACACTCTATCCCATCTTTGTTGACATTAGATAGTTTGGAAGAGAAATCTAGGCTAACTTTCAGACTGCTGAAGGTAGGCACTATAAATTTTAAGCCTTTTGGCATTGGGCATGGATGTGCATTTTTATGACATTAATTTCCTAAGGTATTACAGAAGCAAGCTCAGGTGTGCAGTTGGTATTAAACACAATTTTGTATGCATAAGCAACAGGCTACTTCCTTCAGTTTGCAGCAAGAGGAATGGAATAGGTAGTGGACTCTTCTCTAGATAAGATTGATCAAGCCGTTTACACAGAAGCTGTGACATCTCCATCCTTAAACATACTGGGAACTCAAATAACCCTAAGCAACCTGATCCACCTTCAGAGTTGGTCCTGCTGTGTGTGGTGTGTTGGACCAGATGACCTCCATGGATCCCTTCCAGCCTAAATTATTTTACAGTGTACTGCAGATCATGCTGTACAGACACTCCAGGAACTCTGAGGGCAGCAACATTCCAATTTCCTCATCAGCTTCATTTTGGTATTGTATGACACAAAGTGACTGCACAAAAAGCTGCTATTTGCTCTGAGAAATGATGTATCTGTGCTAAAAACTGTGGAAGCACATGGTGTTTACATTCATAGCTCCCATTTTAATTAACTAGACGTGGGAATTATAGTTGTCAATGAATTTGAAGACAGAAAGACAAACTGAAAAATGTCAGCTGTGAGAGGTTTCCCAAGCTCTTCATGTTTTTGGCTTGATGCCTTTTTTGGGCTTAGAAACAGAGGCCAGACAAAGTTAAAAGGGTAAAAGCAGATAAATTTATTGACGGGCCTTCAGGTACATTAAGGGCAGATGAAGCCCCCAGGGGCTACACCCAAAATGGATGATGATCACAAGTTTTCCAGACAGATGTAAGTTAGGTCTATTTGCAAATCAGGGGTTAATCCTCCAGTTACAGCTTCAGGTGATGAAGTCATATTCCCCCAATTCACATTTCTTTTTTACTTTTTGAGGCCTGAGGCTGTACAATGTCCTTGAGTTTTACAATCCCAGAGGAATTGTTTTGTCTGACCAAAATGTGAAGACAGTAGTTAACACTTTATATGGAGTTTAGAGTTATGCACTAACACAGCACAGGATTTGAAAAATATAAAGGCTAAAATCTTAAGGCATCAGGCTTATTTATATAAAAGTGATGGTTTCATTGTTTATAAAAATGTGGCTTTTGAATTCCTAACCAAAAGCGTAGCTTCTTATCAAGCACTGCGTGAGTCTTTAGTCCTGGCTTACCTTGTTTTACACTCATATAACAGCATGGAATGCCAGAAAATCTGCATTCTGGTTGCTCCCCTGGCTGCCCTGCAGCAACAGTACCAAGTGCTCTGGAGGTATTATATTAAAATTGGGCATGGGTTGTGTTAAAGCACCTCTTGAAGTTGGAGGGTTGAACTGTTGGAGTATATAGCCAGTGACAGCAGTAAAATTAATTCTTCAAGTTTACATAATACCAAATACAGAGACCAAATTTAATGCTTTTTTTCCATTCTTTGCAATATTTAGTATCTTTGACAAAAGTTTTTCTTTCAGACATCTTAAGAGACTTCTCACGAAATTTTTTTTTTCCTGCTAAGGATGTAGCTTGTACACCTGCAGTGCTTTTCTTTTATCAAAGCACAATAAGCTTGTTTTCATGGTGCTGCCATGGTTTTGCTGTCTATCAAAACAGTTTTGAAAGACAGCATCTTGGCTGAGAATAAAGTCTGCCCCATCCTAAGTCTTCTAGTATACTCATAGAAATGGGATTTTCCACAGAAGACAGAAACCTATAAATACTGACTGCAGTGTTTGCGTGACATTTGTGAGGACATACCAGAGTCATGTACCAGATTCCCATGTGGTCTCCTGTTAAAACATGTAAATGTGATCCAAGTTAACAGTATTACTTATCCAGTGAAGTCAGTCCCTTGAAAAATGAGGCTTCAGCTGTTTCCAAAGACCTCAGTGCTGACCATTAATCTCTTTCATTTCCATGACAAAGAATATTAAGAATTTTTTTGATTATAGTTGGTGAGGATTTTGGTTTTCTCACTGTATATAAAGTTAGGTGCCTAGTAGAACAGCTGTCATTTTGCTGTCTGTAAAAGCTTGATGCAAATAGTGAACTTCCTTGAACCACACCATATGATCATCTTGGAAATGGAGGTGTTAAACTTCTGGTGTTAAAGTGAGCTCTGTGAATGTCACTGTGGATCTTTAAGAAAACTTGGAATTTAAGATTCCCCCTTGCTTTCTAAGTCAGCCTGCCAGGAATAGGTTTACATCTTAAACTTTTAAGTAACTTTTAGCATACTAATGAAAGTCCAGGTTATACTACAATTTTCAGGCAGGTCAGGTACCACAGAAGAATATTTACCAGTCTTCTCTTGCATATTCAAGTTTCATATTAACGACTGGACAGAGTTGATGATGCTTTGTGTGAGATGGGCCTTCCAAACCACATCTGCCAATGTGTGCAGATGTATTAGGGTTATCTGTGAGTGGGATCCTATAGAGGTAAAAAATAGTTGTGTCTGGTTAAACCCATAATTAGACACAAATGCTCCTGTAAAATTCTGTCTGGACTAGTAGCTGAGGACCAGCTAACAGCTCTCTGCCATTGTCTCTTCTGACACAAACAGTGCTGTCCTCTTTCAATCCATTTTTGCAGTTGTCATGACTACATTATCTCTTTCAGGAGTCACAGAATTATTTGTTCAATTAAAACTGTGCTTCAGTTAATTTGGACAGAAAACTGTCTGTATTGGTCAATCTTACATTGACTGTGTAAGAAAAAATTAACCTTGAAATTTATTGCTCTCCCAAGGTAAGCAATTAGATTAGTTTCTAAGGAAAACCTAGAAATCTAGGGGTTTGTCTAGCTGTAAATAAAGCCTGTTTCTGAAGCTTAATTTAAAGGCTTACTGCTTAAAATCTGTATGCTGTGCTTTTCTCTAGACTGAGAGGTGAGTTACAAAGCCATTGGGCCTGTGCTTTTTTCTTCCTTTTTTGGTTGTCTGAAATAAGTGAGATCTTTACAAGATTATATGCTATAAATGTAGATTAAATGGATTTCATAATGGAAAAAAAAATGAGGTGCAAGACATCTGTCTCTCCCTCTGCCTGTGTTTTTCTCTTTTTCTGTGTTGGTCATCTCATCCCACCCTCCACCCACCCCCAGCTTGCTCAGTTTATTACAAAGAATGTTTGTGTTTGGTCAGTGGAAGTAGAGTAAAAAAGTTATAATCCATAAAAAAGCTACAGTAAAACCAGCTTACTGTATCATAGGAAAAGTATCTGAGGTAAAGAGAATTGTAGCCTGGTATAAATTCTTTTTTGTACTGATAATATTTTCGTTTACTCCTATTCTTCACCACTGTAGAATCAGACACTGAATTTCAGTCTGTTAACTTTTATATATCTGGTTTTATGTCATAGAGCTGACACACAAGAAGGACCCCAGTAATCTACTTACTGAGTAAGCAGTGAGGCTTACAAGTTTTTACTTGCCACGTCTATAGTTTTGGAGTTCATAAAGTGCACCTGAACCACTGTCACAAATCACAGTGTACCCACTGACTTCTCTTCTTTAGACAAGGAGGAAGGAATAGGTAACTACTGATTCATGGTTGTATTGGATTCAAGTCCCAAGCAGGCACTCTGAGTTCTACAGTCATACGCAGGTAGTTGAAATTGTACCTTTCAAATGTTGTTAAGGAATTAAGTCACCTGGCATAGATGACATAGGGTTTCTAAATGCTAAAATAATTCTTTGACAGTTGGATTGTGAGATACATGTAAACCTCTGCTTTGGTTTTCTTCTGTGTACAAGATATCAGCCTTCCAGGGCTAACTTCCAAGTTCTTTTGTTTTGTGTATTTATAGACCTTACACAGGCAAGTGCCCAACCCCTTCCATTGAACTGGACACAAACCAAATTTTACCAATTGAGGAACAGCTGTCATTGTTTCCATGATATAACTTCTCTTGGTTTGATAGCAACCTTCACATTGGGTAGAAACTACCTTTCCAAATTCTACCAAGTGTAGGGTTTGCTTATAGGGTGTCTCAGAATGTAAATTGTTGGTGTAGGCTGACTTAGATAGTTGTGGGGTTTTATGCTACTTTTCCTTCTGTCCTCTGGGAGCAAGTGAGCTAATGGGATTCATATTATGTTGCTACGAGTTGTCACTTCTTTATGCTAGCAGATGATCTTTGTTTGTCAGACTCTCTTGACTATGTCATTTGTTTAAGGAAGGAAATCTAGACTGCCTTTCTTGTTACCTTGATGGAATTTTGCCTTGTCACTCTTGGATTCTGCTGAGATGGAGGTTCACAAGTGTGAGAACTGTGGCTTTCCATTTGTGAATTATGAAAATGTAAGGGACTAGCTGTACAAGCTGAATGTTCACAAGTCCGTGGGGCCTGATGGGATTCATCCCAGCATTCTGAAGGAGCTGGTGTTTGATATAGAAGAACCCCTCTTGATCATCTACCAAAGGTCTGGGAAAGGTCCCTGCTGACTGGAAGCTAGGTAGTGTTGTTCCAGTTTACAAAGAGGACATGAGGGAAGATGCAGGAAACTACAGACTTCTAGTCTAACCTCAATTACATTTCTTATACCAAGTGTTAGTGAAATGTGTTGTTTCTCCTCCAGCCTTCTACCAAATCTTAGTGCAGCAATGTAGGAGTTGTGGACATGATACACCAGATAACTGCTGCTGCCATTGTTAGATCCTGTAAGTAGATCTGGTTAAAAGACATTCTATACTAGAATTCCTGTCACAGAGGCAGAAAGTCAAAAGCACTTCACCACCAGGCAGAAAAGAGATGGAGGGGATATCTCTGAGACTAGGTGATCCATTCATATCTACTGCTGTTGTACATGCTGCAGTAGAGGTGGAATCTGTACTAGATGGAGTTGGAGGAGGTTGAGGGAGGAAAATGAGGAATAGTTGTAGAATGTTCCTCTGAGTACCCTTCTGCTGATTTTTCTGTGGGAGGAATGAGTCACTGATACAAGCAATGAATAAACAAAGGGTGAAAGATTGCAAGTACAGCCTATTCATTGGAGTTAAATGTTCATCTAAATGCAATGGCACATTTTTGTGTTCCAGATTTGAAATATTAGTCAATTTCTTACTGGAAGTTCTTGGGCTGTGGACGCACAGGGCTTTGCAGTGGTTGAACAAATAGGAATATTGAAAAGTTCTAGCCCCTGGGATACATGTTTTAATGTGCACCTAAGTCATAGGATTCCCTAGTGAGACGTATGCTGTGGATTTGTGAAGGATAATGGTTCAAACTTGTAATATGGATTTATAGATTAACCTCCCTGGACCAAACAGGCAAGTTTTGCTTAATAGAGGCAAGGTAATTAATCACTTTGGCTGTAAATTAACAAGTGTCTCTGGAGGGGGAAGACAGTGGACTTTGTAATTGCCACTTGGGAAATTCTGCACCTTGTGAATGTCTGCAGTGGGGATGAAAGGCAGTAAGCCCAGCCCAGTCCTCTTGTGCTAGGAAATGTGCTCTGAGAAATCTTGTCTGAGAAAAGGTCTGAGCCAGCTGTGTCAAATGAGGGACATCACATGGATATTTCTGGGGAATCTCTCCTTTTGTGTACTGTAATTTTCAAACATCTTGTAAGCATAGATTTTCTGTAAAATTTCTAGAATTCTTAACATACACTTCCTTCATCACCAAGCTACCACTGTTCAGTAGGACTTTTCTTTTTTCCCTGTGGAGCGTGTATTTCTTTTCTGTTACTTGTTTTTAACAAAGGTGAGTGACCCTGAATCATTTACAGCTCTCATTAAAAGCCTCTAGAACAGAATTAGAGGACATGAAACACCAAAGGGGTAGAAAAAATGAATGAAGTGAGGGAGCTTTTACTTCTGCTTACTTACACAGCTGCTGCTGCTGCTGTAACACAGAAGACAAATGTGAGAGTGGGGGAATGGTAGAGAGGGGTGTCCAGCCCTGTCCTGGGGGATTTGATTCTAAAATGGAGAGGAAAGGTTTTCTGAGTAGTGTTAAAGTTTCCACTCACTCACTTTAGGAATCCTGTTGTTGGGCACAGGATACTGGCCATTTTTAGGAGCCCTTGATCCTATGGAGAGATTTTAAAGTCCTAGACTTAAATCTATAATTACACACATTTTGATGGAAAATGGGGGTTTTTTCATATTTTCATGCATATTAACACACTTTGCCAGGAATTTGCAAGCAATTTCATGTCCTGAAACTTAATTGTTCAAGTAACAGAACACTGAAACTAATCAGCTTTTGCAGCAGCAAGTTAGTGTCTTCTAGAAACCAACCCACAGGAGAGAAAAAAGCAGTGTTCAATTATGTTCCAAAACTGAAATTCCTAGATGATAAGCCAAGAAAAGAGTATTTTGATTACCTCTGTGTTTCCTTGCTTTAATAGCTATTGTAATTTCAATGAAATAATTTATTTAGAAAGTAGCAAAGCTAATTTTTCATTTGAAAATTATCAGGTATGGATAAATGTACAACCTTATGTTCTCTTGGTCACTGAGTAACTTAACATTCCCACCAATAGCTGTTCTTTTACACTCAAGAGTTTGCTCTCAAAATTACATCATAGTGTCTCTTAGCTTTGCAGCTATTTCAAAGCCTTTGTGAACATAAATTTTTGTCTTCAATTATCCTGCTACTGAAATAATACCGATTGATGTAACATTCATTACCTTTTCTTTCCATCCTCCTGTTTTGTGGAAAAAGAGCTGATGCCTCTTCTGAGAGACAGCAATTAAGCATCTGTGTTCCTATTCCTCAGTCTTTAACTGAGTTTTCTGATAGATGTTACCTGTTTAATAGTATTAATTGACAGGAGTGCTCTGCATGTGTAAATAATTGTTATTCAAAACTGCAATTACAATATGTATAGAAGTACAGGGGTCCAAATTTATTCTTTCTAACGTGGTTGGTTGAAGCCAGCTCCAAAACTACTGACTTCTGGAAACAGCTCACTCTTCCCTACAGCAGTTCTTCATTACAATCTCCTGCTCCATGGAGACCAGGTCTGTGGCATCTCCTCGACAGAGTTATCTGTTGGATCAGTTGTATCATATTTTCCTTCCCAGAACTGTAAATCAGTCCTGGTCAATCCCAGTACATACAAACTATTTTTAAGAGAGTGGTATATTTAGGAGACCTCTTTGGCCCTTTGGTGTATTGCAGTTCATGTGTTACTGTTTATAATTCCTTTTAAGATTTTCAAAATTTAATAAAATATTTTTTAAAGTGCACTTAGTTATACCTAGGTAGAACCTAAAGAATAAAGAAAATAGCTGATACATTTCATAAAACCAAACTTCTTGACAAAGCATGAGAAATTATATTGAAATAAGGTATCTTAACTGACTTTTAAGATAGCACTGGAGCAGGGTCTTATTTTTCCTGGCACTGTACAAGTGGGATATAATCCAAAGTACAAATCCAAGATAGGATACTTTCTGTGAAGTTAAATGGCCTGTGGAGCAGTTGTACAGGGAGGGATAACCTGCCACCACACTGCCCAGAAGCTGCAAAGGACATGAGTGTGGTGGAGGGGCTTGCCCAAAGGCAGATGGCAGCAGAGTGGAGATGGAGGTGCAGCCTGCCCCGTTCCGTGGGGGGAGCAGGCTCACCGCCCTGGGCCGGGGGCAGCCAGCCCTGGCAGGTGCTGCTCCTGGGCTGCCTGCACACCCAGAGCTGCCGGCTCGCTGCTGCTGGAGCCATGCAGCACAAGCTGTCGCGCACGGTGCCTGCTGGCACACAACGGGATCCTGTTCCTGCTCTCACTGTGGTATTTATTGTATATTGATGCAGCTCCACAAAGGCTCTTGTGACTTGCCGGGTGCCCTGCAATGCTGCCTGCTGTGAGTGTTGTGTGCAGGCAGAGCAGGATTGTCTTCCATGTCCCCCACACTCGGCTGACAGCTTTCAACAGCCATCCTGCACCGAGCAGCCAGGCAGCCTTCCTCAAGAGGTGTCAGTTCTAGCAACAATGTGGGAAAAAAGTGTGACCTTGGGAAAAACACCACATCTATTAAGAGACCACAGCATGTTGTGACCTGATATGCTGAAGTACTTACGGCGTAAAAAGGCAGGAGATAAAGTTTTCCTATAGAAAAGGCAGTACACCAGTCAAAAACACTGCACCCATTGATCAAGGCTTTTATACATCTGTTACACTCTGGAACAAAGAAAGAGCAAAGTGTTAAGTATGTGAGAGGAAGGCACCAAGGCTCTTTGGGGTGCAGTTGTTAAAAGAGGATTGCACAGGAAGTCCACAGTGGAGTCTCGTTGATTCAGTAGCTGGTGTGAGTGAGATGCAGGCTTTCATTACAGCGTGTTATGATGAGAGCACCTTATGACATCACCTGTACCAACACTTGCTGAAGTAGACTTACACCTTGCTGGAAAGAGAGGGATCCCTTTTGCTCCAAACACTGTAATATGATGTACAGGGTCAGAAATGAAAGCTGGATTTCAATGGAATCACCCTGAAAACATCCATTTCATCTGAGGTTTGACTGGGGAGGAGTTGGAAAGCCCCTCTCTCTGGCTTTGGGCAGGTGAGGATGTGTTACTCATGGCATATGACTGAAGGCTGAGTCCGAATCTGGCTCCTGACTCCTTCCTGGCTGATATTGCACAGGATGGGAATTTTTTAATTCCACAAGCCCCTGCAGTGAGCCCTTGGCTTAAGGAACTGTGAGTGCATGACTGGGACTTGTAATCCTCATCCAGGGAGGATGGGAACAGGGATGTGTGAAGTAGAACTGCAATAAGTGAAGTGATGGGAGTGTATGGGTAATGCCTGAGGAGAGAAACTTTTTCCTTCTAGCACACACAATAAGAAATTATTGCTACATCTAATTTTCCTTTGCTTAGCTATCCATGGTATCCTGAATAAGGAAGATAGTGTGTTAATAGAAAAAAATTGTTAGGCATTCATATGGCAAAGGGAAAATCTGGACTTCCAACAGTTGAAAGCTAAATAGAAGTCACAACTGGAGTGAAAGATCAAAAGGTAAGGTGTGCTACTGGCCATTTCCAATGAGATGTTCAAACGAGTTGGTTCCTTTGGGTATGTTTCACTATCCAGGGACATGTTGTGGTGTCAGTCAGTCCACTGTAAATATGGAGCTTTATGGAGTTTTGTCATGCTTGTGTCAGTGCAAGTGAGAGTAAACTTAGACTCTGGTTACATCCATCTAGAGCAAGCTGCAGCTTGCCTTACCCACAGAAGAGTTCTTGTTGCCTTCATAGAAGTTTTTCATGAGTTGGGACATCTGGATTTGGTACAGTAATACTTAACATTGTGATGTTGCTGTAAACACTAGGATGTTTACAGAAAGGAGAGATGGATCAGACCCCTGCTAACTATTTCACAGGAGCATAGGGTTTCTTCCAAGAAAAATATTTTAGCTCTCTAGGGCAGCATCTGTTCCCAGATTTCTGTTCTGCACAAAAACCTACATTCAGGAAGATTAAAATTAGCCTCCATGGATTCCTGGAGTCAGCTTGAGAATTTTCTGTGTCTTGCAATTTCTAATTGCACTAATTCTCCTAAGTGTCAGTAAAACTGTAATGGGTGCTGAGCAACTGTCTCCTATCCCTTGGGAGCTCCAGCATCAGTCTACCTGGAGCCAGGGCATGCATCATTTGATAATAACAGGCTCAGCCTCTGTTCCAAGAGAATACTAAGTGAACTACTATGAAAATTGAGGATGAAGATGATGAATATTTAGAAAGGGAAAGCTGTATTTTAGATGCACTTCCCTTGTACCTGAGCCTAAATTTTTGAGGTTTTCTGAGTTAGATACACCATATGGTTGCATTTGAACTTCTTCTTCCATTCAAAGAGAAATTGATTTAGCCTCTTTTTCTACATCTGCAGCTCACAAGCCACTCCAGCATGTAAAGTTAAACCAAATAGCCACTGAGACAATTTGGATGACAATTAGTACATAAAAACCATTATAAGCGGCTTCAATTACAGTAAGAACTGGTCCTAAACCAGCAGGAACTTTCTGTCTGCAATGTGGGAAGAGCATTTGCAGAGCTCTGTGCCAGGGGTTGGCTGGCAGTGAGAGGGAACTGCTGCTGCTGAGGTGGAAGTAACTGGCTGCAGCTTAATGTGGATTGGTCATGCTGAGGTTAAGCTGGTGACTCAGTGGTAAACAGAGAGCTGGAGCTCTCCCTGTGTTTGCAAACTCTGCAAACACAAGAAATAATGTTCCCTTCGTTTTGCAAAATACCAGAGGTTGTATAAATAATTGCAAAGGTTGGGTTTTTTCACCCTGGCCAGTATAACTAAAATTTTCCCTGGCATGATCACCTTCTTGGGATCTTAGCCCCAGCCCTGAACTAGAGATGTTGCTGGAATTCTGTCCCTTGTTTTACCAGAGGGGGAAATTCAGTTCTTCTTGCTGGTGCTGTTTTCAGCGATTCTACCAACATGGCTCCACTTGTTCCAGAACTGAGCCCCAGAGGATGTCACATTCAAGTTAACATCTCATGTGGCAGGAGATCACCTCTTCCACATCACCAACTGGATGGATGGCTGGATTTGCTCTTCCAGCAAAGTGAAGCTGAATATTACCTGTCTACTACTCATTATTTCCTTGTTACTCTTCCAGGACAGTTTATATATACACTAAAGGAAGGGGAGGACCTTCCTATATCAGACCTTTTTTCAGCTTGAGGGCTGCTCTTTCTACTGCCAACAGGAGGAGGTTACTACAGTCTTCTGTGGAAGTGTCTGTGGGTCACTGCTCTGCTGCTTCAGGAGGTGTTTCTCAGATCAGCTTCTCTGGTACTCATCTGTGAGCTGCTCTGCTGTGAGTGCAGCTGTAAATCAGAGTGAGCTGTGCTTGGGAAAAGGGGACTTTGAGGGCTGTTGCACAATGGTGTGGAGTCCTGTCAAGCCACCATTTGGTGTCAGAGTAGGCACCTCCAAAGCAGTTCCAGCAGCCTTACTGGTCAGCTCATCAAAATTGCCTTTTCACACTGAGGGGCAGGAAAGCCTCTTTGGTACACAGTCTGTGATAAACACCCCACTCTTCCCTACTCCATCCAAAGGTGTTAGTGCATCCCAGTCTCTATGCTTGTACCCAAGTCAGCCTTTGGAAGCTGCTGTGTAAGCAGAGCATGCTGCCTTCAGCACCAAGAGGGTCACTGCAAACAGGAACCTGAAAAACAAACTACACGTGCCCTAATATAAACTCCACAGCAGAATTTGTTCCTTGCACGGATTGCAGAGGTCTGAGCAGAAGGGTCCTGCATCTGACAGGAAAAATGAAGGATATTCCTTTCTATTCCTGCCTTTTTTTTTTTTTCTGGAGACACTGTGTGCTAGGCACAGATGCGAGGCAAGAGGTTCAGCTCTTGCACACAACACATAAATATTCTGGATCTCCACCAGCCAATCTCCAGTTCTCCAGAATCTATGTTTAATAGTACTAAACATAGTAGAAACTTAAAATAAACACCTTGGGTTGCATTTAACAGATTGGGGGTTTTTTGGCTTTTTTTTTTTTTTTTTCCTTAATCCCTTAACCGTTTTCCAGGTTGCTGTACTGGTTCACTCATCTGAATTCCAGAGCCACACGACAACTGAGCCATGCCTTGATCAGCTGCTGGTCTCAGCCTTAACTCTGTGCTGTGGCTGTAGGCCCTTTGGTGAAGCTTAGAAAGAGGAACCTGTGGTATTGCTAATACCGCAGGTAGGCTTGGTTTCTTGTTCAGTTTTTACTCAGAAGACTTTTGTTGCTCTTGTTAAGAAGACATTGGCATAGGAAAGGTTTGCATTTCTATGAATTAATGCAATGTCCTTTATTAAAGAAATTGTGGGTGGCTTGTGTAAGAAAAAAGAAGGCATCAGGCCCAAATAGTTGCTTAAACTATTTCCCAAAGGAAGTTTTTCAAGACTGCAATGTATTTCACAACTGAAAAGCAGGCCTTTGAAAAAGAAAAAGGATAGAGTAACAGAATTGTTTTAATGATGGAGGTTGTTTGCTATCATAGATAAAAGATTTATTGAGTCTCTATTGCTACCAGTGGAAAAGGTGCTAGGCTGGTTCCTAATTTCAGTGATCATTAACCACCCTGTGTGACAAGGTGGGGCAGTAATTACTGGTTTTCTGAAATATTGTTCCAGTGATCTCTGAGTCAGGGAACTGCTAAATTAATTAGAGTAGGATAAGATTCTATGAAGGGGCTCTGAGTCACCCCCTTAAACAACCAAGGATGAGAGTTTCCAGAGGAAGTTTTGTCTCCTGAGACGTCCATCCCCACTGCATTAATTTCCTAATGGAAAGGGCTGCCAAGCAGTCAGCCCAACAGAGCCAAGGAAACATCCCTAAGAACTGCTGACTGCTCTCCTCCAGGAGAGCGTGTGGCACTATTGCTGAGAGCCAGGCACAGGCAGACTTTACCTTTCACCTTTGCACAACAATGCAGAGCTCTCTCTTCATCAAAGTCCATGCTTGGGGTAAAAGACTGATCTGAATATGAGTCAAAGAGAAGAAATAGTTTCCTAAAAATTAAACATGTGCATGAGCTGGCCTAGTTCTGTACTACAGACAGCACCACGCATAATTAGGGGCTCACAAGGCAATACCAGCAGGTAGAGTGCAAAGTTGTTACTCTGCTCGGGTTACTCTGCTGACCTGGGATTTCCAGGCAAAATACACCTTAAATACAATATTCAGTTTCTGTAGAAGTTTTCCCTGAGTCATTTTCCTTTGAGACTGCTTGTCTAAATGCCTCACATACCCGGAGGCCAAGGTGCACTACGGGATTTATGGGAAAGCTGCCGTGAGTGGCAAGGGATATGTCACAGGGAAGAAAACAGCCTACAGGATGGAGTGGAATTTCACAATTCTATGTCCTATTGACTTAAAATAAGAACTATTCATCCTTAAATGTCAAAATATTTAAATGTTTTTACATTTTTAAGTCGGCATTTTCAAAAATCTGCTTCATGGAGAAGAAATTTTCTATTCAGGATGTACATAATGCTCAAAGTATTAGGAAATTATAAGAAATAGATATTCTGACTTTTCTGCCTTTGGTGTACTTATTTCATTGTACTTTTTGTGACTGAGCCTCAGAACAGCTGTATTTCTACATAAATTTCAATCCAGCAATCTTTTGTAGATCTTTAGGTAAGAAGGTTATGGTAAATCTCAATTACAATTAATAGGATGAAAAATCAAACCAGCCTTGGCTGTATGAACTCAGATGCTTAATTTTAATGTTTATGCAGCAATCAGTGAAACCCTTGTCTGTGCCAAGGACCTGACTGAGGTGGAGATTCCAAGTACCTTTCTTTTGGAAAGAATCCTCAGATTCTAGGAAGTATTCATCCACATGAAATAAATAGAGTATTTTTATGTCTTCATCTGATGGGCTTTTTTCCCCTTTTGGTCTGTATAATTTCATTTGATCTCAGTGATAATTACATATTCCTGTAGTCAGACTCACCAAATAATGTAAAATTTACCAAATTCAGACAGACAGATAATGCTAGACTGTGAATGCCATGGAGAAACAGCTCCTGCAGTACAATGGGCTCTCTAGACTTTAATCTGAATTTAGATTACTCCCTAGGCATCCCTGTGTCACAGGAAAGAGCAAAAACGATAAACCATCTTCTCTTTTTTTTTCTTTATAATTCTTTCAGTAGCAAAGAAAATATAATTTTTCTTTTTGGAAAATGGAAATAGTGGTGGTAGTTCAAGGAGAGAACTCCAGGCCATCAATGTGGTGAAAGAACTTTAGGAAAAAAATGACAACATCTATCCCATTCCTTCATAAGTTCAGCTGCAAACCTCTTGTGATCATTGCAAGGACTTTACCTGGCACAAGACCTGTTTCCCATCTGCCATAAATCAGCAGAGGCACAGAGAAGTCAGATGAAGAAGATCCTTCCTAAAGGCTCTTTCCTGAATTGATGAGAAGTTATTTCTGTCACTCAGTCATGGGTTTCTGAAGCATTGACCAGGAATCACCAGGCCTCTGTCACTGTCCCCTCCAGCAGTAGCTGGGAGTCTTGCCTCATTCACTGTGAATTTTGATGGATAGGATGTTAAAAAATATCAGGAGTCTTTAAATACAAGAGAGCTTGCAATGAAACCTTGTTCTTATCGTAGTTCTATTAATACTTCTACAAGAGTAAAGGTTTGCTTTGCAATTCCCTCCCTGGAATATTTTATCTGTCTCATTTCTCTTACTTTCATGTGAACAGATAACAATCTTTACATCCTGTATCACAAGTGACATAAAATTACACTTGGCTCAGTTTGTAATGTGAAAATCCATTTTTTGTCCTGTCTATTTGAGTCAAATGAAAATGTGTTGGTGGTTAAAAATCTTCTGTTTTCTCACTTTACCATGTATTTTGCTGGTCTTGAGAGACTTGCATTCCTGTTTGCTGCCTCTCTACAGTCAGTGGTGCACAGCGACTTGCATTTCAGGGTGCAAGAACAGATAATGTGGAAAATAGCATGAATGCAGGAAAATCCAGCTGTTCTTTGCATGCATCTACTGAAACTGGGTAGGAAGCACCTACATGGTGTTTACTGTTGTGCTTTGACTTCTTACGTAATGATGAGCAATTTATTATTCTCTCAGACCATTAATCAAACCTAGTTGAAAAATTAATTTTTGTGTGGTAGGAAGGTGGTTGTTGGGGGCAGAAACATAGAATTTCAAGTTGAATTTGGCAATATGCTCCAGTTAACTCAGAGGACAGAATTATAAAAATACTGAACTATTTGATATTTTAATTAATTGTTTCATATTGGAAAAGTAAATAAATTATTTCAATGCCTCCAGAAGGAGATATATTTATATGGCTTTAAAAATCAAATTTCATATTTTGCAATTAACCTACGGGAAAAGCTGAACATTGGAATTGGTTCTAAATGTTCCTGTTTGTTGGCCTGCTTGTTTTTATCAGAGATAAACATCCATTTAATTTCCATGCAGAAAACTTTTTGTTGTTGTTTTCTTCCTTAAGTTTGGCAATTGACTCAAAAAACATGTTTCATTGTCTGAACGTGCTAAGGTTTAAGCTATGGAAAATGCCATCTGTTATGGAAGCGTGTGGCTTAAACCCAGCTGCTGAAGAAAGGGATGGGGGAGAGAATCAGAACAGTAACAAAACTCAGGGCTTGAGATACACACAGTTGAAGGGGAAAACAAAAGCTGCGTGCATGAGCAAAGCAAAACAAGGAATTCTTTCACTGCTTCCCGTGGGCAGGCAGGTGTTCAGCCATCCCCAGGAAAGCACGGCTCCATCATGTGTGTAGCTTGCTTTGGAAGACAAACACCATCAGGTGTCCCCTCCTTCCTCCTTCTTCCTCCAGCTCTATATGCTGAGCATGATGTTGTATTGTTTGGAATATCCCTTTGGGCACTTGGGGTTGGCTGTCCCAGCTGTGTCCCCTCCTAACTCCGTCTGCACTCCCAGCCCCTCCACTGGTGGAGTGGGGTGAGAGACAGAAAAGGCCTTGGCTCCGTGTAAGACCTGCTCAGCAGGAACAAAAACATCTCTGAGTTATCTACACCATTTACAGCAAAAAACCCAACCACAGCCCTGCACCAGCTACTGTGAAGAAAATTAATTCTATCCAAGCCAAAACCAGCGCAGTAAGTAAATGTTTTGCAGCAAAAATCAAACAGTGAAAGTGGAACAAGACTTATACTGGAGCTCCCCTAAATCAAGCTCAGACGATTTTATTATAGCTGCCTTCCAATTCAGATGATCCAGCCAGACGATCAGACACACACACCCCCTTCCAATTCAACAGCAAAACTCTACAAGAAAAAAGCCAGTGCTTCTGTCTGCATTATTTCAGGGCTGTCTATGGAGCCAAAATGGGAGCTCTACTCAGCTACCAAAGAAATTCTGGGTAGATGAGGATATAAATCTCCTGCAAATCAGCATCCTCCATCAGTGCTGCTCCTAGATATCTACTGTGCATCCCCATGGCTGAAAGCTTGATTCTAAGAAAAGGCCCAAGCCCCTATGTTGATATTTTGAACCTATGGTCTTTCAGCTGTAGAGCACAGCTATAACTAATAGCTCATTTATTTTCTTCTTTAGAAATTAAATGTTTCTCTTTCAAAGCCTACAATATGTGTAGATAATCTAGCTACAAAATGATGTTAACACAAAACAAGCTGCTATAAGTTATTATTTTATTCCAGATCCAGATTACACCTGAATGACCCCAAATGCCATGGTTTTGAAAAGGGAAATGTTTGTATTCAGCATTAAAAAGAATTTGACCAAATGAGGAAGAAGAGTGGCAATATGTGCCACGGCCTGCTCTCAAAAAGAAACCTATTTTTTCCTAAATGCTGTGTTTATTTCTTCTGGTGCTGCAGATGGGATGGCTTAAACTGCAGAATAGCACACCTTTAAGGATCAGGCACACAGTTCTGTGCCTTCTTTGTCTTTTTCTCACACTGTTGACCTGCCCTAGTTTCTTTTAATTCATTTGAACATCTGTGAGACCTCCTGATGTTTCCAGAAATTTTTATGACCTTGAAGAATTTGTGTAAATTCAATGCACCATTTGAATAACTGACATCAGTAGTAAGATATTACTAGCATTATGCAATGAGAGCAAGTATGTCTGTTCTGCAAAACTGTAGATTTTCTTTAAAAGACTGACAGACACTAAAGCAAGAAGCAGATGTTGCTCAAAGTCCATGGGAATAGACCTTTGCATGAGCAAGAACAAAAACTTGCTATATGTGCAGTTTCAGAACATACATTAAAGAAAGAATCTTACAACTATAAAGAAAGGTCAAATTCAGAAGAATTACTATATGTATAATTTGAGAGGAAAAAATTCAGCAAGGCATGGCAGCTTTCTACACTTACATTGCTTGGATTAATAGCCATAATTATAATTTGCAATGTGAATTATTAAAATGTGAAAAAAAATCATGAAAAATAGGTGTGCACTTTGGGGAATTGAGAAGAACAACAGTTTCCCAGAAGCCAAGGTACTGTGCATGTGGAAGGCGGGGACATGTGAGTGAGACTGCCTGAATTCTAGGTTTTGAACACCTGTTGCAGAAAAGGTGATGTGTACTTTTGGCTTCACTGCCTCTTACACAGTGTGAGTTTAATCATGTCTGGCACCAGCTGTTATTTTGAAATTACACTAATGAATGTTCATTTTCTCCTCTTAAGCTGCTCTGCTTTGAGAGTTAACAAAGCCTGTCTCCTTATGAATCTGCATGTCACCCCCCACCTCCACCCCGCTGCCATGGCACCAGCCTCTGTCAACCCCTCCACTGCAAAGTTTTGTTTCCTTTCAGGTTTTTTAGAGCATCTACCTTCTGCCAAGCATTCAAAGAATCTCTTCCAGAGCCCCTGGACTGGAAGGGACCCCTGTGACCGTGTGATTCCAGCTTCTGCTGAAAGCTGGTGTTTATCCAGGACCTCATCAGCCCAAGCCTGGAATGTTCCTTCCCCTAGAAATTTGCACAGTAATGCCTCTAGCTCTCCTTCACCTCCCTTTTGGTCCTTCACCAGCACCTCCAAGCACTCAGCACTCACCCCACAGTGGTCTGTGTCTGGGTGGAAGGCAGCCTGAGGCTACTGAGCAACATGTTCATGAAGCCAATGTGTCAACAGGGCTGCCAGAAGCTCGCTGCCAGAAACTCACTCCCAGGAAAGGGAAGGGAGTGACATGGCCCTCCTTCCTGTCAGCACTGACAAAGGTTCCCTTCTCATCAGGGCATTCTTTTACATGTGACACATGTGGAACATTCCTGTCCCTGGCAACTGCCCCTCTATCCAATGTGGCTGAGTGTGGGCTGTGGGCTTGGAAGCTGCCAGGACCGTGCTGGCAAGCAGATGGTGCTTCAGGGGGCTCCCTGCAGCTCCACTCTCTGGGTGCCTCACTGCAAAGTGCCCCCTCAGAGGCACTAGGGTGATATCAGGGTGATATTAGGGTAAGAGCAAAAGCAAGCCTGGAGCACGTGCCTAAGGCTCCCCTCAAACCACTCCATTCCAAAAGCCAGACTCTGGAGCAGAGCAGTCTCACGCCTCAGTGCTAACAAAATAAACATAATTGCTTTTAACAATGATTGTTTTTAATGGAGCTGTGTGTGCATAAAGATGGAAATGTTCCCTTTATGGAGGTTTGTACAAACAGCAGCTGCTGACAAGTCTCCTTGTCTCCTAATATTTCTTCATTAACCTTCAGACTTCTGCTGGTGCACATACTGTCTTCACAAACACGATACAGAGCAACTTCTCAGTATAACTGCAAGAACATTCATCAGTATTGTGTTTACTTGCCAACACCCATCCTATTAGTTACCTGTCACAATGGCCTGACAGGTGGAACAAAATTGGTGTTGACATCAGGTAATTCTATTTTTCCCTTTAACTGGAGCTAATAAACTGCTCTGTTTAAAGACCCAGTAAGAGAAAAATTAAAGTCTAGAGATGTTCCTCACCTTAAAAGAGTGCCCTTTAACATGACCTCTGTAATAAAGGATGAGGCTGGCAGAATGGCTCTGATCTGCTCCAAACTGTAAGATCTCATGATTAACTTACATACATACAGTGACTAACTGCAGCAGTGGCTTCTCCCCAGGCCATGAAGCCCTGCAAATTTTCAGTACACTTACTGAGATGCTACAGATAAAAGTCTCAGAGTCAGAAACTCTTGAGCTAATGCCTCAGTTTGCCACAGGGAATGTGACCAACACCTCAAACAGTTTCTCCCCCACAGGGAGAAGATTCACAGGACTGCCCACTTCTCCTTTTTGTGGGAATCTAGTGTCCTGTGGTTTTGAGTGTGGAATTTCTGGGTCA
Organism: Pycnonotus jocosus; assembly: GCA_013400435.1. Classification (NCBI taxonomy): domain Eukaryota; kingdom Metazoa; phylum Chordata; class Aves; order Passeriformes; family Pycnonotidae; genus Pycnonotus; species Pycnonotus jocosus. The sequence goes on along the minus strand of VWYP01032742.1, from coordinate 211,186 downwards.
CACACTGGACTAATGTCAGAACCACCCTGCACCAACAATGTGGAGGGGACAGGTGCCTGCACGGACCAAGGGCTGATCTGGAAGTATGGGCAGCTCTGGGACAACTTCAGCATTCCTGGGAAAAGTTCAGCAAGCCTTTCACACCACGGATCCCAATTCAGCAGAGCACTGAACTCATGCTGCAGTTACCATGCCTGTGCCCTAGTGACTTGAGTAGGATTTGAGTTTTAATTTCTGGCTTTGCTGAACTCAGTTTCATCTGTCATCTGACAAACAGTGGGATCAGCAGCACGGTGTGTCTGGCACCACCAAAGTTTGGAAAATATACTGGCTTATGTTATTTAAAAAGCAGTAATTTTGTTTCTTAAAATAAGAGGCTATTCAAAGACACAAGAAGGCAAAAAAAAAAACCCTAAAAGCACCAAAATATGGATACCTGTAAAGCATGCAGAAAGTGATTTTTCAGTTCAGACATGTTTTTTTATGAACTGTTCATGAACTGTTTCACTGTAACTATGTGATTGATCTGAACAGTTCACAGAACAACTACACTAAACACAGGTTGGTAATTTCTCTGTAGATGCAAATTTGAGGATATATTAACTGTTACAGCATCGTTAAATCTGAAGGACAGCATTTTTGTTAAAATCAGTTTGGTAAGTTATATGCATACATTTTGGTTGTGTGATAAGCTTTTGGTTGTGTGGGGGGGCTGCAGAGGTGGCTTCTGTGAGAAGATTCCAGAAGCTTCCTCTTTGTCTGACAGAGCCAATGCCAGCTTGCTCCAGGGCAGACCCACCAGCAGCCAAGCCCATGGGTCACAGTGCCTGTGCCTCTGGATCATGTATTTAAGAAGGGGGAAAAACCCCTGCTGCAAAGCAACATCTGGAGAGAGGCAGAGGAGCAGCTCTGCAGGCACCAAGGTCAGTGCAGAAGGAGGGGCAGGAGGTGCTCCAGGCACCAGAGCTGTGGTGCCTACCATGGTGAAGCAGCTGTGCCCCTGAAGCCCACAGAGGTCCACACAGGAGCAGAGATCCACCCACAGCCCATGGAGCAGCCCCATGCCAGAGCAGATGGATGCCCAATAGAGGCTGTGACCCTGTGTGAAGCCCATGCTGGAACAGGATTTTGGCAGGACCTGTGGCCATCTGCAGAGAGAGAGAGGAACCTATGCTGGAACAGTTTCTGAAGAACTGCAGCCCATGGGAAGGACTCAGGTTGGAGAAGTCCATGGAAGACTCACTGTCATGGGAGTGACCTCACACTGAAGCAGAAGAAGAGTGGCAGGAGTCCTTCCCCTGAGCAGGAATGTGTGATGAACTGACTGCAACCCCCCACTCCACTTTTCCCTGCACAATTCAGGGGAGGAGGCAGAGAAATCAGAAGTGAAGTTGAATATGGAAAGAAAGGAGGAGTGGTGGAAAGGTCAGTTTAAGAACTGGGTTTATTTATCACTATCCTACTCTGACTTTGATTGGTAATAACTTCAATTAATTCCCCCCAAGTGGAGTCTGTTTTGCTTGTGATGGTAAAGGGTAAATGAGCTCTGCCTGTCCTTATCTCAACACATGAACCTTGTATTCCATTTTCACTCCTTGTCCAGCTGAGTAGGTGAGTGATAGAGTGGTTTTGTTGGGTACCTGACGTCAGCCAGGGTCAATCCATCAAAGTGATTTTTTTTTTTTCTAAATAGATCTGAGGTGAAGGCTGGAAGACAGACTGATGCCCAAAGGCTACTATCACTACTGTGCTTCACAATCACAGACTCATAGAATCATTTAAGTTGGGAAAGACCTTTAAGACCATCACGTCCAACTGTGAATAAAAGAGAGCTCTCATTGATACTGCATAAACATCAACATTTAACCTAGGGAAGAGGCTTAATGATGTAACAAAGGAATAAATTCAGTTGTTAAGCACAGGGTATTTTGATCTAAATATTCTCATTAAGAATGAATTAAATAAAAAAACCTTTTGAAGGACAATGACTGACCACATTTCCTCTGAGGCCAGAATGCTGAAATGGCAATAGATAGCAGAGAAGATTATGACTCACAAAGCTCTGCCATGGGGTTCTGTGCCCTTTCTGTCACAGCGACAACCACCACTATGACTACCCTAGGATATAAGCCCTGGGTCTTTCTTTTGACTCCTGTTTATGCTTCTCTATTCATGCTTCATTCTGGTTCCTAAAGTTTTCTGTTTTCATAGGAAAGTTCCATTTCACAGTTAGATCATGCTTTCCATTAGCATAATGAGTGATGTGGCTTGCATCAGGTTTTGAGCTTTTGACTTTCCTATCCTGAGTTGGTGGAAAGGCACCCTTTGTTGTTTCCCCATAATGATGGAACGTCAGATGGGGATGGAAAGTAAACAGCTCACAAGAAAAATGCATTTCATGGGTATTACACATAAAGGATGCCACCAGAAAGGTTGTATCCTCACCTAGCCCGTACGTAATGCATGGCTTTTGGTCAAGAGAGGAGATCACAGGGAATGGGAGGCTTGAGAAACACAAAGCCTCATCTGACACGCCTGCTGTAGCTGACCAAGGGAACAGGCATCCTGGCTGCCATGAGTCAGCAGCAGAGTCAGGCCAAACAGCATCTTCAGTACTTTTGTGGTTCATTTTCTCCTGGGTTGTCTTCTATCTTGTCTCTGGAGCTCTCTGCTTGCCTCTCCTACATATGAGAAGGAGGTTGCACAGAAGTCCTCAGCTTTGCTCTCCTGTGTCCATACCTGATACTTTCTCACTGTGTATTTGCTCTGGTCCACTCATCCACCCTCCCTGGACATGGATTGCTGACACTGCCCTGATCCATTTCAGCAGATTTCTTTTTCTCAAAGTAAGATGAAATGACTGGGAAAAACCAAAAACCAAAACCAAAACAAACAAACAAACACTTCCTCCCCCCCAAAAAAATCTGCTTTAAGTGAAAACATTTTAATTAGCTGCAGGTTATTGAATCATTCTAACTTTCAGTGAAATTAGGTTTCTAAAAAAAGTATTATTTTAAATTTGTGGTGGTAAAATTGTTGAAAAAATATTTCAGCGAAGTCCCTTCTCCCTTTTAGACAAAACCAGTTGCTTAACTGAAATGTGTTATGTTAAGCCCCCTTCCACAGTGAATTTGAAGGGAATTTATTATAAAGAACCGCCATATTTAAAAAGATGTAAACTCAATTGAAAGTCTGAATCAGTTAATACTACAAAAATTTTCACCCAACAATAACTTCTCACTTCTGAGTTTGTCACAAGCACCAATTAGATGTAGGCACAAACAATAGCTTTGAAACTAAGGATTTACAATCATCACAAAATTGTATCTGTCTCCTTCAGGTTTGGGGACATTTAATAATTCCCACTGAAAACTGTTGGTCTACACCAACAAAAGAACCTTCCCATGCTGTCCAGTACTCCTTTATAGAAGAAAGGCTTGTATTCCTGTACAATAATAAAACATTAATCTGAATGTAGGGTTGACTGGAATTTTTCTGAACTGCATATTTTTATTGGAGAAAATATACAGTGAAATTGAATAATTTTCCACAGGAATATATTGACTTTTGTAAGAATATAATGGAAAGAATCAATGCTTTGAAGAAAATCAGTGTGCTTCTTTTGGACTTAATAGGTTACAAATGAGATTGAAGCTATTCCAAAGAAAGATCTTTACTTTATGGGATTAAATACTTGAAAAAGAGCTGCTTGAAATTTTAAAATAATAATCTATTGAATTCTTACTTCATGGGAAACAAAAAAAAGTATTAAGTTATCCTTCCAATTCAAAGGATTCAGGTCAAAGGGAATAGTCAAAGCAGAAATCTACCACAGAGGATAAATTCTCTACATTGACCAATTCTATTGCAGTATCATTAGCTGAACAACATGTACAGTCTGACCATAAAGTCATACATATTTTCATATTTGAATAAGCTTCCATGTAATTTTACTCCAGAATTTAAGAAAATATTAAAATAGTCACTAGCTAATGCAGGTGGGAAAGAAAACTTGTTAAGTAAACGTAGATTTGCATTGGGATACCTCTGTAAACCTGCACAAAATACATCCTTCTGTGAGGAGTTTGCAGTTCATCTCTGTGCATCATTAAAATGAAGACTGACAATAATTTAAATATATTACCTTTTTGCTGAAGGTAATCTGAGCAGAAGCACCAAGCTGTGTTTATATTGTGTTTATCTGCCAGTACTAAATGGAATGACGAGCCAGGGATGAGCAATAGCTGGTGCTGCAGACTGCAGGGACAGGTACGTGGGCTTTGGTCTGACAAACCATCAGCTGCTCTTGATCCAGGGCAAGATATCACTAAACTGCTGTCTCCCAGGCACCCATCACACCTTCCTCTCTAAATCCTCATCTCTGCTCGTTTACCAGCTCGGCCGAGAGCTCTGGCTTACCAAGGGAAGCAAGTATTTCTTGCAGCATCATGTTTTAATTTGGGCCACTGTGCAGAGGCAGGTCACTGACTATGAGCCAAAAAGGCAAGTCAGCAGGAGCTGCCCCCCAGCAAGGTTCTTTACAATTCTTTCCCTCAGGGCCTGCAGCTGGGTGCATGCAACTCTTCATGCAATTTTTGGTGGGAGTGCTCAAATACTTCTGGAATGAATCCAAAAACAGGCTTGCCAGTAATTTTAGGGTAGTCTGTCTTGCAGTTTCAAATTAAATCTTTCAACAGAATGATCATCACAGCTTTCACTCTAAGGGACAATTTTAAATTTTACAGTTTGCAGAAAAATTAACATGAGTAAAGGTTTGAAAGAAATAAAAAGAAATAAGTGTCACTGAACATTTCAGACAGTGAAAAACTTCATTGAGGCAAATATATTTACAATAACAGAATCATTCTTCCCCATCCTACTCCAAGTATACTACTTGTTTGCATTACATAAAATCTGCAATGTCCCCAGAATATCCAGATTATAAAGTGCTGAATCTACATCTCCCACTAGTAATCCATTTTCTTTTGTGACCATCAAATTGACCCAGCAAGAAAATCCCCCTTTTTTCATTGATATTGAGAACTTACAATACTGGATCCTTTTCTAAAATACAATAAACATATGCAATGGTGTAAAACATGCCTCACTCTACAGCCCAATGTTTGCAAGAAGTCACACACAAAGATTGACTGCAGATGAAACAAACTCAGCATTTCACTGTAACAGCTTTTTGAACAAGCATGAAAATATTTTTGAGGTCTTTGTTCGCCCCTAAGATTAAATCACATCCATCTTAGGAATGACAGCAGAGAAGTTACCTGCCTCTCCAGCCCCTGAGGCAGCCCCCTTGGCTGCTCAGCCTCAAGGGGAAGGCCTGGAAGGGATCCCTGAGCATCAGGCAAACAACAGGCATGGAGAGGCAAGAAAGTTTGTAAAAACACACCTGAGACAGGTGGTTGTATGACATCCAACACAGCGCCAACACTGTTGTTTAGACATTGTCTTGCTCTTAGAAAAAGATGTTGTGACTCCGCTCTGGGAATTTTTTGCTTTCAGTTTTTGATTTTATTGAAACTCTCACAGAAGAAAGCGCAGACCAAAGAACAAGAGAAATGTTTCTTTTCCTTGCAGTCCTTCACTTTTGCTATCCTCTGGCAAATCTGGAAAAATTAAAAATGTTTTAAAAGTATTGTGAAAATTTGAAATTGTTATTTGAAAATTAAGTGGAAGTTGTGACTTCTAACAGGGAAATGGAGTTAGTATCTTTTTCTAAAGAGTCTTTTGAATAAGTAACCACTTTATTATTGAAATTTAGCAAATTCTCACTGCTTTTCTCAGTCTAATTTTGATTCCTTTAGTTCCCAGTTACGTTATTTTGTGGGATGCATGAATACCAAGTCTAGTCACTGGATTCTACTGTTCAGTTATATCACTTCAGTGTCTGATAAAACCAGTTCCACAGTCTAAAAGCTTAGTGGATCTAATGGCATCACAGCTTTTATTTTATGTAGTTGCCCAAAAGCTGCCTAGGATGAAACCCCATCTACACTGATGAATGGAGTGTTTACGATCCAGGTGTTCAGATTTGTTGGTGTCTCTTCCAATTACATTCTTCCGTGTTGCAGAATTCAGATGTGTCACAGCAGCTGCTTGGAAGCCCGTAAGTTTTGCATGTGTGATGTGAGGATAAAGATGAAGTTACATTACTGCTGGGCCAAGAGAGCAGGTTTCTTACATGGCAGTTTCTGAATCCCAGCTGCAATCATTCAGCTGATACTTAGCCCAGAGCAGTGTTCAACCACAGGGTTTTAGCATCCCCTATACAGGAATAATACTTCTTGCAGCAAGCCTGTGCAATGACTTGGCAGAAATGAAACTAAGGAGCAATGAGCACACATATTTACTTTAGCTTTACTATTGCTGCTAGACAGCAAACTATTTAACCACGATTCAAGAGGCAAAAATCCTATTAAAATAAATTTGTGTTTTGTCTACATGATTTGGACTGATACTTTATATTATTTCTAGAGCAGCCTGTCCAGTGATGTGCACAGAAAAAGAAAAGTCCCATAGTGATGGTAGTTTACAGCTTAGATTACACACTTGTAGCCCCGAAGGAAAACAAGCAGCAAAGAATCTGTCTCTGTCAGATGAGACAAGGTATGTAGTGCCAGAAAGCACACGATAGTACTTGCTCCTACAGGAGTTATAACTAGGTGACATTTACTAGCATTCAGCTAATGAATTATGGGGTCTTGAAACAGGAGTTCTCTAATGGGAGCACTATAATATTCCAGAAGAACAGATTGTTTTATGCTGGGGCATTCTATAGCGTGGATAATAGCAAGAAGATTTATTATTCAAAGCCCAGAGGGAGAATACTTTGTAGATCAGAGGAGAAAATATTACATCATATTCCTAGTACTTATGAGATACCATGACACAAAATAAAATATCTACTTGATAGCTTTCAGGTGGTAGAGGTTTAGTCATTAATGGCAGCTGCCTCACAGCAACAAGGTTTTATGAACTAGTTTATCTCTTTAAAGATATATCTGAAAATCACCACACTGACATTAAACAAGGGAAGAAATCAAAGCAGAAGACACTGTGACATTTTAGAAACAGATTCCAAAACAGATGCTAAGTCTGAAAGTCACAAGATTGTAAACATACTCAACAAACAAAGTCTGAGAAAAACAGTACTAGGGTTTGCTTCTGCTTCCAGATATAAATGCCAGTTATTGCTTCAGACCATGTTTTGTAAGTTGTCCATACAACAGCACAACTTCTTTTAAAAAGACAAAACCCTCAAAACTTTAGGAACATGTGATCCTGTTAAACCAGTGCTTAGTTCACCTTGTGATTCAAAACCTTGCCAAACCAATGTCATCATAAAATACTTTGGAAGGGCATAAGTAAGTAATTTACCATTGCATCTAATTTCTTTTTCCTAAGAGGACCTAATCTAGCCTCATTTAATTATGAAGGAAATGAGATCATGGTACCATAAGGGGCAGGGCATATTCCATGTTGGTTATTGCTCATGTGAGAAACAAAGACTCCTCAAGATGCATCTGCAGAGTGGGTCTTGATTTCATCACAGGGGGTTGTCTTAAAAGTTGTGGTTGTCTTAAAAGGACCTGAATTTCCTTTTGTGTCTATTACTATAAACTATAGCTGTTTCACATTTACTCAACAATATGAGCAAAACTGATGGGAGAGGACAAGAAGCCCTTAAAAATGCATTGCTGACCTTTTATCTTCTTCAAAATGTGCAGCCTTATAACATCAGCATCTATTTGCAGTAGCTGACTTCATCTTCTCTTTGTGGAGTAGGGTAGATTTTTGTCATGTATTTTTTGGGGGTTTTGGAACAAAGTGACAATGACTTCTTAGCCTATCATATAGCAAGTGGTCTTCCTCAGCCTTTTGCAGTTGTTAGCATTTACGAGGTCTAAGGTCCATAATTCTGACAAGATTCACTCTCCTACTGTCAGACAAAAAATTGAAGTTCTGCCTAATTAATCCTTCTACAGACCTCTTTCTTCAGTATCACAAAATATCTTTAACTGGGACATTCCCAAGCCTCTAGCACGTGTGTTTATGAAGCAGGAGAGATAGCTACAGCCCCAGTAACTTCTATGCACAGCTGTGATGGGAGGGAGTTATGGGCTGAGAGCCCAATCAGTGAAGCAAGTTTTTATTTTCGTCTGTGCAGCTGACCTGGATGTTCAGTTCTGGGTATGTTGCAAGGGTGTGAAAGGGGTAGAATTTCTGAATCCTGATCTGGTTTATTATGGATGGTGAAAGTTCTTTCTTAATTTGCAGCTTTGTTTTTGAAATTCCCTATTTTTGCAGAACTGAATCAAGACAATGACATGCATATTAAGATCTTACCCCAGATGACTGAGCACTTGGGGAATTCCCTTCCCCATTCTGACCAAGATGCTAGCATTGCTCACTGGAGTTCCCCAGCATCATTCCCTAGAACTTTATCTCTATATATAGGGGCTGGGAAGAGAGAAGGGTTTGTCTTTGGGAAAAGGGAGTGTGCACGATGCCAGATCTAACCTGTCATTGCAGGCACAAGCAATTAATATGAAGGAATAACCTATATTCTCTGTGCAGAAAGTCTCAGTTGAATCAGCCTGCTTAGGAAAAAAAAAATAGAATCAAAGACATTACTGTAAAAGGCAAATTGTACAAATAACTTTAAATAAACTGTTACTGTGCATCATTTTGCCTATATACTTCTAAATATGAGCATTCATTGTAATATTGGTCTCTTGGTTAAATCCTACTGGAATTCTTCCTTTTAAGATCATATTGACAGCCATATTGTCACACCAAAAATGCCTCTGATTTCTCTTCTTGTGATACATCTGCCAGTTTTGTCATGAAGAGTGTATTAGCCATTCTTTGAAACAGCCACAGTGGTTACTTGTTTTTGCATCTGGTCACCAAAACTTAAGACTTTCTGGTATACAGGGAAGTTTGTTCCATGTAAGAGTAAGGCTTAGAAGGCAAGAAAATAATTTTATTTTCATATAATATATAGAAATTTCACATAATACAATATACAGCCACAATGTATAATATAGAAACATAACATTTAAAGGTATTCTACGTAAATATATATTTTTCTATGTATTATAGACAGAAATATAAGCAAGTATGGACATTTCTTCTTGTTAAATGTGCAAATACTGGGGACAAAGAAACAGAAATCTTTCAAGCTCACTAAGTACAAATGTATCTTTCAAACCAGAGCTCAAATCCTAGTGTATGTTCTAGTGTGTCCTTTACCATCCTAGTAATTCACACTAAAGTGTACAAATAAACCTCCCCAGTTCTGATGTGATCAGTATTGCTGATAACAGCTCTGAAGCATAAGTACAATTGGGAGAGTCAATAAAGCCCCACTAACTTACTTTCATTGTTCTTGTTACTGGGTGTATCCCTTGTATGACTAAAATCATATTTGATTAGGGATTAATTCTCAGAGACTGTTAGCACCTTTTTGTGAACAATACCTCTGCAAAAAAACCCTCACAACTTCTGCAAGAAGTGCATTGATTTGCAGTGGTGCAAAATGAGGTCCAGTATAGCTACACTTGTGCAAGCTGCCCTGGGCCATCTGTAGCTCCACGTCTTCGTGTGCAGGTTCAGACCACTGCTGACCTCAAATGACTTCAAATGTTCCTGTGTGCAAAAAAAGTTAGTGTGCCACAACAAGTCCTCTTGGCTGCAGGACAAGCTGTCCTGTGCCTCTGGAATACATGATATATTGGTTTGTATATATAGGTGTCAGAGCCCTCTCTTGAAAGGAGATAGCTCCTATACACGGCCTCATAGAGCTGGTAGAGCTGTTCCTTCCTCTTCTTGTTCAGCTGTTGCTCCTGAGCAAGCAGTTTTGTGCATTAATTGACTTTTCATTTTAGAGAAGTATATACATGCCTTATAATCAGCCATTTTTAAATCAGAATTGTACTAATTATGGCAAAATGATCAGAAATAATAAATTCAATTTCATTTCCCACTCACACCATCTCTTATGGTCCTATTAAGCAGAAGCCAACAAGGAAGCAACTCCAACTAAGTGGCTCACTAGAAACAGGAAAGTTCTATGTAGCCTACTGAAAATCATCATCAAGCTTTTAAAGTAAAAAATGTGACACTGGTTTGAAATTGAATTCTTGTCACTGTCTTGAGATTAAAACTTGGACAACTTTAGGAACAATTCAGTGCTAAAGTCCTGTCTTGCCTAGCTGCCATCCATAATGGAAGATGCAACTCCACATCATGGACAGTTTTCCCTTCCGACTGGAGACTGACAGGATGATGCCCCTGTGAAACCACAGGAGAGGCCCACATGGCTGAAAACAACTCTTCCCCATGAAAGCAACTCCTGAGTTGAAGAAACAATATCATATGTCAGAAAATCATATCCTGCACATGTGTATGGCACTGAATCATTAGGAGTTTCTTTTGCTTAGAAGACCACCACAGTGATGTTTAGTTCCTCTAGCAATCACACTCTTCCTCCTAGGTCTACAATCAACCAAGGAAGTCCAATTTGGCAGGATTCAAACTGCACTAACTTTTTTAGGTTGTGGAGTTTCCTTCTCTGGAAATATTCAAAACCTGCTTGGATGCAATCTGGTGTAACCTACTCTGGGTGAATCTGCTTTGGCAGGGGGCTGGACTAGAAGGCCTCCAGAGGACCCTTCCAACCCCAACCATTGTGTGACTCTTAAGCTATTTATATCCCAGCACCTGAGTCAGAGGACCAAGAATTCCCACAAAACAACTGGAGCAATCACCCACTGCAGCTCTGACGGTTGTAAGTAGGTAGGTGGGCAACTATGCTGACATTGGAACATCTGACCCCACAGGGTAGATTTACCTACCAAAATACCCTTATGCTAAAGACAGAATAGGATGAAACAACATAAAAGGCCCAAACTCATTAGCTTATCAAGCAGCTTCTTTTATAATTAATGTTCCAGATGTTGTAAAATCAAAAAGCTTTAGAAAATATATGATTACTATGCTACTTCATGTCTCTAGGCTATTTAACAGGCTTTTTTTTAAATGACAAAGCATCTTGTTAAAGAGGAGAGGCTTTGCTTGAAGAGATATAACCATAAAGGCACTAAAGTAAGTATCAGACCTCTTGATGAGTCTAGGTTGAAAACACAAGCTCAAGAGCTGCAAAAACCTTCTTTTGAGGTCTCTGTTGTTTGGAAACATCCTGCTGTCAAAGCTGTGCAGTGCAAATTGCATATGTGGCTTTGTGGGCAGATCTCAGCTGTTTATTTTTACACTCTGCTAAATACGAACGCTCACATTAGTAAATCTACTTGCAAATGCATTTCGGAAGCACTTCAAATTTGTTTTCCTGCTCTATATCTCCATGTTGAAACAATTTCCAGACATTAATACCCATCAGTGAAAAGTGACAGTGATAGTTAGAATTTTAAATTAGAAAGTGCTTAAATAATTCACATTTTGTAGAAAATGACAGCAAACAAATTGCACTACCCACAACCTTAGGAATAAACGTGGTTTATTTCACATACAGCCACCGGCTTACAGGAGATCAGTTGCACACCTCACAACTGCCTTGGCATTTGATGTAGACTTTACTTCCGATGAAGGGAAAGACACAAATCACACTGCCTCAAGAATTAATATACACTTCACTGTCCTGTTGGCTTCAGTGACAGTGCATGTACAGAACAATAGCGGACCAGACACAGATATTCATTTTCCATTTATGAGTAACCAGAATAAAGTCTCAGTCATTTTGGATTTAAGCCAGTAGAAAATAACCCCTCCAGTGGTTCACCCAGTGAATCCTCAAAGACCTCTTGGTTTGTAGGTCAGTGGTACTAGCCAAATGGTATGATTCAAACTTGCCTGTTTACCTTAAACAGCAGTTCATGAGAATGATGATGATTGTCAGGTGAGGTACCATGGGATAGCTCTGGGACCATGAGCAAGTATATGCACCAAAGCATTAGGGAAGAACCAGGTTGTTCCCTGAATGACTGAATGACCAGACAAGTCTCACCTGAGGTATGAGAAAGGAAGTCCAAGCCACAGAAATTCATTCTCCTCACTCAAAAGAAGCAATTAAAATAAAAAGCCCTGCTTCTGTCATAGAAGCTCACTCAGTTCCAGCACAGAGCCAGCCAGCCACAAAAGCACTGCAACAGCCCATGTTTTACTAATTAATACCTCGGCCAGCCAGTGAGCACACTCCACTGTTTTGAGAGTAAGCAGCACAGTAACCTCACCTGTCCCACAGCAGGCATTGCCAGTAAGAGGCAGTTGTGAAAACCAGTGACTGTCTGCATGGATTCTGCCCAGCAATTTATATAATTGTCTGATGAGCAGATGAAACGATTCCTCTTGGCTTCTCTGAGTCACAGTGTCAATCCCTACCGTCTTCTGCAGCTCACTCGGCTAAATTATTACAAACAGATCCTATAATCAAACCTATGAGAGGATAAAGGGCCTGTCCTCAGGATCAAGGAAGATCAAGGCTGTCACATAAGGGTGGGGCAAACCTGAGAGTGCTTATTATAGGAAGTGCTGGCAACGATGCCTCAATATTAAGGTCATCTTACGTTTTGTTTTACATAGCTAAGATGGAAATGATTACTTATGCCTTTCCTTCGTGCTCTCTTAGAGTAAGAAAAAGTACGACTCTTCTAAGATGTTAAATGTCAGACTTGAAACAGTCACATTTTTACTTATTCCCCACACCTGGGATAGGTGCTGAGAGATTGAGAGGATCTATTTGGATAGATCTTATACATGTATAATCTCTCTCCAACAGCAATCTACAGAAATGGCAGGGAAATAAGGTCTTCAGAAACTGGGCACAGACCAAGAAGGTTTTCCTGGAAGTTTAAAGAAAAAAATAATTTTTCTTGTCAATTAACTAATCTACTCACTCTGTATCTTCTGTGGCCACAACATACCTAGCTGTACATTTAATATTTTCCCTCTGAAAAAAGGGCATGGTCCAAGTTCAACTGTTTTTTCCCCTCTTGACTCTTAAGACACACTGCAGCTCCTTAAAACAAGGCATGCATATGAGGAGTAAGAACCCTTACGGGGGTAACACCCTGTACAATTCAAACCTAGTTACAGCCTCTTAAAAGACTGGCTTCCATAGGCCAAAGGGTAGAACCTGCAAAGGAAGGCTCAGCAACGAGCACCTGTGGGTGCATAGCCAAGTTACTAGGAATAAAGTTCTGGACCATAAATCTAATACACTCCCAGAAAGGTGTTAGAGCATTGCCAGTAACACCAAAGGCGTACTGTGACGGCTGGCAAGAAAGGTTCTGTTGAGGTGACAGCTTTAGCAAGACCCAGTGCCTGTAGAGGCCCACAAAAGGGTGACTTTGTTTACGGGATGGGTTGTGGTGGTGGTGAATCTACGCTGGAACCAAGGCTGCTGATCGGCCCCAGGCGAGCGGAGCGGGGCTGTCTGGACCCAAGGCAGCAGCCATGCTCGCCAGGCCCTCCGCCCACGCCACCGCCTGCAGAAGGCGGCTCGGGAGAGCTGCCGGAGCAGTGACCCTACGGCCAGAGGAGGACGGGTGCCCCCAGGGCTGCAGCGCCCTCCCAGCCCCACACGCCAGCCCCACACATCGGCCCCACACGCCAGTGCCGGCCCGGCCGCGCCCCCCTCCGCGCACGCGCCCAAGCGACTGGGGGGGGCGCCGCGCAAGCGACATCCGGGCACCCCGCCCCCTCC
>VWYP01032742.1:165290-197007 GCA_013400435.1 Pycnonotus jocosus | reverse complement strand
TGCCGCCGGGCCCGCGGGTGGCGGCGGACAGAGCTGTGCCGCGGCCTCTTCCTTTGACCCCGCCGTTCTGCCAGCGCTGTCGGGGTGTCGCGATAGCACGTGGGAAGGGTGTAGGGCCGTGGTCTGCCTGGTGCTGTGGAGACCGCAGTCGGAGAGTCGCCTTTCTGCGTGAAATGGGGGGGTAGAGAGCAAATAAGCCAGGGGTATTGCTGAAATCCTTCTCTAATCCCCCGTGTTTGTGTTATTTCGAGCAGATATGTTCAGATCGTAAAAGAGGTGGTGTTTTCTCTCTTCTCTCGGTCTCTTTTTTTAATGGCAGTTTTTTGACGTGCAGTGGAGCCTTTGTTTCCCTCCTTGATGAAGGTATCGAGGGTTGCGTGGTTGTACTCCTGTAACCCCCTGGGTCGGCAATCAGAAGCATACAGGGAGATGACAGCAGCTTGTTGAACGGCTCGCTTGTTGGAACAGTTGGGTTGGCCTCGCTTCCAAAAGTTCTAGTGTCGCTGTTGTTCGCAGCAGGTCTTCAGAATTCTTAAGGGAAATAACCCATGGGCTGGAGGGGTGGCTTTCTTTTGTTCTGTAAAGCTCTGTTCGGATTTGGCTGAGGAGCTTTTCATAATCCTTGTTTCCCTTTCGCTGATTATGTTGTTAGTATGCCAGATAAGTGTTGTTAGCATACTAGTCCAAACTCAGTGCCCCTGAAGTAACAGCTCCACCTTGTTTGTGCTAGCCCTTAAGGGAAGATATCTCCTCTGCTTTCTCTAGAATTGGTGTGGAGTGCTTGATGGTTGAGTCCTTCACCTGGACACCTGCTGCCTTCTGCTTCACATTGAGTGATACACGTGAACTTGTGCTGATTTGGGAGATTAAGGTTCATGCATCCCGTTTGAGGAGGATGTCAGTTATTTATGGCCTTCTCCTCTGCACCCCTTTCCCAGAAGTATAAAAAATATTAGAAGAACTTTTTTGGTAAGCAAGTTGAGTACCTGGAATACTGAAAAATGTACTGGTGGGTTTAGTCTGCCTTCCACTCTGTATGCATGTAAATATCTATGTGGAATTTCTCCATATTGGTCAAGTTTCATTGAGAGGAGAAATGGATTAGAGAGAGTGAATTTGGATTGTACTGCAAGCTGAGACTTTTTGTGGGGTCTCTTCTCTCAATTGCTTCCAAAGTTACAAGGTGTTAGAGAACAGGAGAATCCCAGCAGAACAGGTAAAGGCTGTGCAAAAGCAGTGTTTTTACTCTGATGCCTGAACATTCTTTTGTGCTAAATTCTGCATTTAGTCAATTAACGTCTTAAATTCGGGTTATATTTCCCTTGCCTCCTACTTAGATATTAGAAGTCTAATGGGCAAAATAAGTGCTGTGTTTAACAAGCAATATCTGGTTGGAAAGTTTCTGGACAAGATTTCTACATGCTTTTGGACAGCCAGGTTTTTAGGTTGTAAAGTGTCTACAACAGAGGGTGTAGTCTACAACGTTGTGAATAAGAGAGCATATGGTTGTTAGTCTTCAAATGATTTCCTGTGGCTGCTGCAGATTTCAGCTAAGTAAGAATACTCTGTTTTGCCTTCAGTCCAATTGAACTAAAAGGAACAAAATTTTCCTCATATCGATAGACCTATTTCTTTGGTGGGCTCTCTCTAAAAGGGGGCAAACGCTGTCTGCCTCTGGCAATGAGATCCAGTGGAATAAAGACGGGAGCAGGGAATCATATATAGTTATCATTGTACTGGTGACAGCTTCCTTTCAGTTTCCTTATCTGCATAAAAAGAATAAAGATGATGTATCTGTTGGTGTGATGGTTAGATTGTATAAGGGGTGGTAAGTATTCCTGAACAGACCACAAAGAAATTAATATTTACATTATTGATGGTTACAGAGAAATCTGTGTAAGCTGTCCTAAGTGTCAGGACATGTGTCTAGTCTCAATATTGAATGAAGGAAAAAGACTGAAAAGTCTGGTAATATAAACTGGTCTGAAACAGGCCAGGAGAGTTAAGATGGCAGGGGAGCTCTAGATTCTGACTTCTTAATTCTAGATTTCTTACTTCTAGATACTTATAGGGGAGTTTACTTTGCAAGCTGCTGTTTTTAATAGTTTCTGGTGCAACACTTGGTGTCTTTTTATAATTTTTCGCAATCTAGTGGTGCTGTTTGAAGCTTCAGGATCCTGCAAACTCCTACAGTCAGTAGAACATCCAGTTGAGTAGACTGTGCTATTTCTTACCAAATGTCCAACATTGATCTAAGCTCTTAATGTGAAACCATGATGAAAAAATTATAGGTCTAAACTTAAGTCTTGAGAATGAGAGGCATGGTGAGTAAGTTTCTGAATAGTGTAGTTACAGCTGTTGATGTAGATTTTTAGGTGGTGGTTGGGGCTGATTGTGATACCTGGTTCAGACTTAGCTACAGAGGTGCTGGAAGGTGGGTGGTGTTTTGATGAAGTTCAGGCTTTTATTTGTCTATTTAGAAACATCTCTAGTACAAACTGTAGTTTTCCAAAAGTCCTGTTTGACAGAGAAATTTGTTGATGTGATAGATTCATTGCAAATAGGATCTTTATAGTAAGAGTGTGCTTTATTGGCAAGGCTTTAATACTCTTACAAAACCTTGTTTTGTCTGAGTCACTGTTGTCACCAGATAAGGCATGTATTTGGATAGGATCGTTCAGCTGGAGTCCTCGGGCAAAAAGAAATAACATCAAGCCTGTTGACATTTGGAAAAGGCAGTCTAAATGATATTAGAGATAACGAATCAATGAATGATGGTATGTCCTAAAGCCCTGTACAAACTTGTAGTGAAGTTGTGTTTTCAGGTTCTTAATTCGTGTTAGAAACTTATTGAAAGAGCTGGTATAACATGCTCACGATGAGATATATTCCCAGCTTTCTGTCATCAGCTGTTTGAGGTAGGTGAGGTTTTGTTTAGACAATAGCTTTATTTTAAACTGTCTGGGTTTTTTTACTGTTTTGTTGGTTTTAAAACCAAGCAGCTTGGAAGGGGGAAAAGCCTGACAGTCCCTTTCATTTTATAAGAAAGGGAAATACCTGAAAATAGAATAGATCAAAGTTGTTATAATATCTTTTTTTGTTTGTTTTACTTTAAAATTTTCAAAATATTTTGAGACAAACTTCCATCATTTCACCTTAAGTGTAATCTGATAAGGTTTCCTTGTCTGTTAAATCTTTTTGTGGGCTGTCTGTTTTGCTCCATACTAGTCAGGCCATTGTCTACTAACAAGGGTATCTTTTTAACAGAAAAAATAACTTGATATGGACAGAATACATCACATTGCATTTCAGTGTAGGATGTTGGAGAGAAGTTGCTTTCATAGTCTATTTACTTTAAAGTTGTTTTCTCATTTTGCTATGGGACCTGGATAAACTTGTGTAGTAAGACCTGAAGCAGTATATTAATGGGATGTTTGGCCTGATTTCTGGAAGTATGCAGAGGTCAGGAATTCTTCAGCAGCAGCATGTATGAATTAAAATATTACATAAGAAGGATTTATTTTTGGTTTCTTTTGGGTGGTTAAAACTACCTACTGTAATACAGAGTGCATTATTTTTTCCAGTAGTTCTGTTTCTGGTTACTGAGAAATGGCTTATTTTCTTTCCTGCTTTTCTGGAGGATTTGTGAGTTGTTATTGGGATAAGAATATCATTGTTCCTTTGGGCATCTCACCTCAGTTTCACCTCTCTTAAGTTTTAGTGGTAATCCTTGGGCATGAAGGAATGGAAGAAGCATCTTGTTACAGTAAAAAGCTTTTCAATAGTAAGCAACTGCTTAATAAGTTCCCGTGTATGAAGACTGAAGATGGACAGATTTTAACTAGACTGAAATACAGTTCATAAAAGAATCAAATTTTATTTATTTCTTTTAATTCTCCAGCAGTTGCAATCTTTCATACAAGTTTGGTTTGTTTGTTTGTTTTTGCCTGAAGTGGTCAGAGCAGTGAATTAAGTGCAGTAGGTCAGAATAATAACTTTTAATAATCTCTTACATTCTTAAATATGATTAGGTTACCATCCAGTGTGACTAACAGCCAGCAATAAGGTAAAATGACAGAACTTAGGCTGTACTTGGGAAGTCTATTAAAAACTTGTTTATATTCTCATAAAATCTACAAAAAAGTTAGTGTTTGTAGACCCAGACAGTGTCAGAGCATGACCTTTTCAGGGGATTGTACATACAGAAAGTAATGTCTACACCTGAAATGAAACCTTACTTCTGATCTCGTTTCTTGCAGAATCGGCAGCAATCGAGGAGTCACACTGTGTTCAAGTTCAGAAGTGCTTTACACATGAACTCTGCTGGCTCTCTAGCTGATTCTGCCCTGTCACCGTCTCAGCAGGTAGAGTGCTTTTGTGCCTGAGCCATGCAGCAAGTGTACCTGTTCCTCCTGTGGCTGTCCTGTGTCCGTGTGTGGCCAAAGGCACATCGAGGTCTTTGGGTTTTTTTCTCTGGGGAATCTGTCAAGGAAGCAAGAATGCATGGCAGATCTGTCACAAAAGTACTCTAAAGAGAAGCCTAGTCATTTTGCTTTTGATTTTTAACTCTTTAAACTGAGTTTAACAGGGATAAAAGAAAGTGTTCTGTCATTTCATCAGAGCTTCTATTCTAAAATGTAACAAAGCCAGACACACAGGGCATCAGTGGAGGGTCCACTTCAGTCAAAGCAGTGTTTTGCTTTGCTTCTTTTCCCTTGAATGCCTTTTTTTATTTTTCCTGTAGTGATTTGGGAGGAAATAATTTCCTGTATTCTCTGAGTGGTAGGAAGATGGTTTGCCACTAGGAAGAAAGGATATTTGGGGCAGAGTCAGACAGGGAAAAGTCTTCCCTATAAGGTTGGCATAAAAAAGATTGCAATTCCCTGTAATTCTAGTGCTCATTATTTCCGCTGTAGTTAGAGATTTCTCTTTTTTTGGCTGATTTGTTTGTGAAGTGGATAGATAGCTTTGGTTTATGCTTAAAAAAAGTAGCTAGTATATATTCCTTTGATAAAACTAGAATCTTTCCAGAAGTGTGTGTCCCCTGTTGGTTTTTTTCTTGCAGTAAAAAGCCATATTTTAGTGTAACCTTTTTTTGCGTCTTTTGTGGAATATATAATAATAGCTGTAGAGTATGATGGTAATGGTCGAAGTAGCGTCCTGCTTACATAGTAAGCTTTAGTAATTGGAGCTCTTTTCATGTTTTCAGTGATTAACAATAAATTAATGTAGACTCATTCAAATATGTTCAGAATGTGCAGTCACTGCCAGCCAGGGAAGATGCTCTTGTCTTTGTTGTGGATGAATTTATGTTTGAGAATGCAGTGAGCACTCATCCATCCAACTGTTTTGAATATAGTTTTCGCTTCCCTGGTCTGCCGTGTTGTAACAGAAATGAGAGTTGTCCTGATGAGCTTAGGGTTGGGAGGCGGTAATTAGTATTGTGTTAGGTTGAGAATTTAAGTTTGGCATCTGAAAGAGAAGCTCCTGACAGAAAGCTGGGTAAAAGATGGAAGATTGAGAAATACACCTGTCTCTTCTGATGCCTTGGACTGGCTACCTAGAACAGAGGCTAGATGGAGTTAGAGAATAAAGTGAGTATTTATTACAGGTCTTTAACAGATACACCTTGGGCAGTGCAGGAGCCTTGCAGAGGCTACACCCAAGATGGACAACAGTCACAAATGTTTTGGGCAGATGTAAGTTTGGTCTATTTACATATCAGGGGTTAATTGTCCAATTACAGCTTACAGAAATCACATTCCCCCAGTTTGCTCCCCCAAATTAACTTTCATTTATGCTTTTCTGGGCCTGAGGCTGTGATGATGACCTTAGTTCTCAGGCCCGGAAGGATTACTTTGACCAAACTGTGATGAGAGCTTACTAACACTCTATATGAAGTTCAGAGTTACACACTAATGCAGTACAGGATCTAAAAAATATAAAAGCTAAAACTTAAGGCATCACTTCTGCAGTGTCCAAAACAAAAGGGAATTTTTTAGTATGGTTTGCATGTATTTGCTTGTGGGTGGATTTGGATTCTCCTGGAAGTTTAAACCTGTAGTACAGCTTGTGTGTCTCTAGTCTTCTACTTCCTTGAAGGAGTAATTTAAGAACCTGTTGGTCTATTCAGTTGAATTTGATAGAAGAGTCTTTATAGGTTTGATGAATAAAAGGTGGCTGTGTAATAGAGGGCTCCAAATGCAATAATGGTTGCTGTGATTTCCTGTCTTATTGGCCCCAAAGAATTCATATAGGAGAGAGTGAGCAAGCAGACTTTGGGTTTGTTAATACTAAGGTATAGTTTTTGTGATATAGAAGAAAGTGAGAGCTCACACTTGCAACTGAAGCACTGTGTGTGTCTGAAATCCTTATTATGCTATTTTAATGTTTGTGTTACAACAGCAACTGGAAATCATGTGGCTGTAGCAGCTGGAATTTTAATCCTTTTAATTATGACAGATTTTCAAAGCATGTTCTGGCTGATTTAGTCAGCTGACTGCATAGTATGTACAATAACATCAAGTGATGGCACAAATTCTGAGAGCAGTGGTCACCTCACTGGAACGGGATGTATTTTTAGGTTTCTCTGCTAGTAACAGTCAAGTGTATGTACTGCAGCACCCTGAACTGAAGGAACTGGAGCTGGCTGCTGACACTACACTATCAGAAAAGGACAGCTGTTCGTTCTTGCTGTGGTCATTGTTCTGACAATGTCTTCTGACCATATTGTCAGACAAGGAACACAGTGGGATATAGACACTGTAAATATTATTGGTGCGTGTTTTGATGACAGGTATTTTTCTTTATGTCAGCAATGACATTCTTTGTTAGCGTTTTCATTTTGCTGTGTTAGAGGAAATAAAGGGACTTGTTTACCTCCAGCAAGAATTTTCTTTATCTCCTTTTTACCCAAAAGGTTTTTTTCTTTACAAAGCAATATTTGGGAATAGGGTGGTTCTTGTTCTCAGCATAGTACTAATGGTATATTGGTTGTGGTTCTTTAATGGAAAATTATTCATATATGAATGCTCCTAATCTGTGAATGAAAGAGGTGCTAAGTTCTGTGGTTTACAAAGTTAGCTTCCAAAATAGAGTGAGTCATGGCCATTTGCTGATTAATCAGTGTGCTAATTCTTGAGGTCTTATCTATTTATTTTACCAGTTTGATAGGGTAATTTATTTTTTTTCCTTTGGACTTAATTAGTAATTTAAGAATTGAATTATATCAGAAAGTAGTTGAAGCAGTCCAGGAACACATAACTGCCGAAATCGGCTGTTGAGTATGAAGATCAAGTATTAAAATTGAAAATGCAGAAAAGGACATTCATATATTTAAAGAGACTTCATAGTAACTTATAAATAAATGCAGCATTCTGACTAAATTGAAGTTTTGCAGCAGATGGTGAGGAGTTAAGACTTGTAAGCAGAATGCAGAATTTTAGTGAATGTTCTGCTGATGGTCTACTGATGTCTGAAGATAGTTTAAATTATAAGTTCAGAAAATGAGCCAAAAGATTTGAATTTTAAGATAAATTGCAACTAATATCAAGCTTCTTGGTGACCAGTAAAATTCTTATTTATAGAAACTGAGAATAAGTTACTTCAGTTATTTAGTTGATTTTGTGCATAACTGTTTCTTGATAAAACCAACGTGAAGCATCTGTAGTAGAACAAATTAGCATCTAGTTATTGATAAGACTTGGTATTTTAGTGTCACCTTTGGCTTTCACACACTTTCTGTTAGTGATATTTGCTGTTTCCACCAGATTTTGTTTCCTTCTTACTTTGAAAGATCATTTGCTTATATGAAATAACTGAGTTTTGATGATTATTAGTTTATGAGTGAAAGGAGTTCAGGAGCCTGAGAAAAGCCCAGTATCATTGTGCAACTCGGGTTTCACAATCTGACTTGTAAAGACCAAGATAGTGTGCTGGGGAGGAGGATGTTTTACTGTCTTAATAGAATGTTCTGTGTAAGCTCAGGCTATTTAAAGATAGTATTTAGTGATGGTTGACTAATTTAGGGTATGTGTCCAGAAACAGTGCAGGCAAACACGAGCTCAGTTCAACTGTGTTCTGAGCTGCTGCATGTGGGCCAACTTTGGCCTAGAAGCAATAGAATAGTGCTGGCTGAGCACTATTAGTGCTGAGCACTAATAGTGTGTGCTATTTTTCCAACATAATTCATATGTGTCCCCTTTCTGGGTTAAGTGAAGGTAGCTCGTCCGCCTTGCCCAAAATCAGTAAAATTTTGGCCTAGGTTGCTGTCAAGCGACAAACACATCTTGACATCATCTGATGATGGTGATGTGAAATTCCCACTGAAGTGCAAGTGTCCCAATCAGTATGGAATGGGCTACAGGCAGCCATGAGGGTCTGGAATGGTCTCCACCCGCTCTATGCGCCCAGGTTGATTGTACCCAGGGTGGAGCTGTGTGGTGGCAGCGCCCAGGGCAGCCCAGGCCTGCCCCTCGCTGCTGAGGAGGAACACGCCTGCTCCTGTGGGAGTCCTGTGGGTCTTGACAGCGCTACTCCCCGGGCTGCTGTCAGACTGTACCAGCTCTTCCACCCAGTGAGAAAGGGCATTGGCAGCTCATGCCATGAGTGCCCTCTTTCAGCTAGGGTACTGTCAAGTGGATGGTGAAGCTGCTGGGTAGGGTGAGAGCATCCGTAACCCCCACAGTGAGGCAGAGGCCGTCTCGAGTACCCTCATGGGCAGCTGAGCCCGGTTAGCATCACTGTCCCATCTTAAGAGAGCCATAGGTACTCCTGCCCTGAACACTCTCTCATGCTACTCTCCACATGGCTCACTTCTGGCCAGCCTGAAGTGAGCAGGCTGTTTTATGGGAGCAGGATTATGTTTAGATAGATGAAGCAGGGGCTGGGCTCTCTAAAGGCCCTGGCATTATAAACTAGCAATTGTCTTTTTCAGTGCTATTTCCATTTTGTCTTATGCACTTTAAAATCCACACAGTACCTGAGAGCTTCCTTTTGATCTCTGTTTACCTGTTAACTTGAGGAGTAGTAGTTTGGTTTCAGTAGTGATGGCACTTTCTGAGATTTTCATTGGTCTAGCAGCAGGCCACGGTGTTTGGCAAGAATTGCTCAGAGAGGGCTTTGCTGGAAGAACTAAAATTATCATCAGAGAAATCAAATAATTTTTTCATTCTTTACTGAACATATTTAGTATCTTTGTAGTAGATGCTATCTGACTTAATTTGCAAATCAAAAGCAGGTTGTGTGCCAGAGAGGTTTGCAAAAATGTTGAACAAGTCAGTCATGGAGTCCAGTGACTGATACACTTGACAGTTTATTCAAAACTTACTGTTACTCAGTATATAAATGCTAAGGTATGGTGGGGGAAATTCAGCTGTGTTTTGCCTGCTAAGTGTAGCACATATGCTTTTTTGTTAAAAGTGTTCAGGAGAGTGGGTGGCTAAAATATTTAAGTTATCCAAATTACGATGCATGGGGGTATGAGTACTGATTGCTACTTAAAGTTGGCATGAATTTCAAAGCATTACAAAAGAATACAAGTGAGTGAAGTGTCACATAGATTTCTATTTAAATGCTTTAAATTATTTAAAGCAGAGTGTTTTGTTTCCTTTTACCTTCTGTTTGAAGAGAAGCTGTTTTCTTGTTATAGTTTAGAGTAATTTTAATTTAAGAAGCTTTAATGCATTAAACCTGAAGCGTTTAGTCTAAAGACAATGCATGAGAGCACTTATTAGCAGAATAAGGAACCATTTTTATTAATCTTAAATTCTTCGAGCATTTTATTTCTCAAGAAAATTGCTAGAGAGGGAAGAGTTAGGAAAAGATGGAACTGAGCAATGTGTTTTGAAACAATATTTATGAGGGCTGGCTCTGTGCAAGTCACTCACTGATACCTCTGAACTTTAATCCCTACTGGTATCACTTCAAAGAGGGAGTTTGTAGGAGCATAGGGGTGACTTGGTGACTTATGTGGCCCTGCGCTCCAGCTAGAGAGCAGTTCCAGTCTTTCTCAAAGTATGATACAAAGACACAGAGTTTACTCTTCTTTTTTTTTTCCCTTTGTTTTTTTTAATTTATTTTTCCATGCCACAGCAAAGAATTAAATTTTTTTGTTGGCATCAATGTGTTGTTATAAATTGCACCATGGGTGCATATGTATTTTGATTTTTATTGCTGCTTGGCCTTGTTGTGCAGTTGTTGATAACCATACACTTTGAATTGCTGGTATTGTGACCAGAGCGACCATAGGGTGCAGTAAAAAATTACTTTTTCTGGGTTGGAGTGGACATATAGATAGGACCATGTTGGCAACTAACATTTTATGTAAATGTTTTCAGTGAAATAAAAGGACTTATTTAATATGTAGTGTAATTATGTAGTATTATTGCTAGCCTTGTACAACAACTACTGTAGAAAATAAAGGGAGGGGCTATAGTCCTTTTCTTTCATCTATAGATGAAGAAAAAGAATGAAGAGCTTCTGTAAAGGACTGCAGTCTGTCAGAAGCAGGGAGTGGGGAGAGAATGGGACATGGCATGGAATTGAGATGCTCACTGAAGGCTGCAGATTGCATTAAACAGAACTGCAAGAGTGTCAGCAGCTTAGGTGGTACCAGGCAGCCTGGGGAACAGGTTGCCTCTGTTTGATTTAGAGAATTGGGCATGAGGATGAATCTGGTTTCCTTTATTTTTGTCTCTGTACGCTGTGTAATTGTATCATTTATAATTTTAGATAGTTGGCTATACAGGTCGTGCTTTGTTTTTCATGGAATGATCTATTTGCAATGGGCAGGGGAAAAGGGCTATTCCGCAGTGAAGGATTATACAACATTTTTATTTAAGTTGCCTATATTAGACCTGGTAAATGAATGCATAGACTGACTGTGTTCTGGGCTCTGATACATATGTGTAGTTTTAATTTTCAGCTCAACTTTTAAGCATCATTTCTTTGAAATGTTACGTCCCTGTTTTCTTAAAATGTCTACTGAACAAGTATGCAAAACTGTAAATAGTAGCTAGTAAATATTAACAATATTAGGTTAATATTTTAAGCTGTTGTCTCCTTTCTCTTTACTCAGAATTGGATTTACAGTCATGGAGGAGCATCAGCAACACTTACACTGTGTGAACTGTGTCAGCCGTCGTTGTATGACCAGACCAGAGCCGGGCATTTCCTGTGATTTGATTGGCTGCCCCTTGGTTTGTGGAGCAGTTTTTCACTCCTGTAAAGCTGAGGAACATCGCATGTTATGTCCACTTGAAAGAGTGCCTTGTTTGAACAGTGGCTTTGGATGTCCCTTCATAGTAGCCCGAAATAAAATTGCTGATCATCTAGAAGTTTGTCCTGCAAGTGTGGTATGTTGTACCATGGAGTGGAATAGATGGCCAGTCAGTTATGCTGACCGCAAATCTTACGAAAACCTGAGTAAAGATGTTGATGAAGTGGAGCAGCTAGATATGGCTTTAGCTCTTCAAGACCAGCGCATGTTATTAGAATCACTTAAAGTAGCAACGATGATGTCAAAAGCAGGTGATCAAATACCAGAATCCAGAGAGCAAACCTCTGTCAAATCAAGTGCCCCCAGTACAGTGCATACCAATGGTTTGATGCCTGTAGATGAGGAGTCCTATGGTGCGCTTTATCAAGCTACTGTAGAAACAACGAGGAGTTTAGCTGCTGCTCTGGATATCCTGAACACTGCTACAAGGGACATTGGTATGTTAAGTTCAAACCTCTGCATTTCACCACATGAAATGAAGGAAGATCCCAAGATTAAAGAACAAGCTTCTGGTGGCATTATTCAGGATAAAAAGTCTGACTCTGAAAATCCAGATGAAGATAATGTAGGAGCTGTTGGGGGAATGAACTTCGATAGCCTGAGTCGAAATTCACAAATGGAGCAAAATGGTTCTTGTGATATTTGTTACGATGTAGTGCAAAACCATGACTTAAATCTAAACCTCAGTAACTCCTCACTTTTGTGTAATGGCTTTCATGTAGAAAATGAATGTTCGAAGGTGTTGGACCACAGTGAAGATCTTGGTGTATCTAATTCAGAACCGTCCAGTGTAGCAAATGGGGAATGCGCTGCATCTCATGATGACGATGAAGCATTACAGTCTTGCAGCTCCTGCCCTGTAACAGCACAAGTTGAAGTAATACCAGCTGATCACTTAGTTAATGGCAATGCTAATCATGTACTGCTTCCCCATAATGCTAATGAGGAAGAAATGTTAGAGAGACAAGTGGAGCAAGAAAGATTGAGAAACATAGATGCATTTTCACTTTTACGGCATCGATCATACAGATTTCTTGTTAACCATTATTGGTCAACACCAAAAGAAGACAAAGCTGTTGATACATCAGATTTGGAGATAACAGAAGATCCTATGGGTCTTCAAGGAATTGATCTAATCACTGCAGCTCTGTTGTTTTGCCTAGGAGATTCTCCCGGAGGTAGGGGGATATCAGAAAGTCGCGCTGTCGACGTGTATCACGTTGACTTTGGGACCCAAACATTTTCTCTCCCATCTGCTATATTAGCCACAAATACAATGGTGGGGGAAATAGCTTCAGCTTCTGCATGTGATCATGCCAATCCACAGCTCTCAAATCCAAGTCCCTTCCAGACCCTTGGATTGGATTTGGTATTGGAGTATGTGGCTAGATACCAAACAAAACAGCGTTCAATGTTTACATTTGTTTGTGGACAGTTGTTTAGAAGGAATGAATTTTCATCGCATTTTAAGAATGTGCATGGAGACATTCATGCTGGCCTTAATGGCTGGATGGAGCAGAGGTGTCCTTTGGCATATTATGGGTGTACGTATTCTCAACGAAGGTTCTGCCCTTCAACTCAAGGGGCAAAAATTATTCATGACCGCCACTTACGGTCATTTGGAGTGCAGCCTTGCATATCCACAGTATTAGTAGAACCAGCAAAAAGCTGCTTAATTGGACTACACAATGACCATCTGAGTAGTCTACCTTTTGAGGTGCTGCAGCACATTGCTAGCTTTCTAGATGGCTTTAGTTTATGTCAGCTTTCAAGAGTGTCACGTTTAATGAGAGACGTGTGTGGAAGCTTGCTTCAAGCACGTGGAATGGTGATACTGCTTTGGGAGAAGAGAAAGTGCCCAGAAGGAAGTTCTTGGCAGGTAAAGGAAAAGGTAAGTTACTATTTTTTTCATTTTGAAGGTGAAAGGGGAAAGTATTACATTGGTCCTGTTTCTGCTTTTTCTCTTAATATTATGTCTGTTACTACTGGAATTTGGTATAATAACCTTTCAAGAAAGAGAGTGTTGTATAGAAAAAGTGCAGATTGCTGCAGGTTGTCTCAGTCTTCTCCACACTTGGAGAAGTGGAAATAGAGTTGTCTAGTTTTTGCTGGATGTAAGTATATTAACTTCTGTTTTTTCCAATATTTTAAAATGTTAAAAGTTTACTCCATTATTTGCTTTAAGATCAATATTCTATACTAGTGGGAAGGCTGCTTGCAAAGTTTGCTTTCCCTGCCTGTGTAGTGTTTACAGCAATTTTTTTTTTTCAAACCTGTTGAGATCATATCTATTGCCTTGGTACTGAATGCCTTAAATATTGAAATAATTTAAAACCTTTGGATGACCTTTGTGTAATACAGTTTTTACCATTCTCCCCACCCCAAACTGCAGGGTATTTGCAGCACTCATTTGGAGCTGCTGAAGTTGATACGAAACAAACTGTTGTGGCTGGTCTTAAAATACCTTGTCATTTAACTTCTGATTGTATCTATTTTGTGGACACAAAATATACTGCCTTTGTTTCTGCCCAGTATTCAGAGTTGTCTTGGAGTCTGAATCAGCCTGGGACAAACAATACTAAATACTGTATAGTGTATCTTTGTCATGTTGATTTTAGTGTGAGTTATTGACAACATTACCTGAAAGTTTTATAGCACAAGCATGTAATTTGTAAATAATGTAATGTAAACTGCTCTGAGTTCAGGTATCTTGAAGCATCGTGAGCCTAAGTGCAGCCTATTTTCCAGGTTTGGCGCTTCAGTACAGCCTTCTGTACTGTGAACGAGTGGAAGTTTGCTGACATTGTGAGCATGGCTGACCACTTGAAGAAGTGTAGCTACAACGCTGTGGAGAGAAGAGAGGAGGCTGTGCCGCTGCCCTGTATGTGTGTGACGCGAGAGCTCACCAAGGAGGGACGTTCACTGCGCTCCGTTTTGAAACCAGTACTTTAACTATTGCAGCCACTCCGATTGCACATACACTCAAGCACCTGATATAACCTCGGTAATATTACGAGACACTTTATTAATGTACTAAAGATACTTTCTAGCTAAATCTACTCTGTCACTGTGTATATAAGGTTTGAAGTGACATTTATTTTTTATAATACTGTTTAGCTGGAAAGTAATGAAAGTTGCCTTAACGTTTGAAAAATTCGGAACTTGCTGGACAGGGTAGTTTTATCTAACTTATATAATTTAAGAACAAAAATCTGAAGGTGTGTTTTCTGATTCACTGGTGCCCATGTAGCTGTTGACTGATAACATTTCAAAAATGACCTCTAAACAGTATCCACTTTTGGATGGGAAACACTGAACTGTAGTGAGAGGAAAGTCTTGTCCAAATCCTGTACCTTCTGTTCTGGTCGTTATTTTTTTAAAACAAATTATAATCCAAACATTTGAAAGATAAGGAAGACTTCAAAACTTTATAATAGATGTCTCAAACACAGCATTTTAAACACATCTTTTCTCATGAAGTCAGTGTTTTACTGCTCTTCCTAGTTAACATGTGATCTAGGATCAGCTTTTTTTTAAAAAACAGGTTTTTTAGGAATGATCTAAGTGAACTCAGATTTACAGCAGCTTAATTTTTAGTACAACTTTGTTTTGACATGTCAACAATTGCTATTTTTCTTCTAAACTTTTAACAGTTGTTTTATTTCTGGGAGCAAAAGTTTTAGAGCTAAAACCATGGAATACTAGTTTTTACTCTCACACCTACAATAATATCAATGTTAAATGTTCAGAAAATTTT
The DNA here is from genome assembly GCA_013400435.1 of Pycnonotus jocosus. Taxonomy (NCBI): domain Eukaryota; kingdom Metazoa; phylum Chordata; class Aves; order Passeriformes; family Pycnonotidae; genus Pycnonotus; species Pycnonotus jocosus. Next base: position 181,972 of record VWYP01032742.1, on the reverse strand, counting down.
TCCTTGTCCTGCAGTTGGCTGAGGGTTAAATTGCTTGAGCAGTCAGAAATTCAAAGTATGTGATGGACAGTTATGAATTTATAGTGCAGCTAATGAAAGGGCTTTACTTGTTCTGTGGTATTGTGAGATGTATTGTCTCCTTTTCTGTCAATTTGTCTATAAAAATGCTGCTTTTTAAAGTAGCATTTTAAATTACTGGTATGTATAGCAAATGTATCATCTTCATAAGATGAGACATGATTTGTTAATTGCATAAGGCATATCAGAAATGTTATATTAAACCACATTTTTTAAACCAATAACTCCAATTTGCTTCCAGTCTTCCATAAGAAAAGATCTTACAAAGTGTTTGTGAACAGAGAATACATGCTATGAAAAGTGGCCTGGTATAGCAAAACTTTAATAACTTGAACTGACTTTCCAACTTGTTTGTTGGTGTCTCTAGCCTGTTGCACTTAGCAACTGTGCCACAAAGCTAAAACAGAAACAGACCAGAGCTTGGAACAATGAAATACACTGCGTATTTCCATTATAGGGAAAAAAAAGAGATTAGTAAGGAGGAGATGTTTACAAAGATGGCTAAATTTATTACTTGTAATTTCTGTACCGGACACTTGTTTATGGCTAGTCTGGCTGCAGTTCATAGCTTTGGTATCTGTGCATTTCCCATTCTGGATTCAGTCCAGCTAAACATTCACTGCCTTTTTTCTATTCAGAGTGCTACAGGTGCCCAGAAAAAAAAAATAAACAAAACTAGTTCTTCAGTGCCATGAGTTGAAATTATAAGAACTCAAATAGAAGCTTTGCCTGGATCTTCAAACTGCATGTTCTCATTCCAAAACTTCTCTTCTTTGTTGTGTGAAGGGAAGAAAGGAGTAAACCCTCTACAAATTTAGCAACATTTGCAGTAATTCTTAGCTGTTACCACAGTTATCTGGAAAGGAGAATCTAGATTCAAGTACAGATCTGACTATAGTAACTGGGTTTTTAGGTAGGAATCTTACACCCCCAGCCTGGTGCTTTGAATGCATTGAAATGCTCATTACTCACAAATTTTTCAGTACACGGCAGGAGACAGACTTTCATCAATTCTTGTCTTTTAGCTCTAATGGCTCCTTGCTGCTGCTCTCCAGTGTTTAAAAGTAGTTGTGTGACTGGGAGGATCCTGAAAGTTGAGGAGATAATGCTCGCATTTATGGGTATATCCACTTAAAAACATCTGTCTTGGGTTACTGGTATTTTTTAGTGAACAATGTGGTGGTTTTGGTACTCTGCATTCTTTCTAACTCCCCAGAACCCTGATAGATATGGTGGGCAGACACATGTCTTGGTGCTTATGGAAAAGAGAATGTTCAGTTAGAGGAACTGGTGTTAGAACCTTGCTTGTAGCACAGTGCAGAACTGCATCTAAAGTATCATCCGTTGTTGATCTATTAAAATGAATTTTTAAAGTACTCTTCTTTAGAAATAACACTATTTCTCAGTACATGCACTTTTATTTTCAAATGTAGATACAGGCTTTTTTGTTAAATTAGTTTATTTTTTATGAGAATCCAGAGCTATTAAAACATCAATGTTGTAAACAACATCTCTGCCTTGTAAACTGCTCCAAATGCAGGAATACAATATACTTAGGATAAAACTTTTTTTTTTTTTTTAAACACTGCTATGCAGTTTGTAAAACATCTATGGTGTATAGTCAGTCTATCAAAATGTGACTTGTTCACATTTGCCCTTGAATTTTAAAAATGTCATATCCCTTTCCTGGTACATGTTCCATACAGCATATATAGACAGCTGTTCCAGTCTTTCTTTTACTTGATACCACATTGCTACTTTGTTTAAAATATGTTTTCAATCATTATGCAATTTTTTTTTCAATGTCTGTTGAAATCCTAATAAAACTTTTGGAGTTTCTCTTTTAGTATGATTGTATTTTCTTTAAAGTTCATCCTCAGCCTTTGGGTGTTCAAGCATGGTGCTCAGAGTCTGCCTATAGGATTCCTGTAAGTGTGCCAAAAATAGTTACATATGGGAAACTATTTACAAACATTCAAGCATTGCATAATTTGGAAGTGGTTAATATTTATACACATTTCAGAATGAAGATTAGTCATTCATTTTCTGATTATCTACCCATTTCTATTGCTTTGGTCTGTTATGCAGCATAGATTGCTTTCCACAATTAAAGATTTGAGTACGTAACATTGAAGACATATATTGTAGTTTGTAGGTTTGTCCTAATTGATTTTTCTGAATAATAAATTGGAAAGATTATCTGATCAACATGATATGCTGCTGGTTTGGAAAGAATATTTTCAGTGTGTTGTTTTATGAGTAAAGCTTTCTGTAGAAACTTGTTGGTTAGAATAGTACAGAAACAAAAATTTAGGGTGTTTAGATAATGGTTGTGTTTCAGACTGCTTATGGAATGGCAAAATATAAAACATGATTAAAATAGAAGACTGCTCAGAAATTGACGTTTTGGCCTGACATTTGCTAATACTGGCATACAAATAGTCTTTACAAATAAAAATGATACCCATACTACACTAGGCTCAACCTTAAAAACTTGTGACTATTTAACTTTTCAGACAGACCACATTTTGGGTTTCTCTCTCCATAACTGCGTTAGATATTCTGCTGTGTAAGGAAATATTTTTTCTTTAACTTTCTTGATGCTTAAAGTATTGTAGGGAATTTGCCTGCATGTTTTAGGTTGTTTTTCTGAAATTACTACTGCTGAAGTGTCTTCTGTGCTGCATGTAATTTTCTAAAATGAGATTTAAGTTCAGTGGACAGTTCAATGCCTTCTGTAATATCAGATTTAAATTTCTTTAGTCAGAATTTCTGTTCAGGCAGCTTTGATAATCTTCAGGTGAGCAGAACCTAGCAGTTGTTTACAACACTGAGGGAAAAAAGTAGTATTCAGATAGGATTTATAAAAAAGTTACAGCATGTAACGCAGAGTTTAAAGAATGGGAATCTCATAATGTGACTTTTTGGCATGTGGTCAATATTGAAGCAATAATCCAAACTGGAGAGGGAAACTGAATGAAGAGATAGAATAACTCGGGCATCGAGTCCCAGTGTATACAGACTCTTGTGAGAGACTGTGAGAATGCTGGGAGTTTGACTTGTACATGCTGCAGCTGTGTTTCAGTGGCGATTTATCAGTTTTTCCATAATAGCAGGAGTTACCCTGCTGGTACTTGTGCTTTAATGTGCTTTAGTTGTAAACTGTCTCCAAGCACTGCTTGCATTCCTGAATCAAATACTAGTTAAGTTGAACATGGTCCTCTTAACTGAATGCAAGGTATGTATTTGATGTAGATTTTACATGCTGGTGGTATCAGAGGCAGTATTTTGTAAGAATAATAGAAAAGTAAAGTCCTTCAGAGACAGAGGATCCATCTGCTTGATTTTTATTGATACTTGGCAGAAAAAGAGACCAAAAATGTCTTAGGGCATGCAAGGACCAAAACTGGTAGAATTCAGTATAGCTCACTAATAACCTGGTAGTCAAGAAAACATTATTAATCATTCTTGAATGCAGTATGATGACAAAAATCCACACCTCTGCTGTTTTGACAGACTAATTCTGTGACACATGCAGCAGTAGGTATACAGCCTCCTTACAGCCTCAGGTAGTAGGAAAAAAAGTATACAGAATTTAACTGCACAGTATAGGAAAGGTAGAATTTCATAAGGGATAGATCTGTACAATGAATCAGGAAAATGTGATTTCTGCCCTGAGGATATTTCAGTGTTCTGGTTCTTAGTTTCATCCTAAACTGGGCTGACATTTATATATTTATCTAAATCATGAAAGAGCTGCAGGAAAACAGTAGTTGGAAAAGATGAAATGACCTAAAAAAATTGTTTCAGTTTCATAGTATCATAATGTCATATTGAACCAAGAATTTTGCAAGATATTAAAGAGAGGAACAGAAGAAATAGATTGATATATGCTTTTCATTTAACATTTGCCTTCCCCCCGCCCCCCAGTACATATTTTCAAGTATGTAACAGCAGAGCGATCTTCAAGTTTAATGTGATTTAAATGGCGGCAATTCCGCTAGTAAAATAAAAGTTGGGTTGCATTAGTATTCATAGCACAGGGGTAGGCTGCAGGACAAAACTAATCTGATTATGTGACTGGTTAGCAAATGAACAATCAACGACCTGGCATGAACCTAGTTGGACTTCGTTCAGAAGTGTTAATGTTTGATTGTTATGTGTTGTGTAAGTTTCTGAATATTGTTCTCTGTAGCATTTTAATTATATAGTTGTGTTCCACATGTGATTCTGGAGGCCTTTGCAGCAAACAGGAAATAGTGTGCTGCCTAAAGAGATTTGAACCTTGGTTAAGGTTTATAATTAGTGCTGTGAACTGTGACAGCTGTTCATAAGCATCAGCTGTCTGGAGTTTCACATCGTGTATTTGAAGAGGAAAGGATGACTGAATGCAGTGTTGCCTAAGCAAGGGGGCTTCACTTACAAGGAAGATTTTTATAAGGTACAGCACTGGGCATGTGTTTTTTAATATAGAGATGGGTAGGATATTCTTGAATTAACAATGCAGTATTGCTGTACACAATCCCATCTACTCAGTAATCTACTGAGTAGATGGGATTGCATACAACAAAAATTGCTTCTGTAGTTTGTGATAAAACAGACTCTATCCAAGTGACCTGCATCTTTGACATCAGTTAAATGGGGTTGTTACTTGTAATCATATTTTTCAGCTGATGCCTTTTTGGATACACACAGAAGCCTTTAAATTAAAGGTTAGAACCAAACCTGCCAAGAAAAAAAAACCCACACCAAAAAGAAACCTACCTCAGCAACTGGAAGAATTCTCAGTGATATTTTTTAAATGTATAAACAGTGCTGATTAATGGCTGTTAGGAGAGCCTGGGAAGTAAACAGAAAACTCAGTTTCTATATTTTGTTCAAATGAAATCTCCTGTATGTAGATAAACAAGTACCTCTTTTTAATGAAAACCAAAGCCAAAACAAGACACAAAAGCTGTATGATTGACAATAGCACTTTTCTACTCTCCTTTTGATCTTCAAGTGAAACTTAAATGGTCCCAGATTTGCTAATTTTAACTTCCAGAGGGAAGAAGCTCTGTGAGAAGAGACTGGACATTTAAGAGAGTGTGAAAAACACTATGTAGCAGCTGTGAGAGAAGAGTGACAAAAACCTGAAGGAAACAGCCCAGCAGACACAAAGAGTCAGGGGGAGGAGGTCCCTGATGTGGGAACAGAGATTCCTCTGCAATCTGGAAAAGACCATGGTAACTCAGGATATTCCTCTAGGCCATGGAGGACTGCAGAGAAGCAGGTATCAGCTCTGCAGCCGGTGAAGGACCCCAAGGGGGGTGCAGGTGGATCTACCTTGAGGGAAGCTGCAGTCCCCACAGGAGCAGGCTTCTGGCAGGAGATTCTGCCCATGGAAGGGAGTCTATGCAGGAGCAGGTTTTGTGGCTACTACATTTCTACTACATTAACTAGTCCCAGAATAACACCTGTATGAATTAGTTACCTTACGTAGAGCTGTGGTAAATAAGGTTGGCCAGAACATCCATAAAATGTAGATGTGAAATATAAAAATAAGATGAAATAAAATGTAAGTAAGAAATTGAAATAGGTGGAGAATATGGAATCATTTGTTTTTGACAGTTAATATAAATCGTAACTGGTCTTTAATTTTGCTCTGCCCACACATACGCTCTCAGCAAAAGTGGGTTTAAAAACCACTACTCTAAAGGTAGGGCACAGCCTGCCTTTGGAATATTCTCTTTGAACTTTAAGCCACTCTTGGTTGACAGCACTTGAACAACTTACTGTTCACCATGGTACTTAGAACAAGACACAAAATGAATGAGTATTCCCTGGCAGAACCTAGCAGAGCTTGGGGAAAAGTTAACAAGTGGCCAACTGATGCATGTGATGTGACTTCAGGTCTTGAGCAAAGTACCTGATGGTTGCATGAAGATCATACGAGCATGTTTTTCTTCCATATTTTGACCAGGTTAGAGTGGCTACTTGCATCCATGGTGATAAAGTTTTAGAGCTGTGCTCAAGCTGAAACTATCATGAGGCTCATTGTCTGGGGACTCACCCATTGTAAGGGTAAGTGGCCCCCAGACACATGTGACCACAGAGCTTGTAATTGGAATTTTTCTCATCAACTTACCCATAATGCAACTTGCATAAGGAAAAAGCTCACTATTACTGCATGGATCGTAGAGATGTAGTCACATTTAAATGAAGTGAGATGCTAAAGCTATGACTATAGTAATTCATTGAAATCCATGTAGAGTTAGTTTTATGCTTAGTTGGATCTATGTATCAAATGAATTGGTTTCTATCTCCTTGAATTTATGCAGGTAGTAAGGTTTGAACAAAGATGTGCTACAGCAAAGCAAATATTAATAAATACAGAATAATAAATATAAAATCGCTCATTCTCTAGTGGTATGGATATAAACCTTAACAGGACTTAGGAAAGAGTACCAGGAACTACTGGATGGATTTATTATATAAATAACAACTCTTCACAGATTTTTGAGTGTTTTTGGTCTCAGTAGAACAATCTGAAGTTTGTTAGTTTATGTGTTATACATATTTGCATTCTGTCATATGACAACACTATTGCTAAATTTACATAAAAAGGTGTTTGTGGGGAAATGAGTGGGTTCATTTGACTTCCATGTAACTTTCAGGTGTTCTAATCCAGGTCACATGGGTTGCTGCTTAAAATACATCTTAATTCTAAACCAAAGTACCAACTCTCCAGGTCTGAAATAAGCCCTTCTAGGTAATAATGTGCCATTTATCCATCACTCTAGTCCATTGCTATGAAGTAATTCGGTACCTTTCCCTTTTGCAGGTCTCTAGTCGATGGCCTGGCCCTAAGAGAAAGCTGTTATATTAGCAAACATTGCTGAATGGCAGAGAACTGCAATTTAAAAAAAAAAAAAAAAGTATATAGTACCCAAATCAGTTGCTGAAGTTTACTAGTCCCATTTACATTTTCAGCTGATTGCTTGTGAGCTTTAATGAAATCCACAGAGCTCTGAAAAAAAACCCCAGCTGAGGGAAGCAGTAGGAAAATAATCAATCTCTCTTGGTGTCTGCGTAGTTCAGACAGAGAAGAGCTGCTTTGCAATATTTCCTTTTTCCTTAATGTCTGTAATTTTCTTGGCATTGTTCAAAAAATAATATCCCACTGGCTGTTCCCACTGAGACTTTTAATCTTCAGTCATACTAGTGTAAATTACGTATGTAAAAGACCATTTTGCATAGCTTTATAAACAGCAATTTTATTTTCATGAAGTCTTAAGTTAAAACTTGCACCTATGTTAAATACCCATGGCTTTAAAAAGATGGTTTGAAAGCACAGAAAATGAAATACATGTTTCCAGAGGTACATAATCCTTTATGTAGTAATAAAGTCAAAGGAGGATATGGATTTGTCTGTTACCTCTCATAAATTCTTAGCTTTTTACTTCCAAAAAAGAATTTAATTGCTAGAGTCACTTTGGATCTTTCTACTAGCAGATGAAGGCACTGACAGTCAGCGCTTTTTATTTCATGCTTTTTAAATATGAAGAAAGAAAAACCTACCGTCTGAGGTTTAGTGGTTAATGCATTTGGAGAACCTCATTTGAGTGATTGGTTTAACTTTCCCTACAAAGACATGGAGACCAGAATGATATGAATACTGGTTTGTCTCTCCTTAAAATTATTAAAAGGAAAAGCATTAGAAGGTAGACATAATTGAGTTGTTACAGCACAATATGCTCCCTTGGCTCAGTTACTTTTGGAGGCGAATAATGATGGACTCAGCTCTTGAAATGTTAGATGTAAAAAAGTCTAAGTCTCATGCTTGTTTGGCATAGGATCTTTCTGGAATCAAATACTGATGGTGCTGTGCTGCAGATGGTTGTTTCGTACAGATGTGGATAAGTCTGTGATTGCTACCTCTCCTGCAGTACTTGGCTTTCAGCATGCTGGAGCGTGTATTGTTCCACTGGTCACAAGTGGCAACAGGCTTTTTTTTATTTTCTTTTTTTGCCTTTTTTTTATTTTTTAATATTGATGCTGGTAATTTGCCAGACTGTTTACTTCCAACCCACAGGAGGATGGCTGATAGAGACAAAGTATCTGCAGTGACTAAAGGACCATGGAGATCAACATGCAAATATTACAATGTCTTTTGTGTGCGTAATCACTCTTTAGAAATAGTGTTGAAGGAAACCTGGTCAATTAGTTTAGCTTATTATTTTCTATTGATAGAATTCATGTAGTTTGAAAGCAATATGTGTACAGCTGAAAGCGAGGTAGTTCAGAAAGCAAAGGTAGGACAGGTGCTCTGTTATACTTGGAACCCACAAGTCAGTACCTCACGTAATATGTTCTGGTGAGTAGGAATTGGGCAATAACATCAGTCAAATTCACCAAGCCAGAAGTGATACTCTCAGAATTTCTGATTGTGGAAGCAACAGATTGAATTATCACACTACAGTCTTTGCAAAATGCAGAAGGGTAGTTTATTTTATGTGTCATTTAATGCAGTTCAGGGTAGTGAACACTAACAATATCATTGATCATAGAGGTAAAAATTTTATTTGCATATTCATACTTAGAGTCAAACTGAAAATGCAGAGCTTAATTGTTGCTTTCAGTTTAAATCATTTAAAATGTGGATGCTTTCAAAGACCTAATAGTGACACATCAAGTGTTTCACTGTGCTGCCCCTGTCAATGCAGACTGGCCATCATGCCATTCTAACAGCTCTATTGCCTTTGCCTTTTCCTCCTTAGAAATATTTTAGCCACTGAGATAGCTGTATTTGGTAACAAATCAAAATTGCTCATAAACGTGTGCAGTGTAAAAAACCTGTTCTTTAAATCAGATTAAGTTCTTGAGAACTTGGAACATGATATTCTACTACATGTTACAAAGAATTGTTAGTTGGCTGACAGGGACTCAAAAGTGCTTGAAGTTTGCATGGAACTAGTTCCAACAATCCCTATGTAAATATATTTTTAAAAACTCGCATTTCATTGTTTTATGGGCAGGAACCTAAAAAGTGAGAGATCAGATCAGGATTGCTTCTACAGGTTTCACAGACAAGGAATTTGCTATCAAGCAAAAACTAATTCTGTTAATTTCAGAAAATAATTCTACTTACCTGGAATTTGAAGTCATGAGTGTAATACTTGAGAAATATGCAATTTTGGCTAAATTAATGCCTGTTAATAATATATGAATCTGTTAACTTTTCTATTTAGATTTATCTCAGAATAAGAAAGGTATTCAGCGACAATATTTCATATAGCACTAAGCTTTAATGGATCTTAGCCTCACAATTTGTGCTTATGGAAGAGTACAGATTAGTTAATGTATAAAGGAAGGAATCTCTGAAAATTAGATCTCACTGCTATTTTTCAGTAAATTTAATAAAACCACTTTAGAAGGCACAGGTGTAAGAAGTTTCAGACAGCTTGCATAATTATAGTTTAATTCAGTAAGGAATAAAAAGCACTGAGAAAGAAAATGTCATTTGAAAATTCAAGTGTCCTTACAGCTGTTCAAGACAATGTATGTGTAATTCAAGTGTAACTACACAGAGAATATTTGACGTGTGTGCTGTACTTCAAAGGCTATTGTAATACTGTTGATTAACATGACTGATCTGGTTTTGGGCTGATCTTCAAAATCCATTATTCTTTCAAACAGGTGAAGGGAAACCAAGTGATCAGCTGCTGACTTAGGGGCCAGGTACAGCTCAGCTATGGTTTCTGTGGCAGTACCTTGAGGGATAGCTGTGCTAACAGAGAGGCATCTGTGTGAGAACTTGAGCTCAAGTGGAAACAGGTTACTATGGTACACAGCAACATACACACACCAAATTAAGTAGCAGGAGTCCCCTGTCTATGATCTAGTCTGCAAAGCATGTCATACACATCTCCTGGTTCTTGGCTGCAAGCTGTTGCCATGGCCTGTGGAAGGTTGCTAAGTTGCAGGCTATTTACACTCTTATTCTAGACTGCAATTCCTATTTCCAAGGGCTTCTTTATATCTGGATGAAAGTAGTGTGTGTTTCTTAGCAGGGATTATTTGTGTGCCAGGTAAGTGAATTTAGGGAAGCTTGCCAAATCAACCAAAATAAAGTTTCTTTAAAATAAAGAGATATGCAGTGGAAAATTTGGTAAATACATGAAACCAGGATGATAAGCAACAGCAGTATGTAGTATTGATGCAGTGATACATACAGATTCATATATGGAAAGAAGAGAGTAGATACTCTGTATGCTGTTCTATACACTTGAACATTAAATTTCTGTTTTATTAGATTTAGTTGGTGATATAACATCTTCTTATTTTTTGTATGTGGTGAAACTGGATTTTAATTTCTGCTGCCACTTTTCCTAGACCTTAAAAATAATATGTTGATCTAAAGATAACTTCTGGATATTTTTTTTACCCAGTTTCAGTCTAAGAAAAAGGCTTTGTTTTTATTTTTTTAATATAATAGGAAAAATAAATTGATTGGTAGGGTCAGTCACCAGTAAGTTTGATTTCTTGTACTATGAGGAGCACATAATAACCACTGAGAATTATATACTTAAATGAATAATTGTTTCTGTTCCCTTTTCTGATACAGGGCCATAGCTTGAAGGATAATACCCTTCAGTTTGTGTTTGCTTGACTTTTTAAAAAACAGTAAAGGTTTCCCCTTTAGTGTTCCAAACAGCTTTTGTTCCAAAGCCATTTAATCGTTATACAATAAAATGATTCCATTTCTAACTTATTTGAAATCTAATTGGACTTTTCAGCAAGACTTCAGATGTTTTTAGGCTGTTTATTAAATTCCAGTCAGTTTTCGAGCTAGAAACCTATTGCTTAAGCACATATTGAGAAGGAAGTTTTCTTGTCAAATTTCCTTTTCCATGGTTGCTTTTCTCACCTTTTACACAACATCTAATGCTGTGTGTGACTTCCTGAAATGTTATTAGTCATACATTAAACAATTGCTGTTAAAAAGTCTGCATAATGAAAAGAAAGCAATTACATCTTTCTTAAAATGAACCCAGGAGTGTAATATACAGGAACTTTCCATCAATCAGTAATTGCTGGGGATCCCAAGAACACTGAAACCCTGCACAGATACAGAGGGTGCATTAGACTGGAGCACAGATAGTAGGATATGTGAGCATCAGCTTTTGAAAGCAGAAGGATTATTTAAGTCTCCACAGAAAAAAGGCAGGCACATTTTTCTACTTGACAGTTAATCAGTCATATTGCACATAAGTTTTGGGTCAGATTCTTAACTAATGAAATAAAATTTTCTTAACTAATGAAATAAAGTTTTGCTGTTCTGTACAGTCAACTATTTGTTTTTACACTGTCTTGTTTCTAAACAACCAAAACATTTCTTTTTTCCCTTACGTAGATATTTTAATTAGAAACTTGACATAACATTGGTGGTAACAGGCTGGTTTCAAAAATGAAGCTGATGGTGAGTTAATATTGTAATGATTACTGCTACATACTGTTTTTCACTCAAGAAGCTCCAGGTACTTTGACATGCAAGTAAGCACCTGGCCTCTCTTGTCTCTTTGTGCCAGGCAGAAGAGCCGTGTTCCTCCTAGGGCTACCAGAGCTCTGAGTTGGCTTAGGTCACAGTATCTCAGTGCAAATGCACAGCAGATGACCTGGAGCATTCCTCCAAAAACTCTGGGGCTCATTCTGGGCAGGAAAGGAACCATGTGCTGGACTAGCTTGCAATATTCATTGATTTCTGGACATTGATGAGGCTGATCTGACATCCTGAAAGGGCCCCATGCTGAAATATGTTGGGACTTCCTCCAGCTCCCAAGGCATATGAGGCTGGGGAGGATGCAGACAGTTTTAGTGGATGTTGAAAAAAGGAAGCCTACCAGATCAGTTATTCCTGCATTTATTTCTGTTATGTTTACTGTAATGTTATTGTGTGTTTGTACTGCCAAGTTACTTCTAAAAATAACCAACTTTTAAAAAAATATGCTACACCAACCCCCTTGTAAAAGTGGAAACCATCTCCTGTAGTGTTGTACCTGTTGTTGCAGAGTAATTTTCCAACACAATTCCTAAAATGGTCAGTCCTGACAGAACTTCTGTAGCTTAGTCTGCATAAAAGGTTGCTCCTAGCAATAAGCAGTTAAAATGCTTCATGCAGTTATCACTGCTCTGACACAGCTCAACTTAAAACTAAAAATTATGGATAGCAATGCTTATCTGTTAATAAGTTCTTTAATTCTTAGTCTTCTTTCAGTCTTCAGTCTGTAGAGGTATTTGTTAGCTGCTGTATTGTCAAATTAGAAGTATTTGTAGAGCATTACTTCATAGTTCTATCAGAATTGATATGAGAGGGACAGAGTTCCTCTTAGAATTAGTTAGAATTCAATTAGAAGGTCTAGGTCCATAGATTGATTAGTTCAGATTAATCAACATAATCAACTTTCACTTAAACCAGTGGTCTTAAATTATTTGCAGTAGAAGAGGGTTTCTTTTATATTTAACTCAGTCTCTTTAAAGAAACATAGGCTGTCTATAAGTTTTTCAGCAATGAACATTTTACCCAAGTCACTAATACATCTAAATCAGCTTATCACATAATATAAATGTTTGCCTTTTTGCAAGCAAGACCGTGTACCATGTGCTGCCTTTCTCTTTTCTAAAATTAGCAGAAACATTTGGAAATTGCAATAACACTTTCTCTGTATCTTTACAAGAAAGAAAATGACCTAAAAAGGAAGAAAGGCAAGTCTAGGAAGGAGCACTGCTAATCTAAACATCACCCACAACTTGCAATCAGGGACACCCCCTCTCTTCTCCAACCAGATCTTTCTGTATTTGTGTTTTGTTTCTGTTATTCAAACTCTCTCTCTTCACTACAGATTTCCCTACTTGGAAATATTATCATCTGAGATCACTGTACAGCAATAACAGATAAAGCTGTTCCAAGCTGCAAACTGGGCTATGGGGTAAAAGTTTGGAATCGTGAAGAACACGTACACTGCAGACACAGGCTACCCTAATGTGGAACTATTAAATTCATCTGTCATTTTATTAGTGTTCACACTGATGAGATAACTGTGTTCTCTATACCTGGTAGACACTTTTCAAATAAGAAAATTGTGAAGAAAAATTACTTCCCACTTGGAAAGCTGAATTTTGAAATGCTGTACACTGTCAAAATTCTCAATTACTGTCTTTACTAAAACTTCAACCAGCAATACTTTGCCCAAGTTTTCTGACTATAACAAATGGTTTAAAACTCTTGGGTTCACAAAAATACCATTTTATCCCTAAAAGAGACACTATAAGAAATTAGACTTCTGCAGAAAGTTAGAACTGTGACTCTGCAAAGGTTTCATGCACAGCAAGTGAAAATGCCTTTAAACAGGTTATACATGTTTGGAAATAAAGTTACAGCTCCAATTTCTGGACATTCAGACTTTTCCCTAGAATCCTTTAAATACAGCCATTAGGCAGAAACCTGAAGGCATAACTAATGGTTGGTTAGTGTTAAGTTGGTACACAGCCTTGGTGAGTCCTCCTGTGAGATCCCCACAACTTGCACAAATTTTGGATAATAAACCAGCTAATTAGCTGGAAATTACATAAGGCTACTACGTATTGGTACAATTTAGGTAAAATCCATGAAGCAATTGATTCTTGCAGAAACTCTGGGTCTCTCAAGTCCCTTCTTGCACACTAATGCTGTGTAAAAATAACCTTTTTTTTCCCCATACAATTCTTCCCCTTTTGCCAATTAGAATCAGCTTTAGCAAATGCCTGGGATGGTAGCAGCAAGAATAAACTGAAGGCTTTAAAATAAACTTGGCACTAAGCCTCACTGTGTTGCTAGTTCACTGTTCGATTTGAGGTCAATCGAGGCTTCCACTCAGCAAGTGGCTGCTGTAAGTTGAGTGTACTGAGAGATCCTAAACAGCTGTGAGGGGCACAAGTGCACAGCGTTTATTGTTACAATGCAGACAGACCACTAAGATGCTAGTTTGTTCCCACAGGAATCAACAATTGACAACTGTTTTTGTGACAGTTAGAAACAACTTGATTATTAGGGTTTTGCCCCTTTGTGCCAAAGCTTTTTGATGGGAACTGTAAGGCTTGCCAAGTNTAGTCACATTTAATTTCTGGTTGTAAAAGATGACTGGATTATAGGGAAAGTTTTTAGGTTTCAAAATAGTGTTGAACACTGTAGGGGAAGAGCACTGGCCAGACAGTACTAGAGTAACAGGTCATTTTGGCAAAGGAAACCATTGTTAATTCCTTAAGAGGCTTAGGGTGACACTTAAAACTAAATTTAGGGTTATGGCAATGCTCAACTGTGGAAGTACTTCATCAACTCCTTCAATCCCAAATACTAACAGTAACTCATCCCCACCATCCCTGCCTTTACTCCAGCTGAAATTCCAGTTTAGAAGATGACGAATTATAGACAATGCAAATCTAATGGGGGAAAACCCCCATACATTTGCCCTTGCTTCCTGACCATAAAAACAAACCTTTTGCTCCTCAGTCTCAGATCTAATGCTAATAAATTTTATCCTGTCTACAGTCCCTACTCAGCCTGTAATTTCATCAATATAAACTGCTCTTCTCATCCCACTGTCACCAGCCATGGGACATCCCAAGCCAATCTACATTTCTGGTTTTTATCTCAGTTTTGCACCATCCATCAGTAGATCCAGATTTTCAGCCCTTCCTGTTGATCTCTCTAACTAACCCTAATCTGCACTAGGGCTTTTGAGGAAACCACAGGAAGTCAAGCTGGCCACTTTCTGTCATCTTTAACCTTAAACTAACAGTATTTAGTGGCACAAAATGGATTAAGGCAGATCCTGGAGAAGAAATGGACTGAATTATTTTTAAAGATAGTACTTGACACATCAGAGTCTATGGAACAATTTATTGTTCCACAAGGCCTGACAGATGTAAGATGAGGACTCAATATTTACAGGAATAAAGCAGTTCAGATTTGACCAAAGATGGATGTTGCTGGTCTCTCTTTACAGCGGGGCTTAGACAACAGCCAGGAATTAAACTGTCAGTCAGATTCTTAGCTGAGACTGACGGGAATAAACAGAAGCATATGGTTTTATGCAGACACAGCATGCTGGGGTGGTTTTAGGACTCCTGTCATGCTTGAACTTTAGGTTAGAACCCCAAAGTTGTTACATTCTGTCTCATCCATGCTGCTAAAATGAAGGTGTATGGTGAAGAGATAGATATTTGAAAGAGAATTGTGAGATAGAGTATAGGTAGCTTGACTATAAGGTTGAGCAGAAACAAAGATTAAAATGCACTGCACTGCTCCACAAAGGCAGCAGTGCTACAGTGAAGCCAGCAGAAATGGAGGACAGCAAGAATTCCATTCGCTTTGGTTACATCTGGAAATGCAGTGGAATATCACTTACACAATTTCAATGAGTATCAGTGAAAATTGGCTAAAGCCCTGTTAAAAATAAATTTGGCAGCACATACTCTTCAGTGTCATCACCCCTGAATAAAGGAAACAAACAGCCATCTTTTCAGGCACGATTTCTTTTGACTCATTGAAAGGCCTTGATCCTGTTCCCAGAACTTGACCTAAATAAAGTTACCACTCCTCTGTTTCTGTCCTTAGAAGCTTCTGAAATGGGTGTATTCAAGCAGGGACCGCCCCAAAAATGGTTGGACTGCATCCTCTTCCTAAGTCTTTGTAAGTCCTGAGTATTGCTACACGTAGGAGTTGCCGAATTTTCCCTTTCTGGCTGTAAACAGAATGCATGCAGTGAACTCCAGATTTAAACCTCCCTCAGCACTTCACATTTCTTTTCTCTCCACGGCTGTGAGCGAGGAAGACACAAATATCATAAACACTGAAGCGTTATTTGCAGCCAGTCCTTGTTTGTAGTTGCACGTATGGCAATTTCTAATGATGTGCTCGATGCGCTAAATTAAGCCTGGGCTCTTGGGAGGAATTGCAGTGCCTTCCTTTAATGCAGCAATAATCCTTGTTAAAATCAGCATACGTGACGCGTAGCCTTTGGCAACCGGGAGAGCCAGCGTTTAGCTGCGGGGGAGGATGTTCCATCCCCACTTTAGGAGGCGATCGGGGGTCGGTGCTATTTGAACTCCCAGCCGCTACTTTCGGAGGGCAACTTCCTTCGGCTACATGCGTGCGGCAGCCAAGCTCCCGAAACAACCGCACCGGGAACAGCCCCGACCGAAGGAGCCACCGATCGGGCTCCGCAGAGCCAGGGGCGGAGGCAGGGGCAGGGGCAGTGTCAGGGGCAGTGTCCCGGGCACGGGCAGTGTAGGGGGCAGGCTCGGTGTCCCGGGCAGGGGCGGTGTCTGGCCCCCGTCCCCAGCGGAAGGGCGGGCCCGGGCGGCGGCCCAGCGGCAGCCCTGCTCCGGGCTGTGCTGCAGCGGTAGCAGAGCCCGTCGCTAAGGCACGTCCTCTGAGCGGCAGTAAGATGCTGTTCCGCTTCGGCGTGGTGCTGCCCGCCCGGGTGACGGAGGGCGGCGCGGAGCTGCTGGTGGCCGGGTCGCGGCCGGAGCTGGGCGAGTGGGACCCGCGGCGCGCCGTGCCCATGAGGCGGGCGCGGCCGAGC